>BSBM01000346.1:0-562500 GCA_027924585.1 Larix kaempferi | reverse complement strand
ATATACAAATCGTTTCATTTTATCAACAAAGAGTAGACAAACAAAAAATATACCAACCATATTCATTGGAATAGGGAAAAAAAAATTAAATCCATACCATAATAATTACCTTCATGAAGACATGCCAATCGTGAGTTTTCACCCCCACGAAATCACCTTTCTTTGTTATGATATTCTTCATGTTCGCACCAAATCCGGTGGGAAATTTAATTTTTCGAATGACTTCTTTTACAACATTATTTTGCTGGTCCGTTACCGTTGGTGATTTGGTGTCGGCTATCCGACGACTAGAACCTAGTTAACGTTGGTGATTTGATGTCGGATATCCGACGACTAGAACCTAGTTAACGTTGGCGATTTGATGTCGGATATCCGACGACTAGAACCTAGTTAACGTTGGTGATTTGATGTCGGATATCCGACGACTAGAACCTAGTTAACGTTGGTGATTTGATGTCGGATATCCGACGACTAGAACCTAGTTAACGTTGGTGATTTGATGTCGGATATCCGACCTCGTCGGGTTTCAAAAGACGTCGGATGTCCGATGGCGTAGGTCTTAACATGATGTCGGATATCCACAGAGCCGTCGGATATCCACAAGGCCGTTGGATATTCCTGAGGTCTCGTCGGATATCCAAAAAGGCGTCAGATATCCGACGAGCCCTTCTATCAATTTAAGAAAAAAAACAAATGTTATAATTTTTAAGGTTAAATCCGACGACACAGTCCTTTTCGTCGGAGGTCGTCAGATTTTTTCATCGGATTTTGGGTTCAAATCTTGTAGTGTCTTCAATTGCTGCTCAATACTCTTAATTTTGGTTTCCTTTTATTCTTATATTCATTCCTGAGCCATAATGTACTTCATAAAAGGAATTTGGAAGCCTTGAGGCTGTTTGCATTAAGTTTTATCGAGACTAGCTCTTTGGGCTCTATTTCTTGACTAGTTTTACAATATTTACTATTAAAAGGTTCCTGAGAGTTATTTTTTTGTTATGATGATTGTCACATAACCCAGAATACCTGTATTATTATTTTTTTAAATAGGATAAAAGCATGTATACTGTTGTACTTCTAGTATTGCGGAAAACAAAATAATTTACTTGATTACAAAGCATGTCAAGGTTATGTTCTTTGATTAACTTCCAGGGTCTAAGACTCAATCCACTTGTTACATCTGTAGGCTAGGGTAAAAGCTATAGGCCTTACTTCATCATTCCATGAGTATTTATCTTAGGTTTATAAGCATCATTAATAAGTTTTTAACCCAACATAATTAGCAAAAAGAGGGTTTAAACCCTTACCCAAACCCTTGCGGATCCCAAGCATATAACAGTTAAAATTTAAGGTTTACACAATCCAACTTCCGCACTGCGAATTGCTGGTTGCAGAACCCTTAGCTACAAATTTGAGCTTTGACTTCTTCTGCAATCCCAACTTCCGCAATTGCAGATGCGGGTTGCGGAACCCCCGAACCCAAAGGTTTTACTTTACAGTTCCGCAATATGCAATCCGCATTGCGGAACCCCAAATTCCGACCGTTTGAACATAATAGGTCCACAATTCGAATTCCGCTGCGGATGCGGGATTTCGGAAACCCCAAACCCGACTGTTTAACATAACGTGTCCGCAATCCGACTTCCGCATTGCGGATGCGGGATTGCGGAGGGTTAAAACAATGGTTCCACATTGCGGATTTCAGTGGTTTTGATGGCTTGCAGAATGTTTTAAAGGTAATCCAAGCTTAGATAAAACAAATGCTTTGGAATTATAAATAATTACATTTAGTAAACAAGATCTAGGGTTTGCAAACTGTATAATTATCTTTCCAAACCATTACAAGTTTATTTAACTGAATCAATAGACATAAATAAAACAAACGCCCAATTCTATAACAATAAAAACGTCTAAATCAGTTCCCTGTATGATTTCTGTTATGGACTCTTATCTCTTTAAGTCATTCGGCTCTATAAAATCCTTGAGAGTATAACTACTTATACAAATGTCTCTGCATATAAATATAAACAATTATGTTCTAGATTTATTTTAAACCTATATAAACCCCAGATTAAAGATATGACAGAGTTATAGTTAAAATGTCAAATCTATAAACCCAATTGCAAAAAACCTTGTGCATTGTTTTGCCTATAACGATAAGGAAATTAAATAGACATTGATACACAATTGATAACTTCTGCATAAAGACTGAACAATAAGCAATAATTTACAGTTAAAGGGGTAATGTACAATCATTCAGAAATAATGGAAGAATGGAAATAAAACCTGGACCAAAACTATAGCCACACTAGACTAATCTTGTGCCTGCTAAAACCACATTTACTGAAGTAAACTTAAACCAGTGTTGAATATATTGCATGCAAATCTGGAAGTGTAAATCTGAACAATAATACTTACAGTAAAACAGTAATGCACAGTAAAACATTATATGTCAACATGTATAAGCAAATAATCATTTCTGAATAATATGCATAAGCCTGATAAAAAACCGTAATGTACAATAACACATTATATGATAGCATGCATAAGCAAGATAATTAATTTTGATAACATGTATGTACAGTAAATCATTAGATATCATTTGCAGCAGATAGGCAGTTTAGAAATGAATAAACAAATCTAAACTAAGCAATGAAATTATTAGATGTCATTGCAGCAAATAGACAGTTCAGAAATGAATAAATAGAACCCGTTCAATGAAATCATTAGATATCTTCTACATGAATAAGAAAGTTCAAAAATTAAATAGATGGAACCAAAAATAATGCTATGAAATCGTTAGATGCCATTTACAGTAACATATGGTTCAGAAATTTAATAAATGGAACCAGAACTAAGCTCTAAAATCATTGGATATCATAGACAGTTCAGAAGTAAATGAAATAGAACCTAATTTGGGCGATGCAATCATTAGGTATTACTTACAGAAATCAAACATTTCAGAATAAACAAACAGGTCCTGAACTAAACAATGCAATCATTATGTATTAATTACAGGAATCAGATATATCAGAAACAGATCCTGAACTTAAATAATGCAATCATTAGCTATCATCTATAGAAATCAAACATTTCATAAATAAATAACAGAACTAGGACCTGAGTAGAGGAAAATCAAAGCTGAAGGTCATCGTTCCTCCCAACCAACTTCCAGAGCAGCCAAACTACTTGCTCTAAAACCCCCGAGCCTGTTTGCTGAACCACAAGGACAAAGACTTGGTCACAGAGTCCCTCTTGCAAGCTAGGTCACAATTTCACTTCACCATAAGCCTCCTCCTCAGCGGGTGAATCAATACTCAGCGTATTCTCCCCTTTCACCATGAACCCTTCTATTTAGTGGATGAAAACAATGCTTTATAGCATTTTCCTAGGACTTAGGTCGTTCATGAGCCTCTTGCTCGTAACGCTCCAACATGAGTCATGACCTAAACGTTTTGGGGAAGATGCCTCCTGCATCATGTGCGCATTTACTAGGATGGCTTGTGGTGCTAGGTTTCCTCTTGACACTTGTCTTTTCCTCATTGTGGGTCAGCAAACACTCTTCAACAGCTGCCTTCAGTTTTGATTCCCTTATTTAATTATTTAAAAATAATAATAATTCTTTTACAAATGTTTTGACCTCGCTTGGTCAATTAATGCCAAATAAAAACAATAACATAAGGTCTTATAAAATAATAATTATTAGGGTTCCTAGGTGCATTACATACACCCCCCTTTAACGTTTTAACACTGTCCTCGGTGCAACTTTTAAACTTCATTTGCATAATTATGAAACAGAATTGGATATGCCTCATGCATATTACTTTCCAATTCCCAAGTAGCCTCTTCTGGGATAAGGTGCTTCCATTGCACCTTGACTTGTCCGATGGTGCGGTTT
Source organism: Larix kaempferi (assembly GCA_027924585.1). Taxonomy (NCBI): domain Eukaryota; kingdom Viridiplantae; phylum Streptophyta; class Pinopsida; order Pinales; family Pinaceae; genus Larix; species Larix kaempferi. The sequence goes on along the minus strand of BSBM01000346.1, from coordinate 558,605 downwards.
CGGAGCAACAGTTCTCTCCTCTCGAGAATACATTCCATTCCCACCTGAAATTCTCCTTCGGGTTCCACCTAGATAGCATTCAATTCAACCACATGAGTAGCATCATGAACATATCTTTTTAGAATTGAAACATGAAAAACATTATGTACTTTAATTGTAGGTGGTAATGCTAATTGATAAGCCACTGGCCCAACCTTGGCCAATATCTCAAATGGTCCACAATACCCGTGTGCCAATTTTGTGCACTTTCCCAATTTTAAGGAACTTTTTTTGGGTTTCACTTTAAAATAAACATGATCCTCTACCTGGAACTCTCTTTGAGTTCTTTTCAAATCAACATATCTCTTTTGTCTATCTTGAGCTATCCTCAAGTTGTGTTGTACCCATTTCACTGTTAGTTCCATATCTTTCAATGTTTTAGGACCTAACATTAGTCTATCAACTGGATTACTCCAAGAAATTGTAGTATTACGTTTTCGTCCATAAAGTATCTCAAATGGACTCATTTTTGCAGAGGCCTGAAAAATGATTATTATATGCAAACTCAACAAGATGTAAATATTCTTTCCAATTCCCAGGTTTGTCCATTACATACATTCTAAGCATCTCTTCTAAAATTTGATTTACCCTTTCAGTTTGTCCATCAGTTTGGGGATGATATGCAATACTAAAATTCAATTGAGTGTCCAAACCTTAAATAAAGCTTTCCAGAAATTTCCCGTAAAATTTGCATCCCTATCAGAAATTACAACTTTAGGTACACCATGCAATCTGAAAATTTCTTTCATAAAAATATCGGCAATATTAATAGCTTTGTAAGTAGATTTAACTGGAATAAAATGTGCTGCTTTACTAATCTTATCTACCACAACCATAATCGAATCATTATGTTTAGCATTCTTAGGCAAATTTGTAATAAAATCCAAGCTAATAACTTCCCACTTCCATTCCGGAATGGGTAAAGGATGTAGAAATCCGACTGGGTGTTGATGTTCAGCCTTAACTTGCTGACATTCAATGCATCTAGAAATGTATTCTGCTACTTCATTTTTCATATTAGGCCAAAAGAATTCTTTTCTTAACATAACAATCATTTTCTAATATCCAGGATATCCTGAATATGGTCTTTTATGCATTTCATTCATGATTAATTCCTTGACCTCTTCTGAATTAGGTACATACAATCTATTCTTAAATACCAACATTTATTTCTTGTTAAGACTGGATTATGATTTTACTTCATTTGTCTTAATTTCTGTTGTCCTTTCTTTTAGCTTTAGATATTCTTTATCAAATTTTGCTGTTGTTATATTTTTATTTTCCAGGTTTGTTTCATAGCTACTACTTGCAATTACATAAAGCATATTTGGATGGCGACTTAACGCATCATCCAGTTGATTTTCCTTTCCTTTTATATGTTTAATTTCAAAGTCATATTCACTTAGGAAAGATAACCATCTAGCTTGTCTAGCATTTAAATTATGTTGGTCAAATAAATATTTTAAACTGACATTATCAATCATTAGTAAGAATCTTCTTCCAATAAGATAATGTTGCCACATTTTAAGTGCATGAATAATGACAACTAACTCCCAATCATGAGTAGCATAAAAATTTTTCATGTTCTTTAAGCTTTCTTGATTTATAGGCTACCACATAGTTATATTGCATTAAAACTCTACCTAGACCCTCTTTGCATGCATCAGTGCATATAACAAAATCTTTATAGGGGTCTGCTATCGTTAGGATAGGAGCTGTTGTTAATAAATGTTTTAGTTTATTAAAGCTGATTTCACATTTCTCATTCCATTCAAATTTATTACCTTTCTTTTACAATGAAGTTATAGGATAAGCAATTTTTGAAAACCCTTCAATAAATTACGATAATATCCATTGATCCCCATAAAAGATCTAACATCAGATACATCTTTAGGCACATGCCATTCCATGATGGCTTTAAATTTATCGGGATCCACCGATATACCACCTTTAGAAACCACATGTCCCAAGTATTGAATTTTATCTTTAAAGAAATCACATTTATTGAATTTAGCATATAATTTTTGTTCTCTTAATACTTGTAAGACTAATATTAAATGCTCTTCATGCTCTTGCTGATTTTTAGAATAGATTAATATGTCATTAATGAAGATGACTACAAATTTATCTACATATTTACTTAATATACTATTCATTAAACACATGAAATATGTTGGAGCATTTGTCAACCCAAAAGGCATTACGACAAATTCATAGTGACCATATTTGGTTCTAAAAGTTGTCTTATATATATCTTCATCTTTAACTCTGACTTGATGATATCCAGATCTCAAGTCTATTTTTGAAAATATTGTTGCTCCTCGAAATTGATCAAACAAGTCATCGATCCGAGGTAAAGGATATTTGTTTTTAATTGTCATTTTATTAAGTTGTCTGTAGTCTATACACAATCTTAATGTTCCATCTTTTTTCTTCACAAACAACACCGGTGCTCCCCAAGGAGAAACACTTGGTCGAATGTAATTTTTATCGATTAATTCTTGAATTTATGCTTTTAATTCATTAAGTTTCAAGATGTTCATACGATATGGAGCTTTTGACGCTGGTACTGCTCTCGGTGCTAAGTCAATAGTAAAATCAATCTCTCTTTTCGGAGGTAATCCGAGAATTTCTTCTGGAAACACATCCTTAAAATATTTTAAAACTAGAAAATCATCTATTTTAATTTCCTTATTTTCATCTATGTCATCAATTATACGAACAGCATATACTTTACAACCTTTGTGAATAGATCTTTTCATTTGTAAAGCGGAAATTTCTCTAATTGTAGTTTTCCTTGGAATTCCTTTAACTATTATAGGTCTACTTTCTTCGCCTATGCATGAGAAAGTTTTATCATAGCAGTTCATATTTTTTTTTTTTTTATACTAAAACAGTTAAGAAGCTTTTATAAAAAGAAAAAAAAGAGAAACAAAGGTTACAAAGTTATGAAGACAGACTGATCCCAAGAGAGGACTACATCCATGACTCCTTGTTCATCTTCAACCAGTCTATACTTATCCTGATACTTTCCTATTCTATGGAGACTGTGTCTCCTTTACAAACTGCCCAATAAGGATTTCTGAGCTACATCTACTACTAGCAAGACCAAAATTGTTGATGTCCTACTTCTTTCATACAAATCTCGATGCAATCCAAAGATTAACGATTTGAAGTTTGATGGCTTCTTGTTTTTCTTGGAGAGATTGAATTTTCTTTTGGCTTCAAAGAGGGTGAAGCTCCTTTTTTCTTTTTGCCAACTTTGGTCCAATCTGAAGGCTCGACATAAGCTTCGAGAATGGGCACTGCATCTTCGGGTGCATCCTGTGGAGTTGGAGTATTTGGGTCCATCTGTTGGATCGTACTATCCCGTGAAGCTGCAGGTGGATTCTTATCGATGGCGGGGATCCTTTGTTCGTCTAATATGTCTTCTTTTTTAGCCGGAGGAGATTCCTTATCTTGCAATGGTGCCTCTTTGGATAGATCTTAATTTATTCTTACTGTATAATGCTCGGAGTTTGCTCCAACCCACCAGGTAGATTTGCGATGAAACTTTTTGGATTTGGGGATCTGAGAGGCTTTTGGACAATCTTTGACAAGATGTCCAGTTGCAAATCAAGAACTGCATCTGAACATCACATTTTCATAATCTAGCTTTTGCACCCACACATAATCCTTACTGGTCAAATGGATCTCAGCAGGAAAGCCATGGCTGAAATCCATTTCCACACAGATGCGAGCAAAGGTAGTTTTTATGTAATCCTTTGTTTTTGGACTTCGATCGTAGAAGGAGCCCAACACATTGCCAATAGCTTCAAGCGAGGTAGAGTTCCAGAGATGCAAGGGAAAATTTGGAAGCCGAACCCAAACTGGAGCAAATGAGATCTGGTCTATAGTTGGGTCAAAAAGAGGGCTCCAGGGTTTCATAAAGAGCCCTACACTTTCCCAAAACCACGGACCTGAATCTAGAATGATCTATTTTTCCTCAGGAGAATCGAAATCCACAACAAAAAAACCCAGCGCAAAGGGGTAAATAGAAATTTCCTCAGAAACAAGAGGCTTCCATACCTCAGAAATGCACTTATGGAGATCGAACAGGCGAGGCCAGAACCCATTGAAATGACAAACCAAAGCCGGCTCTGCGAAATTCCTTGCTTCCACCAAGGATTCTTCTACCACCGCAATGGAGGGCGCTGGTATTTCCTGAACAATCAAGGGCGGATGGCCGCCGACAGCCTTTCCCCCTTTGAAGAGCGAAACCGGGATTGAAGGAACTCCCCCGGATGGAGACGAACAGGAGGCGCGAGCGACGGAGAGGTAGTTGGCCACCATTCTCCTGCGTGTAGACCAGGCTTCGAAGGCTAGCGGACTGCCTCACGGGTGAGGCGCGGAGACGAACAAAAGTTTTCGATGGCCAGTGGATTGCCTCACAGGCATGCGTCTGTCTTCTGAGAGCACAGAGGCGACGAAGGCTTAGGCTGGCTCCGACCGTCTTCAGAACCCTAGCGTAGAAAAAATCCAGCAAGACCTTGTCCTTTTAAAAAAAAATATCATAGCAATTCAAAATTATTCTATGCTTTTCTAATCAATCCATTCCTATCAATAAATCATAAGATCCTAAAGGAAAAAATATTTAAATCAGCATGCGTCATAAGACCATTCATATTAAATTCACATTCTTTCACAAAACTAGTGACTTTTCTTTTTGTGCATGTAGCAAGCTGAACTAACCAATATTTTTCAAATTTATTCTGCTGTAATTTACACAGTTCTACAATTCTTGGTGAAACATAACTTAAATTTGTGCCTGGATCAATTAAAATAGAGATTGGTTTATCTTTTAACATACCTTCAATTTCTACAATTGATGTCTGATGGCCTGCTTGCCTGTTCTCCAATGCTGCGCAAATTCCGGGCATGCTCCTTGCTACATCTCCAACTGTAGTATTTTCTTGAACATTGTGAACGTTGTTAAAGATTTTTCTCCCGACTGGATAGTTTTTAAAGTAATGTGGTTCACCACATTCCCAACATTTTAAAGGTTCATTTTGAATGTTATTTTTATTATAACCAGCAGGTGCTTCTCTTTCTTTCATTACTGTAGGATTTTGTGGCTTAAAAATTTTGAAATTATTTCTCCGATAGTTTCAATGATTATTTACAGAAGCATTATTAAATCTCATAACTTTTCTTTTATGTTCAAATCTTTCATGTTTTCTGTTCTTCCAACTTGGTACATTATCTCTTTTGTTCTTATTTTGATCATAACAGAAATTTGCTTTTCTCATGGCTTCATCCAATGTTTTTGGATTGTCATACTCAATTCTTTCTTTGTAAATTGTTGGTAAACAGCTGAGAAAACATTGTACCTTGGGTCTTTCATCAACAATATAAGGCACATAATGTAACACACTCAGAAATTTACTGCACAGTTCTTTCATAGTTAAAGTTTCTAGTTTTAAATCATAAAACTCTTTAGCTTTTTCTTCATAATACTGTTCCGACAAGTATTTTCTTTTAAAGTGTTTTTTGAAACTTTTCCAAGTTAAATGACGTTCCTTAATGCATTTTACTTTCTTTGTGTCTTTCCACCAAATGTAGGCCTTTCTTGTTAAGTTATAAATTGCCATCTTTGCTTTTAATTCATTATAGTAGTTGTAAATCTAAAAGTACTTCTTCATTCCCGAAAGCCAAGCTTATGCTTCTTCTCCGGTTTCAATCTCACCATTGAATATAGGTCTTCTTAAATTCACTAGAAATTCGTTCATAAGGTTTACTTTTCCTACCGTACTTATCACCATCACTACTTTCGCTATATTCTTTATAATTATGTTTACTCTGTTTAGGTGAAATTCCACTTGAAGAATCAGTTTCACTATCTGTAAATTTTAGCTTTATTGCCTTGCGTTTATAAGATGCAGTCTTTGATGTTTCTAACTTAGATCCTTTCTTCCTTTCTGCTTCCTGACTATGTAATTTTGTTAACAAGACATTATTTAACTCTTCTTGTCTTTTCAGAATTCGTTCATTATCTTTCTTAACACGTTGTAGTTCTGCTTTTAAATCTTTTACTATTTGTAACAATTCAGATGGGTTATCATTCCTATTCTCATTTAGATGCACCCATAGATTGTCATCATTAATGTTTTCTTGTTCATTGTTTACTTGTTCTTTAGGATGGAGTTCTTCTTCAACTGACATTTCTACATCTGCCATAGTTCCTGCAAAATCAAGGTTTTACTTCTCTTGTGAACCATAAGAGAGTCAACTAACACATAAGTTAGTTTTAGTTTGTACTTGTTTCAAGGTTGATCCCTTTAGGCCAAGTGTTCTAACCATGCTTTGATACCATTATGTCACATACCCCAAAATACCTATATTATTATTTTTTTAAATAGGATAAATAAATAGAATAAAATCATGTATATTGTTGTACTTCTAGTATTGCGGAAAACAAAATACTTTACTTGATTACAAAGCATGTCAAGGTTCTGTTCTTTGATTAACATCCAGGGTCTAAGAAGCAATCCACTTGTTGCATATGTAGGCTAGGGTAAAAGCTCTAGGCCTTACTTCATCATTCCATGAGTATTTAGCTTAGGTTTATAAGCATCATTAATAAGTTTTTAACCCAACATAATTAGCAAAAAGAGGGTTTAAACCCTTGTTAAGATTCAATATGCTAAGACAGAAAATAGCAGCATTACATTCCATTTCACAATAATAGCATATACAGGATCACTGAAGAAACAATAAGCACAGCATAAACACAAGAGACAGAGATTTATCCTGGGAAACCCTCATGGGGTAGAAAACCCAGCAAAGCTTCCTCAATATAGATGACCAGCAATATACAAAGATGAAACCCTGAGACATGATCTCCTCCAAAATAGCAGACCTCTCCTCCACAAGTGCGCTATCCTCAAGTGAGTGAATGTGTCAAATGAGGAACACACCTCCTCTATTTATACACTACACTGACATGTATTTTACACAGGTACACGTAGGCTCGTATTTAACCAATGGGTTAAATACCCCACTACAACTGACTGGGCCGACCCCTCTAGGGTGGTCTAATAACCCTTTGACCCACATAACACATAAAGGGCCGACCTCCACTAGGGAAGTCTAATAACCCAAGTTACCACATTCTGACGGAGGAATAAACATCTCCGGATATACAATAAGATCTTTACGGAGGAATGAAACATCTCTGGAATAATAAAGTACAATTATAATATTCTTTGAAGTTACAATATCTCAACACTCCCCCTTAACGAGAAGGATATTATAACAGCATCTGCACGAGCAAGGAGTCATCAACATCATACATGATACATCTATAAATCATTGGAAGCTTTCTCAACATCATCAGTAACTCAACTAGGTACTGGAACATCTTCAATACTGAAACATCAACATCATCAGAGTTGATAGTACTCAATCATCAGCATCGATCAACACAATCATCAGCATCATCATCACACGATCATCAGCATCGTCATCACACGATCATCAACATCGTCATCATACGATCATCAGCATCGTCATCATACGATCATCAGCATCACGATCAGCATCGTCATCATACGATCATCAGCATCATCATCACACAATCATCAGCATCGTCATCATACGATCATCAACATCGTCATCGCACGATCATCAACATCGTCATCGCACGATCATCAGCATCGTCATCACACGATCATCAGCATCGTCATCACACGATCATCAGCATCGTCATCGCACGATCATCAGCATCGGGATCATCTCGATCTACAGCATCTGGATCATCTCGATCTACAGCATCTGGATCATCTCGATCTACAACATAAGTATCCTCAACCATACAAGTACATTAATCAATACATGTATCATCAAAAGTATGTATTCTCACCAATACATCTATCATCAAAACATGTATTCTTACTAATACATATATCATCAAAAGCATGTATTCTCACTAATATATCTATCATCAAAAGCATGTATTCTCACTAATACATCTATCAATACAAGTATCCACATTGATACAAGTATACACAACAGCAGCATACCCTGCAACACACATGATCCAATTACGGGATGGTCAATCCCTCTCACTTTAGGTCATAGGTCCAAGGATGATACAATCCTGATCCACTTATGGGATGATCAATCCCTCTCAATTTAAGACATCTCTCATGTCTATGGATGATGCAATCCAGATCAACTTACATGATGATCAATCCTTATCCTTTTAAGACACCTCACCATGTCTAACGATGATGCAATCCCGAATCAACTTACAGGATGATTAGTCCTTATCAATTTAAGACACCTTACCATGTCTAGGGACGATGCAATCCCAATCTACTTACAGGATGATTAGTCCTTATCACTTTAAGACACCTCACCATGTCTAGGGATGATGCAATCCCAATCTACTTACAGGATGATTAGTCCTTATCACTTTAAGACACCTCACCATGTCTAGGGACAATGCAATCCCAATCTACTTACAGGATGATTAGTCCTTATCACTTTAAGACACCTCACCATGTCTAGGGACGATGCAATCCCAATCTACTTACAGGATGATTAGTCCTTATCACTTTAAGACACTTCACCATGTCTATGGACGATGTAATCCCAATCTACTTACATGAGGATTAGTCCTTATCACTTTAAGACACCTCACCATGTCTAGGGACGATGCAATCCCAATCTACTTACAGGATGATTAGTCCTTATCACTTTAAGACAAGTCTCATGTCTAGGGACGATGCAATCCCATCACGTACATTTTGAACCCAGTTCATGGACGATGCAGTCCTCACGTACATTTTGAACCCAGTTCATGGACGATGCAGTCCTCACGTACATTTTGAACCCAGTTCATGGACGATGCAGTCCTCACGTACATTTTGAACCCAGTTCATGGACGATGCAGTCCTCACGTACATTTTGAACCTATTTCATGGACGATGCAGTCCTCACGTACATTTTGAACCCAGTTCATGGACGATGCAGTCCTCACGTACATTTTGAACCCAGTTCATGGACGATGCAGTCCTCACGTACATTTTGAACCCAGTTCATGGACGATGCAGTCCTCACGTACATTTTGAACCCAGTTCATGGACGATGCAGTCCTCACGTACATTTTGAACCCAGTTCATGGACGATGCAGTCCTCACGTACATTTTGAACCCAGTTCATGGACGATGCAGTCCTCACGTACAATTTGAACTAGTGGTTCCGGGATGATGCAATCCCCATCACTTTATTCTCGAAGACCATACATCTACGGATCAATTCAGGGACCAAGGTCCGGGGATGATACAATCCCCACTTCTCGGAGACCTTACGTCTACGGCTCTCTTTAGGACTGAAAGTCCAGGGATGATCCAATCCCCTCAACTGTCCACTAAGGACTTTATTCTCGGAGACCTCACGTCTACGGCTCTCTTTAGGACTGAAAGTCCAGGGATGATCCAATCCCTTCAACTGTCCACTAAGGACTTCATTCTCGGAGACCTCACGTCTACGGCTCTCTTTAGGACTGAAAGTCCAGGGATGATCCAATCCCCTTAACTGTCCACTAAGGACTTCATTCTCGGAGACCTTACGTCTACGGCTCTCTTTAGGACTGAAAGTCCAGGGATGATCCAATCCCCTCAACTGTCCACTAAGGACTTCATTCTCGGAGACCTCACGTCTACGGCTCTCTTTAGGACTGAAAGTCCAGGGATGATCCAATCCCTTCAACTGTCCACTAAGGACTTCATTCTCGGAGACCTCACGTCTACGGCTCTCTTTAGGACTGAAAGTCCAGGGATGATCCAATCCCCTTAACTGTCCACTAAGGACTTCATTCTCGGAGACCTTACGTCTACGGCTCTCTTTAGGACTGAAAGTCCAGGGATGATCCAATCCCCTCAACTGTCCACTAAGGACTTCATTCTCGGAGACCTCACGTCTACGGCTCTCTTTAGGACTGAAAGTCCAGGGATGATCCAATCCCCTCAACTGTCCACTAAGGACTTCATTCTCGGAGACCTCACGTCTACGACTCTCTTTAGGACTGAAAGTCCAGGGATGATCCAATCCCTTTTCTTTCTCGGAGACACCTGTCTACGGCTCACTTTAGAACAAGTGTTCAAGGATGATACAATCCCCACATGTATTCTCATCAATATACTATCGATCCTGGGAACCCATACAGAACCTGATTCACACTTCTTCTTTAATTGCACCATTAAGAGAATGGTCTTGTCTAGCCACTTGGAGCAAACATCTCATCATGATTCTCTTCCTCTTTCTAAGAGAATCTTCTAGCCACAAGCCTTCTATATTTTGTTTGATTTGTAAATCTTCTTGTTGAACATCCATCACTTGTTCGGTGTTCATTATTCTTCATGATCTTTCCTACAAAACAAAATTAAGTACATGATTAGTAATCCTTCATAATCATGAAATCATGATAACCTATTATGCATGCAGATATCATTTACATAGCTATGCAACTATCTTGACCAATACTTTGGCACAACACTTTCCCATATCCTGTATGCATACAGTGGCTATCTAGATGCCTTCCATCTCTACCAGAACATACTATCGAGAGTGTGCACAGCTCTCAGCATGTCAGCAAAGAGGTTTCATTCTAGACAAGCAACAATGGAATGTTTGTCCAACTTACCAATCATATGCATATTAGTAGTATAATGTTCAATGCTCTATGAATGTTTGCACTCAGCATGATATGTTCTAGGAATACAAATATGCATACAAGAAATATCATTTACTATTTCAAATAACAACTCAAATACTTATCTTTTATGTTTGTGTGGTTGCCTCCCGCTTGATCTTCTATATGTCCTTTGAACTTCTATTCATTCTGTACCACTGTGCATGCTCAAGTGTGCACTAGTGTCATCCTCATGATCTCATACACAAACATTCATTCATTAGTATATTCTCAAAACATTCTAATTCTAAATAATCTTGAATATGTATAGTCATGATCATTAGTATTCAAGATTTCAGGGAAGTCTTCTTTTACTCATGCATATCATCAATCAAGATAAAAGATATAATATGCATAATCCCTTGATTACTAACTTTATGAATAAGCATAACCAATCATTCCAAGTATACTTATATAAGGGATCCTAACACAAGGTAAGATTCATGGGAAACATACCTGGATTAGTATACCTACTTGGTTATGTACAACATACCTAAACAATCTCTTCAATGATTTAGAGATCCTGAGCTAGAACCTGCATGTCTCATAGGTTAAGCATAATATAACAAAGTCATACATACCTCGTAAGTAGAAGAAAGATTATGGATGAGTCTTTGTCTTCATGTTTTCATGGTCATGGAGCCTGATTTGTCTTTTGAGATGTACCTGTGTCTTGTTAGCAGACAAGATCAACCTCACACAACATCATAATGCATTAGTACAATCATAAGTGTCAACACCCTAACCAATGAATATCTTCTATCATGCATTCATAATTTTGTCAAGGTGATACAACAAATCTAAAATCAAGATTGTACTAACCGTAATAACATGAAGACAAAAATACCATAAACTTAATCATGAACAAATCTCAAAACATACCTCGATGAGTCATACCTGTCGAGATCGCTTGTAATCTCCTTATGTAAAGCCTTAGCCTCATCTCCTTCTGAAACAGGAACTCCTTCACTTATGCAGGTGACCAATCCATCTTCTTCTAGGATTAGCCCTATCAACTTGATTTGCAAGAACTGGACCTGGAGCTGGATATGGGTTTGTCAGAGAAACCCAAAAAATTCAAACTTTGAATTTCAAACTTCCGAAAGGATAGAAGTATGCGCCTTGATGAGCTGATCAAACTGGTATATTCAGAATTTGAAAACTGCAAAGTTTTACTCCTCAATTTTGCCTTTGAAACTTTCGGATTCACTGGACGTGACCCTGAACTGGGGTTTGATGAAGCCCACTCTTTTGCCCCATCAAAAGGTTTGATCCAAAGCTCTAAGCTTCTATTTTTCTGAGGAGCTTCCAGCCGTGGTCACAGATTTCAAAAATTCCCATTTTTACAGAAGCCCTAATTTTCCACTTTTCTGATCAAAGTCCCGAGCTAGGGTCTAATCAAGCCCGGCCTTCTGCCCAACCAAAAATTCTAATCTTGGTCTCTAAATTTCTATTTTGATGAGTAGCATCCAGCCGTGGTCTTCGATTACAAAAATTCCAACTTTCTTCAAAGCCCTAAATTCCGGAAGCCATGAATGAAGGTACCAAAAAATAATTCTGTTTTGACAGAAATATGTACCTGATTGTTTCTGGTGTAAATCCGAAAATTTTGATCCACAGGGTCTGAAAAAGTTTTCTGAGATAGCCTGACCTGTTATCTTTCCATCCTGACAGGTCTGACCTCAATTGGATGTTCTGAGAGAGAGTTATGCCAAATGTCGCAACGTGACCTGTTTTGGGAAAATACAGGAGAGCGAACTTGTACGGCGTGCCACGTGTCACTGTTTGACCTTCGGCCTCTGAAAAAGTTTTCTGAGATATCTCGACCTGTTATCTTTCCATCCTGACAGGTCTGACCTCAATTGGATTCTCTGAGAGAGAGTTATGCCAAGTGTCGCAACGTGACCTGTTTATGGGATAATACAGGAGAGCGAACTTGTATGGCGTGCCATGTGTCACTGGTTCAACTTCGGCCTCTGAAAAAGTTTTCTGAGATAGTACAGTCTGTGTACTACCTGTCACTTTTCACGAAATTTCATTTGGAGCTTCCTAGCCCAAGTTATGACCTTTTTCCCAAGGTCACCTGATTTTGACTCAGATCTGGAAGAGGCAGAAACCCTTGTCTTCCTTCAGGTTAGCTCTGATACCATGTTAAGATTCAATATGCTAAGACAGAAAATAGCAGCATTACATTCCATTTCACAATAATAGCATATACAGGATCACTGAAGAAACAATAAGCACAGCATAAACACAAGAGACAGAGATTTATCCTGGGAAACCCTCATGGGGTAGAAAACCCAGCAAAGCTTCCTCAATATAGATGACCAGCAATATACAAAGATGAAACCCTGAGACATGATCTCCTCCACAATAGCAGACCTCTCCTCCACAAGTGCGCTATCCTCAAGTGAGTGAATGTGTCAAATGAGGAACACACCTCCTCTATTTATACACTACACTGACATGTATTTTACACAGGTACACGTAGGCTCGTATTTAACCAATGGGTTAAATACCCCACTACAACTGACTGGGCCGACCCCTCTAGGGTGGTCTAATAACCCTTTGACCCACATAACACATAAAGGGCCGACCTCCACTAGGGAAGTCTAATAACCCAAGTTACCACATTCTGACGGAGGAATAAACATCTCCGGATATACAATAAGATCTTTACGGAGGAATGAAACATCTCCGGAATAATAAAGTACAATTATAATATTCTTTGAAGTTACAATATCTCAACAACCCTTACCCAAACCCTTGCGGATCCCAAGCATATAACAGTTAAAAGTTAAGTTTTCCGCACTGCAGATTGTGGGTTGCAAAACCCTTAGATACAAAGTTGATCTTCGATTGCTTCCACAATTGTGGATGCGGGTTGCGAAACCCCCGAACCCAAATGTTTTACTTTACGGTTCCGCAATCCACAATCCGCATTGCGGAACCCTAAATTCCGACCGTTTGAACATAATGGGTCCGCAATCCGACTTCCGCTGCGGATGCGGGATTTCAGAACCCCCAAACCCGACTATTTAACATAACGGGTCCGCAATCCGACTTCCACATTGCGGATGCGAGATTGCGGAACCCCAAATATGATAGTGTTAAAACAATGGTTCCACATTGCAGATTTCTATGGTTTTGACAGCTTGCGGAACGTTTTAAAGGTAATCCAGACTTAGATAAAACAAATGCTTTGGACTTATAAATAATTACATTTAGTAAACAAGATCTAGGGTTTGCAAACTATATAATTATCTTTCCAAACTGTTACAAGTTTATTTAACTGAATCAATAGACATAAATAAAACAAACGCCCAATTCTATAACAACAAAAATGCCTAAACCAGTTCCCTGTATGGTTTATGTTATGGACTCTTATCTCTTTAAGCCATTCGGCTCTGTAAAAGCCTTGAGAGTATAACTACTTATCCAAATGTCTTTGCATAGAAATATAAACAATTCAGTTCTAGATTTATTTTAAACCTATATAAACCACAAATTAAATATATGATAGAGTTATAGTTGAAATGCCTAATCTATAAACCCAATTGCAATAAACCCTGTGCATTGTTTTTCCTATAACGATAAGGAAATTAAACAGACATTGATACATGATTGATAACTTTTGCATAAATACTGAACATCAAGTAATAATGTCCAGTAAAAGGGGTAATGTACAGTCATTCAGAAATAATGGAAGAATGGAAATAAAACCTGTACCAAAACTATAACTCATGCTAGACTAATCCCATGCCTGCGAAAACCATATTTACTGAAGTAAACTTAAACCAGTGTTGAATATCTTGCATGCAAATCTGGAAGTGTAAATCTGAACAAGTTACGGTAAAACAATAATGCAAAGTAAAACGTTATATGTCAACATGCATAAGCTAATAATCATTTCTGAATAACATGCATAAGCCAGATAAAACCGTAATGTACAATAACACATTATATGATAGCATGCATAAGCAAGATAATTAATTATGATAACATGCATGTACAGTGAATCATTAGATATCATTTGTAGCAGACATGCAGTTTAGAAATGAATAAATAGATATGTACTAAGCAATGAAATTATTAGATGTCAGCAAATAGACAGTTCATAAATTAATAAACATAACCTGTTCAATGAAATCATTAGATATCTTCTACATGAATAAGATAGTTCAAAAATTAAATAGATGGAACCAGAACTAATGCTATGAAATCGTTAGATGCCATTTACAGTAACAGATGGTTCAGAAATTTAATAGATGGAACCAGAACTAAGCTCTAAACTCATTAGATATCATAGACAGTTCATAAGTAAATGAAATAGAACCTAATCCGAGCGATGCAATCATTATGTATTACTTACAGAAATCAGACATTTCAGAATATAAAAAATAAGTCCTGAACTAAACAATGCAATCATTAGGTATTAATTACAGAAATCAGATATGTCAGAAACAAATCCTGAACTTAAGCAATGCAATCATTAGCTATCATTGACAGAAATCAAACATTTCAGAAATAAATAACAGAACTTGAACCTGAGGAGAGGAAAATCAAAGTTGAAGGTCACTGTTCCTTCCAACCAACTTCCAGAGCAGCCAAACTACTTGCTCCAAAACCCCCGAGCCTGTTTGTTGAACCACAAGGACAAAGACTTGGTCACAGCGTCCCTCTTGCAAGCTAGGTCACAATTTCACTTCACCATAAGCCTCCTGCTCAGTGTGTGAATCAGTACTCAGCGTATTCTCCCCTTTCATCATGAACCCTTATCTTCAGTGGATGAAAACGATGCTTTATAGAATTTTCCTAGGACTTAGGTCATTCATGAGCCTCCTACTCGTAACGCTCCAACATGAGTCACGACCTGAACGTTTTGGGGAAGATGCCTCCTGCATCATGTGCACCTTTACTAGGCTGGCTTGCGGTGCTGGATTTCCTCTTGACACTTGTCTTTTCCTCCTTGTGGGTCAACAAACACTCTTCAACAGCTGCCTTCAGTTTTGATTCCCTTATTTAATTATTTAAAAATAATAATAATTATTTTGCAAATGTTTTGACCTCGCTTGGTCAATTAATGCCAAATAAAAATAATAACTTAAGGTCTTATAAAATAATAATTATTAGGGTTCCTAGGTGTATTACAATGATCGTATGTGATGATTCTTAAGACTCTACTGAATACACTCCAACCCTTTCCTTGAGAATTCGTAGGCCTCTCAGCATGTTTGGGAGAGCCTGGAAGTAGACTAGTTGAGTTGTCCATCCTAGCGCACTTTACCCTTTTGCTCCCAAACTATGCCCAATCCTCCCTAATTATCTTAAAATATTTCCCAATCATAGATTAAGGGATTAATATCCAGTATCCACACTTTGGTTGAGTTCAAGTGTGGTGACTGAGTTTAGTTTGCATATGCTGGTGTGCCTAGGAAGCCTTGCAGAGACTTTAGCGGTGGTTAAGTCAAAGCATAAATGGCCCCAGTACATTGTGCATAGGACTCAAAACCTTGTCTTGAATCTGATATCCTTGTTGTTGCACACTCCCCGATACATTTTGCATATCCGAAAGTGTTCATCTATGAAGCTCTTGGTGGGTTAATTACTAACCCATTCTAATTTCTCCATCACTAGTTTTGAGAACTAGTTTCTGCTTGCAAATTTTCAGTTTTGAAGTTTGAAATTGAGTTGATATCTTTTGAGATCAGATCGGGGGATATTACAGAGTGACTGTCATAGATGCTTGTAGAGTAGGTATGATGTTTATTTCATGATGGAGTAGTATTCTTCCATCTTTGTGGAGGCATAAGATTTACATGTCATAGATTCAAAGGGAGTTTATTGGTGTTATAATGAACAATTTTCTCGTAAAGAGGGAGTGTTAACTTTTAAGGTAATTCCATAAATATTTTCACTTACCTAGGAGAGTGCTATATATCCTAGTACCTTGATGGACATATGGATGGATTAGTTTGAATGAATGCTTGACCTTTAATAGAGTGCTAGCATAGTGCACTTACTTAGAAGGTTGTTATCTTATGCATCATGTTTACTAACCGATTTGGTGCACACAATGGGGGAGTCAGTTGTTTGATCAAGAGTAGTACCTACCTAAAACGATGAGCACAAGGCACTTGGAGGAGTAAACTTAGCAGTAGGAGCATAGGACCATGTGATATACACCTTGGAGGTTGGACGTACTAAACTTGAGGAAGCTTGGGTTGAAGAGCATACTTTGTGGATGTTGGTTATGGAGATGGATACATATGTTGAGTAGACAAATTTGAGCAAGTAACTAACTTAACTCACATGTTGAGGTGTGTTGGGAATAAGAGGATATGTGGCACTCAGATAGAGGTGGAGCACCTTGCATGAGGACACTTGGAGAAAAAAATTAAAAGAGGACACTTGTTGGATAGTGCACCATCTTTAGGAAGGGGAGTTGGAACCAAGGGGCATCATGCTTGGAGGGTGCACCACCTGGGGGTTGGGTAAAACCCTAGTGTGACACTTGTCACCATTGTATCACATAACACTCCATGTGGGCTTGCCTTGTTGACTTAGGCCGAAATTTACTTGTATGGATCCAATCCCTGTCTTATGTTGTCCTCCCTCACCTATTCAATTCAAAGGGAGGAGAGAGACTTTATGGTTACTTACTATTATTGAACTCATTATTTTATCTTTGTATTGTGCTGAAATTTTTTTGTAGGTATAAATACATAGGCTTTGTGATGTAAACCACAAAGGAGAGATGAAGATGAATGATAATGTTAGGGATGAACTTGAGTCTTAGCACTTATGTAATGCAAGAGAAGACGACCTTGGGTTTATGTGTTGTAAATCCTAGAGCAAGAAAATGAGTAGTAGAGGAGTAGAGGAGTCTCTTAGAGTTTAGTGGAATGCTTAGATTGAAGGAGACTTGGAGCTTATGTTGACATGCTCCTAATATTCCACTGTAGCATTGTTTAGATGATGCAATAGAAGAAGACCTAGGGTTTTGGGATCTCAACATTAGGACTGACGAGAAGCTTGGAAGGCTAGCACTAAGGTTTGTCTTAGAGCCTTTGTACTTGTGTGATGTAAGAAGATCTAGAGTTCGACTATTGAAAACCCTAGAGTAAGACACAAGTGCTGGAGGAATAAACAAGAATGTGAGCTTGTGTGATGCAAGGTTGGAAAATCTCCTATAAGACTTTTGCGATGCATGTGGGAGATAAAGGGTGCATTTGTTGGTGTTGGTGCTTACTTGTTTTTGTGCCTTTGGAGCGGCTAGGAGTGGCTTGGTGCTGCCTTGATAGGTTATGATTGTTGGTTATTATTTTTTTTCAATGGTGGATGCCCTAGTTGGGGTTTGGATGGAATTAGAGTGTCCTAGCTTGTGATAAGCAAATAGGAGATGTTGTACCAACTTTTGACAAGCTAATGGTATGTACTTGTATCTTCACTATGTTGTAATATGAAGTGTACCTTTGTTGTCCAAATATTGTGCATGTAGGTATAAATATCAAACTTATGTTTCTCATGATAATGAATAGTTTATAAGGTTGTTTGGTATGTTGATTTATCACAAATAGTTAACATATTTGTAAGTGATTTAACAAGTAAAAAGGAACTAAAGGGGTAGATTTAGGGATGTAATAAATATAATGTTACAAAGCATTTTCTAGATATTATTTATGAAGGGGATTCAGTCCTTGTGATTGTGAAAATTCTTGCCTTGGACTACATTGTTTTCTTGGGGTGAATAGTGATTTTGGTTGGGCATAAGTGAAATTTATGTTGTGGTAAATTATATTTCAGATTCATCTATTACGCTCAAAGTTCACATAAAATAGATCTAGGAAACATTAAGTAAATGAGGTAAAATTTCTTAATTTGTAATAAGCATGGATTTTCAAAATTTCCACACATAACAAGTTTTAATTTTGCATCCTATGATTTATAGATTATGATAGTTGAATACTAGTATCCTTCTAATGTGAGCAATCTGTTATCTGACAAGACAATGTGATCTTAAGAAAACATGTCATCGTAAATAACCTAACCCACTCTATAAGGTTAAATATAAGAGCGTTAACAAGATGACTTGTAATGAAGGATAATTTTTTATTGGTATAGCATTGATAGATCAAATAGGTAATATAATTAACATTCAAATCTACCATCCACCATGCTAATCTATCTTTCAACATCCAGTATCATAACAATGGTAATTCCAAATATGACCATCACAACCTCAACCGATCATTGTGATCTTGATAATTCATTTATTTAAACAACATGGATAAACACAATACTCATGGAATCATATATGCCTTTAGATGAAGTCTTGGGTTATACATTTGGCCCTTGCTCTCCTACTTAAGACAAAAAACTATATATCTCACCAATACATGTTCATAAATGTTACCCTTTTCATGTGAGGGTACCATTTGAACCTTACTTGTTGCATCAAAATGATCAAACTTTCTTGTAGAAAATATATTGTCTTGCTTGCCACAAGATTTATGTGATGTTGCATGCTTATTAGAATCCTTGTTTTTTCCATTGTCTCAAGCAATTGACTTTCATATCCCTCAATTATCACTATATTATATACATTTGTTTCTTTCACTATTCTTTGTTGGCTTCTTAAGCACTTTCGTGATGACAGTTTCATACTTCAATAATGTGTCCTTAGTCATGGAGAACCTTCCAAGTAATTCTGCGATGGCTTATTGTAAGGCTATTTCCAATGGTGGACATTGATAACTATTATGATTGCTTTTGTGCATGTGTTGTAGGGCCTTCTATTTCAAGGATGGTTCTTCCATGTCAATTTCTTACAATGGTTATTTTGCCCAAGTCCTTTCATGAATGTTTCCCTCCATAGGGTCACCTTCCACTATACATGTATGCTAGTTCTTCTATGCATTTTCTTAGATGGCTTCTTCCAATGTTTTTTTCAATAGCAACCCCATAACATTGGATCGTCGTAATTTATTTGTATCAAAGTCACCTCATAAAGAGTTCATCTTCCCATGGAGTTGATGTCACTATTCTTCGATGACTCCTCCTCATTGTTCACCTCAATGGCTAAGATCAACCAACCCTTTTTTTAATCACCCTTAAACATTTACTTGAATTTTTATACATTTGGGTTGCATAAAGGACTCATAACGTTAAGCTTTAGATATTGTGTCATTACATTTTTATTATTATATTTGTATTTTCTTTATCTGTTGGTTAGGACCTTAATTGTAATTGTATGGTTGGCTACGACCTTAATTGTAATTGTAACCTTTGTCTACTATATATATTAAGGAGACCTAGTTTTAGTGATCAACTCATCTTGTCTTGTGCATTTGATACAATGTAAAAGGAGGTTGTCCCCTTGAATAGGCTTCTTATTCATCTCTTTATCTCACTCTCGAGGCTTTGGGTTACTCTCTCTCTCTACAAATTTATGCTATTTTGGGATTTTGGTGCATAACATTTAGTAAGCAACATGGGAAGATGAACTCTTAATGCAGAAACATCCACAAATAATCAAGTGTTGAGAGCAACACTTGTTTGAAGGGGAGGGTCATGTTAAGCCCTAGACATTGTGACATTACATTTATATTAGTATATTAGTATTGTCTTTATTGGTCAACTAGGACCTTAATTGTAATTGTATGGTTTCTTATGACCTTAATTGTAATTGTAACCTTTGTCTCCCATATATATCAAGGATACCTAGTTTTAGTGATCATCTCATCTTCTCTTGTGCATTTGATACATTGTAAAAGGAGGTTTCCCCCTCAGAAAGGCCTCTCTCTCTCTCTCGGATATATATCAACCTTGCAATCATGGGAACAATGAACCCATGAGTCATCTTATTGAGTTAGTCCACTGAGTACTACATAAATGCTATAATGATATGAAAGCATACATTAAAATGCTTGGTTCCCATTTTAATGGGATCATGGGTAAATGATAAGTGTAATCATTGCAACTTAAGCATTATGCATCAATATAAACCAAATCAACCATGTGAACAATAATGTTTAGGATGAAAGAGAATATCATTAACAACAACAATAATTACTTAATTTATGAGGTCCAAATCATTCCCATGTGTTCTTGCATGGTTCTTTTTGCACTATTGGAACATGTTGAACAAAATAGTGTTAGCCATACTTAAGCAAGGTAAAGCACGATCACACTAATCATCAAAACATCTAACATTATTAGCTAACCAAAACATCAAAGGTACATAAATGATTACGATAACACTAGAAGAAACCACTAACTATAGTTTATTAGCATCATTTAAATTCCAAAAGCATAAATCAAGGTCTATTGACCAATCTTTGTGGAAATAAGCAATGGAATGACATTGAGAATATATCACCATACTATTTTTGTAAGGTGATTAAAACATTATGTTAATAAATTAAAGTAGATAAGCTATACTGATTCATGAGCACATACTTAACTCGATTGTAAGAAATAATATCTTGTAGGAAAATCATCAACAAGAAACCCACTCTTGTACATATATAAGATTTACATCTATAGATTACTAATACATAGATCTATCAAGGATCCAAATTAAAAAAAGCACATCGATTAAGGAAGAGGGGTCAACAATTGGGCACCATAACTTTAGGGGTACGTAGCATTTACATGGATCCACTTTAGACTTTCAAATTTCTTCCACATATGCATGGGCATGTTCGTTACCTCTATATTTTGTCTTCGGGTGTGATGTGCTTCAAATGGTGCCATTGAAGTTCCAAGATGTCCAAGACAACCCATTTCAAACCCCAAGGTAATGCTTGACACTTAAATACACTAGTGGTTGATTGGTGTACTTGTCACGATGTGAACATTTATTAAAAGGGAATTTAAAATGTAGAAATAAGTTTTTGTGATAATTTTTTTGCATACCCTAGTTCATCACCAATAAATTTTGAAGGCTTCTAATCTTTCTACCTTCACCTTAATTTTTTTTTGGCAAACTTTTCTCTTACCTTTTTCTTTTTGCGGTTGAATTATTATACCTGCCAAGGCAGGTATATAGCAATCGATTGGTTGCTATTTTTGTATTAATAGTAAAAAAAAACTAAATTGTTTTCAAATGTTTTTAAATGTTTTGAAATAATTTTATATTAAATTTAATATTTTGAAATTAATTAATTTTTTTTTAATATTTGAAATTAAAATTCTTGTTTTATTATTAGCTGAAACTCAATTGACAATTTATTCCTGGTGGTATGTGAAATTGTCAAAAAAAAAACAAAATTAATTAAAAATTTTAAAAATTTGTTAAAATGCCACTTGTCTTTTGCACTGCATAAAAATCTGTCTTTTGTACTGCATAAAATCTGCCTGAAAATCATAATCTGACATCCTTGTGGAACTGCCTGCTAAAAGACCAAGCTGTTCCCGTCTAACTCGCTGAATCGGAAGCCATTAATAATTCTCGACCAGCGTTCCTATCAAATTCAATTCAATCCATCACATATCTTTCAAACAAATGCACCACCTGCAGGCAAGAATATAATGAACACTATTCAAGAATGGGAAATGAAATCCTCAATACCTCGGATCGAGATAAAGGAAAGAATTGAAGCGAGGGAAGTCTCAGGGAAGCAAGAGAAGGAAGATGGGTAACAGATATGGTGCTCGTCGACCCAAAAAATGAAACTCGACATTAATAATTTCGTACTTTTTGCATGCTACGTGGCCTCAATGCAACCAAGTCTTGTGCTGCAACAAAAACAAATATCCACGCAAACAACGAACCAACAAATGGAGGAGCTTCGAACAGCACTGTGAAACGGCTCCAATGTTTTTAGCGAGAGAAAAAGTGTTTGCTGTTAGCATGGACTTTTCATTCATTTCAAAAGCGTTTGGTTCCCTTTGACTTTTCAATTTCTTATAAAGCAAAAGAATGGACATTGGCCAGGTTGTTGTTTTTTTGCTTAAATTGTTGAAACAATGTACTTTAATTTGTTACTTAGAAAACAAAAAAATTAGAATGTGTAACTTAAATATGTAATTTATTTTATTTTTATAATTTAAATAAAAATACTAATTTTATTATTTTAAAAGTCAAAAGGATTTTGTATATTTTTTTTTCAACCGAAAAAAAACGTACTATTGCTATTCCTTGAATCAAATAGTACAAAGATTTTCATCTTTTTTGAAAAAAGGTATATTCAAACAGATCAAGACAGTTGTCCCAAAGACCGCAAACTATCATCTTCAAAAGATTGTCCATGCTAGAATATACAACTGAAAGGACAAAGACATTACAAAAAGTAAACTGTTCCACAAAAATCCTTGACTTAAACTTTCTAAAAGAAAAAGACTTCGCCACTTTCCAGCAAGCTGGAATCCATCCATTCTTCCCAAAACAGTAATCCTTCAGTGCCCAATAAGGCTTGCTTTGATAAGCCATCTGCCTGACCATTGTGTTCACGGAAGATGTGTGAAAAGGAGATGTGTTCTTGCAAATCAATCTCCGCTCTAACACGCCTACACCAGTGGGAGAGTGCAATAACATTTAGATCAAATTCTTTTGCTGCCCATTTGATAGTAACACGCGAATCACCATAGACCTTAATATTTACCAGCCCAAAGATGTTGGCACATTTCAGAATACACCACAGAGCTAAAAGCTCTGCTTTCATATTACTACCATTACCACAATTGAGACGAAGTGTATAAAAATGACTCGCATTCAGATAAATAACTCCACCAGCAGCACAAAAACCGTTCTGAGCAGCCCCATCAAAAAAAAGTATGGGCTGATTCACAGTAAAAGAAAACTGACCAAGCCTTCTCTCCTCCACTAAATTGGTAACAGCAGTATAATGTTGTGTTAAATTTAAGACAATAAGTCCACAAGTCACAACGTCAGGCACTTTGTCTTGAAAGGTAATCAAATTCCGGAAGTACCATAGTGCCCAAGATATAAGAATAGGAACCTGTAATGTCTCTTTTGAAGAACGAAACCAATTCAACAGAGACTCACCAAAATCAATATTTTCCCATACCTTTGTGATTGCCAACTTCGAACAACAGAAATCCCATACTTTTTTACCAAATGAGCAAAACACAAACATATGATTGATAGATTCAGAATCCTCCTTGCATAAGATACACCAATTTGGACCACACCAGCCGCACTTTGTAAGATTGTCCCAATTTTTCAAGGTTCCCTGTAAGGCATGCCATAAAAAACACTTGTGCTTTAAAGCAAGATTCCACTTCCAAATCTTTTTATACCACCAGTGCTGAGGAAAGATATACTTCTCCTGCATAATTCTGTCATAGGTTGTTTTAGCTGTAACTATTCCAGTTTTTTCATTCCTAATCCACACCATCCTATCATCTTGATCTGATAAAGAACAACCGGACGAACCAAGAGCACTGACATAGGAATCCCAAGAGATTGCATCCTCACCAACCAACCCCAACTCAATGGATTTTAACCAATACGACTGACCAAATAAACCCCTGATACTATTTAAATTAGTAAGTCCATATATTTTTAAATAATCCAGTATCTTGTTTGAAAGACGAACAGAACCATCAATACCCAAAATATTGTCTTTTCCCACTCTGATAGCTTTACCATTTCCCACCTGCCACTTCAAGTCACCAATGATCCAGCCAGAAACCTTAAGAAGTCCGTGCCATAAAGGAGAGCAACCAGAGCTCGAAGGCATATGCATTCTGATCCATTCAACCAAATTCATGTTAATATATTTCACAAAGGAAATCTTGGACCAAGGGTTTTGATTAAAGAGGCACCTCCAAAGGCTTTTAGTTCTGAGAGCCATGCTGAATGATTTTAAATCCTTTATTCCCCAGCCTCCGTATCGTTCTGGCCTGGAGACCGATTCCCATCCAGTCATAACCAATGAGGCCCTTTCTAAACCACCGGTCCACAAAAAATTGAAAATCAATTTTCTGATAACATTTAAAATGTAGACAGGGATCTCGAGAAGAGACATCCAATAAACAGGAATCCCCAGCAAAACAGCTTTGATCAGAGTAAGCTTACCTCCCACAGAGAGTAATCTATATGCCCAGTGAGAGATCCGAGCTTCTACTTTCCGCACTAGCCACCACCAATCCTTGATCTGATAGTTGTTGGGTCTCAAGAAAAAACCCAAATATTTGAGCCCTTCATCTAAAGGGTGACAGATATACGGCATAATAGTAGAAATTTCCTTTCTTTCATCAGAAGCCACATTATGATAATAGAAGCTTGACTTTGTAGGACTTACCTTCATCCCAGAAACACGACAGAAACAATTCAATATATTCCTGAAGACCCCCCATTCTGCAACAGTAGCCAAACCGGCCAGTAACACATCATCTACAAAAATCAGATGAGATATAACACAATCAATCCCCAATTCAATGCCCTTGATTAAGCCCTCCTGCTTGGCAAAGTTTAGCATTCTGCTAAGAGCATCGATGATCAAAAGGAACAATAAAGGGGATAAAGGACATCCTTGCCGGATTCCTCTCGAACACTGAAAAAAGTTGAGGGCGAACCATTAATCAAGATAGCAATGCTAGCCGTAGAGACACAAGACATGATCCAATTAAGGACAAGAGGGGGAACCCCAATTTGGATCAAAATAAGCCTTAAGAATGTCCAATTCACCCGATCATATGCCTTTTCCAAGTCTAATTTAAGAAGCATTGCACTGAATTTACGGCTTTGAATGGAGTGAAGAAGTTCCTGTGATGCCCCAATGGCATCATGAATCTGACGATTATGCAGAAAGCCAAACTGTTCTTCTGTGATATGTTCTGAGAGAGCCGATTTAATTCTTTGTGCAATGATTTTAGATACTAACTTATAAGCCAAATTACAAAGGGCTATAGGCCTATAATCTCCAAGATTTTCAGGCTTGCCCTTTTTAGGTATCAGCGTAACAAAGGTAGAATTTAAAGCACCAGAAGTGAAACCCCGCAGCCTTGTATATTCCACCATACACAAAATCTTAGGCCCCATAACCTCAAAGAAATGAGTATATATCTCCACAGGCCACCCATCAGGGCCCGGGCTTTTCTCACAAGCAAAAAGTTGCAAAGTATTCTCCACCTCCTCAAGAGTAACCTCCCTTCCAAGAGCAACTGCATCATCATCATTAAAGAACCGGGGGAAGAGTTCTGCAATTCTAATCTATTCCATCAAATCACACTTACCTTCATCTTTATAAATATTCCCAAAATGTTTAACAGCTTCCAATTTCAACGACTCACCTCCCGAGCAAATGTTACCATCAGCATCATTCAATTCCCATATTGAATTCAGATTACGACGAGCTGAGGCAAAGGAATGGAAAAACTTAGTGTTATGATCACCATGTTTAATCCACAAAGCCCTACTTTTCAACCTCCATTCCATCTCCTCCTGAAGATGAATATCCTCTCTTTTCTTCTCAAGCATCTTAACCACCTCAAATTCTTCCTTTGTTAACTCACCTTCAAAATTTTCCTTATTAATCTTTTGAATTTCAGCTTCGAGAGTAGCCAAATCTCTCTTATCAGATTCCTTCATATGCTTGACCCAACCGATCACAACTCTTTTAAGACTTCACATTTTGTTACAGAAAATATCTAACGGGTTATCCCCATCAACATCAGCAGAAGCCCAAAATCCTTTCACCATATTGCAGAAATCTTCCTCCAACAGCCATGAGTTGTTAAATTTGAAAGGAACATTTGTTTTCACCCCATATTCATCAAACTGAAAAAGGATAGGCCAGTGATCAGATACTTTTTTCCCATGGACCCAGGAACGATATCTTTGAAAATTTTCCAGCAATGAAGCCTTAACCAAGAAACGATCAAGACGCTTATGAACACCATCATCACCCCCTCTACCGTTACTCCAGGAAGGGCATAATTTAGAAGGCACGACATCAATTAATTCATGATCCAACAATAATTTACTGAAATATTCCGCCATGGGATCCAATCTGGCCTTTTCCCCCCAAATTTCCGAAGGTGACTTTGTAAAATTTAAGTCACCTGCGAAAATAAGACTCTCATCATTCAATAGTCCCGAACCAGAAAGAGAATCCCAAAAGTTCTGCCTATTTGAATATGGAGCATAACAGTTGAAAACCGATAAACAAAAGTTCAGGCCAACACAATGACCCTTCAAAAGTATCCCCCACGCAGTCCTGAAAGCTTTGAATGTAAATAACTATGGATTCCAAGCAACAACCAAACCCCCTGAAAGACCAGAAGCATCCACAGCAGAGACCTCCCAATTTGGTAAGATACTTCCAATTTTTGAAACAACATCAGTACAAGAACACATAGTTTCTTGAATTAATACAATACCCGGACTAGTAGCAAGAAAAAGGTTGGATAGGGCCCTAGCCCTCAAAACCCCACCCAACCCACGAACATTCAGAGAGATTAATGATATTAAGAAGAATCCACATTGGGCTTCTGTGCTCTAAGACCCAAAACATTAACACCTTCAAACCCACATACACCATCACAAGATCCTCCAATCTGCAAAGGCCCAGGATCAGGAGCTTTTTTCTTTTTCTTCCCCTTTCTAATAGTCACATTCTGAAATTTAGGAGGAATAGCCAACACATTGGAATCCCGTGAAGGGTTTTTTGAAAAAATATCAATAGGGACCAAATCTAACTCCCCCCTGGAACCACTATCCTCCAAACAAGCAGAAACCACAACATCCACAGGTTTATCAGATAGGTTGACAGCCGACTCACAAACAGGGAGAGCAGGAGGAGAAAGGAAAGAAGAGTCTGATACATTCGAAACCTCCCCACAATGAAGAACATCTGAGGAAGAGCTAGGGCCCAAAGTAGAAGGGCATGTATCAACCCCTGTGACAGGAACGGGACTACAACCAACCAAATCTGGCCCAGGAAAAGTCACAGGTTTGGACAAACCATGCCTCAACTGTACAACCCCCAAAGAAATCCTCCTATCTAAATCTACCTCTTTATCTGAAATAAAATCTAGCTTTGCTTTAGTAAGCTCAGAATAAGCAGATTCCGGAGGAACTTTCAACTTACCGGAAATTGGGGTCTTCGGCGAAGCCATCTTCGGGGAAGCCGAAGCAAATTGTGGAGTGTTAAATGATTTCCGACGACTCGAATCCTTCAGACAAGACATCAGCTTAGGGCATTTTGCTTGGATGTGCCCTACCTCCCGACAATGAAAACAACGAAACAGTATCCTATAGTAATCCAACTGCTGAGTCCAGCTACGGTCGCCCCAAACAATCTCAATATCAGCCGGCAAGCCCAAACTCAAATCTAATTCCACTAAAACCTTCGCATAGCGTCTATCAATACCAAAGATAGAGTTTTTGTCCACCCTGATGCACTTACCCACCGAATTTGCCAACCCAGCAACAATATCCTCCGTCCAAATTTCAATTGGGAGGCCGGGGACAATCATCCAAAGATGACGAATACCTTGACGCTCATGAATAGGGTCAAAGGCAACGTGCCAGCGCTTAAGATTCAGGGAACCATCCTTAAACAACCAGGTCCCCTCAAGAATCCGAGCCAAAGCCTCCGCAGTGGGGAAAATAAACAGTATCCACTGATTTACCAGCATATTTATCCTCGGAGTATTACCCACAAGAGGCGTCCAATTTTTATTGACCCACTCGACAATCTCCGCCTTTGAGCCAGATGCAAACTCTAATCTCCCAACCAAAGCTCTGTCCGCCAGCATACCGACCCTCTCCAAATTTGCACCAGCAGGTATTACGAACCTCTAAACCTTCTCTTTGGCCTTGAGAGTCTTAGCCCACTGCCTACCTTTAGCTTTAGCACCAGACAAGTTAGGGTTTCTCCCATACCCGCGAGCAGAGGGGGGAAGATCAGAAGGGAAAACTCCAGACTCAAAACCGAGGGAATGACGTGAATGGGGATAAGACCCACCTTTGTGTGAACTCATATCCCGGACACCGGTCCAGCCGGTGAACCAACCACCTGTCCAATGCAGAAGGACAAAAGATGACACCTCCCTCAAATGAAACCAGCTGTCCCTACAACCCCGTACACACCCTAGGGGCCAGACACCGGAGAAGACACTATCACGCACGATCGAATCCATAGCCGCCACCACCACGTCCAAAACCCGCAGGTTTTGCAGGCCAATCCTGCGAAACCCTAGAAGAAACCGCCATCGCTCCCCCCTTCAAATATTTTCAAAAGGATTTTGTATATAATTAAGCTAATTTATAAATATGATATACAATTAGTTTTAAGTTAATTTTTAAAGATCTAGTAATTTTGATTTAAAAAAAGTCAATCATTATAATAATAAAATTGATATTCTATAGACATTTTGTAATAACTTAAAAGGTTGATTTAATCTAATCAATATTCTATACCAAATTTAAATATAAAAAATATGTAACTAAAATTTACATTCAACAATTTCAAAGAATAAAAGTAAGAACATGGATTGTATATTCAAAAAGTATGATTATGAAATATTTGTAGAATGGAGATGGAAATAATGCAACCTTAGAGACAACAATCTTTTGTTTTAGCTTTCCTTTGTTTTCTACGATGTTACTTGAGTATGGTTTGAAATTTTCAACAACCATGTCACATAGCAATAAATTCAGTGAACCAGTGTAGTTGGGAGCCCTTACAATAAAGATGGTGAATATGAATCTAATATTTGTCATGCAATGGCAATGATTATGATTATGTTTATGGTGCTAGCTAAGAAACATTAGGCCTGGGTGATGGGGCATGTTAGATGATGTGATAAAAGTCACTACCATATTTATATAACTTTAAGTCGGTCTTTATTTGCTCAAGTCTCTTTTGATTATATGCATTTGGTTCCCAAGGTAACATTGGGGTATTCCAATGGTTGCTAGCACATAGGTCAAGAGTAAACCATGAGACTATATAATCTCCTCTTCCTTGTGATTCAGAGACCATTATATGGATAGGAGTATTATTGGCAATACTTGGTTCTAATCAATGTTTACTTATCATTTGATATTTGTCAAATTGGTAATACTCTTATGGAACTATTTCTTATTGGTTGCTGGACATTGGTTTTGTCTCATTTCCTTATAATAAAAAAATTCAATTTATGCAAATGCGAGGACATTAGAAACCACACTAGTTCTATGTTGTTGGTGTTACACCAATAGACATAAAGCATTGTGTCTGTAGTGAGGTGTTAGCACAAGAAAAATGACAAGATATCAAAATTCTTTTGACAACTCTTGTCATTTAGCATCATTAGAGAAACAGAGTACCACTGTTAACCATGTATCTTTCAAGTACTTAACACAAATTTGTACATGTTATGCTTTCTGGATTTTTCTACCCTTTGTTTCCTAGTATCATGTGTCATGGACATTGCCACCTATCCACCATATCACTACTCCAGCTGTCTCCTTGCCCACATATTTGAACACGTGCCTCCCAAACGTTAAAGCATGCAATAAAGATGATGATAACGCCACCATAGTAGCTCTACTGGTTTCCTCAACCCTACCTTCACAAACATCTTTTGCATGTCGCCAAATCGAATGGTCTTTAGGCCACCTCAACTAGATTTTATTTCCACAGATCGACTCAACCGCAATAAATTCTCAGAAATACCAAGAAGAGGCCATGTCGAGCGACATGTCCGTTCAGTGCACCACATGTAAGATAAGCAATTAGGACTAGATAACACCTTGTTCACATGTTAAGGCCTCCATATGATGTCAGTGGATTTAATAATGCCTTTGAACCCTGTTGAGATAAATTGTGATTTCAATTATTTTAAATTTTTGCTATTCTTTAAATTAGCACAACCACTTATGTTGCCACTTACCGCAAGTGCTATAAACAAGTTATATGTTACTTGTTTTCCATCATTAGTTGTAATCACCATTTGTTTATGTCTTAGCTATTATCACCAACCTTCTTCTAGTTAGCTATTATCATCCTCCTGTAATCTACCAAACATACTTAATACTCCACCTCAAATTCTAAAATATAAATGTCTATCGATATAATTATACTTAATGATGATTAAAACATTAAATTTTAATTATTGTCATTTTCAAGATCGGATTTACACGATTTGCTAGCATAATGAGTGAGTATCGGGAAGAGAGTGTTCCGAGTAATGCTTATCCCATGTTATTGTTGTCGTATGTATTTTCAAAGGCGTGCTTGCAACCTTGCAATTGGAAGAGCAAAGAGCTTTGCAAATCAACTCTGCTAGTGTTTAATGGAAAATCATATATTCCATATGATGTTATACAAGAATTTGGCTTGGTGTCCTTGCTACACTATGTTATCAACTATATTTGTACAATAGTTGAAACCTTATTGAGCCGCCAGTGTTGGAACACATCAGTGTTCGCTTCCAGAGTATCTGGGTTTCAGATATTTGGGTCTAGCCAGTTTTGTTTTTGAGTCGACATGACCATGGCCCCGTGGGGGTTTGTAACAAAGTGTGCTATTAGGGTCTGAGTGGCTCGGTTCCCCATGACTTGATTAAGCAACTAAGGTATTCCAGGGAGTTTTTTTCCCTTGTCAATTATACTTTGCTTAAGGCGATGTATAATCGATGAGTCTTTCTCCCGCTTCCTCCAAAGCTGGAATGCTCGATTTTGAAAATCTGAGCTGTGGGGGGTTATTAGAGTCCAACTAATATGTATAAACCTACTAGACACTATTAGAATAGGTTTTGGTCATGTCCTAAGTCTTTAGGACCCCCAGAAAAAATTTTGAAATTTTTTTTACCGGACGCGTTGGATTTGGGGTTTTTAATTTTTAATTATTTTTTAAATTTTAATTAAATTTCTCTATAGTTTAAATAGAGAAATTTGAGTTTGTAATATGTCAGTCATCCGGGGTCCGTTTTTGGTTTTTGAAAGCTCCAGAGTGAAGCCAAAAATTACACATGACCCATGGACCTACTAAACCCAACTTTCAGATGTCATTTAGGCCTCATAATTAATATTTTCTCTAAAAACTCAGTTTCAGAGAAATTATTAATTATTTTAATAAAAATGATTAAATTGGAGATAATCCAAAACTCTCCAAAATAATCAGAAATGAATAAAATTAAAGGCTAAATGACATGGAATCAAGCATATATGAAGACTCCAATCATCTCAGTCAACATTCAGTTGAGTTCCCAGTCACCAGCAGTCAGACTCCAATGGCTAATTCGCCCTCTGTAAAATTAGTCACAGCAGATCTAATGAACAAGTAAATCAATCACAACAGATGAATATAGAAAATATGGTGTAAAACTGTGCAAAACATGCAGCAGTGCTCAATATCCCAGAAAGGGTGAATGAATTACAATAGAATACAATCTCTGTCAATGAGCAATTGGAATTGACTAAGTAGGCCATTCGAATCACTGAATGGAGTAGCTTGACTCCAACTAGGATTCCTCATCATCAATCGGTGGTGGTCATCAATGCACAAGAACCAGTCATCCAGGTGTCAATCTGAGTCTAACTGAGTGTGTCATGTGTAACTGAAGTGTGTAGCACTGATTAAGGGAAGGAGGCTCAGTGGGGGGCGCATGGGAGACTAACTGAAGTCAGAACAAGTCATCTAGTCAAACTAGAGGTCCAACGGAAGTGAAACAGTCAGTCGGGAGTGAAACTAGCCTCAAATCAGGGAGAATCGGAGCTAACTGAATGTAACTGAAGTGGAACTGCAGTGGTAGGTGAACAAGTGCGCCCTTCTCTGGCAGTAGGTGAGAAGTGGGCGCCTTTCAGCCTAGGAGGGCTAAAACTCTGAAGGAAGTGGCTCCCGGGTGCTAGAATAAGGTGGCTAAGGTGCTGGAGGCATCAAACTGGTGACTGGGATGCATGCAAGTGCATGCAAACCCTAGAATTTGCATGCAAACCCTAATTGCATGCAAGATCCTGAAAAAGATGATGTGGATATCCGAACACCCCCCCTCAAGCTAGACTATGATGTGCAAAAAATAATGTGGGGCCCTGGTAACTAAGACCAAAGGTCACCCCAATACAATAATCCAAAAACTAATAACAGTCAATAAACCGAGGAAATGGGGAAAACCTCATGGGAAAAATACCCCCCTCAAAATAGACTGTAGTACACCAAAAGATTTAACTGCTCCAAAATCAAGTAGATATGTCTGGAGGTATCTTACTCTTGGGAGTAAATGGATCATGCTCCAAAAACATGTGCTTGAATTCTCCATCAGTTGATGCAAGCGAATGTGGAGACTTTAAGAACTTGCTCTTCATACCGAAAAAGGTGAGAACAAATCTGAAAATATGAGGATGATCCTGGAACCTGTGATTCGAACCAAGTGAGGTAGGAATAGCTCCAATCGGATCAAATAGATCTTGAAACTTGAACTTCTTATCAATAGAAGTTAAATCAGCTCCAAAAATAGATGAATGGTTTCTTGAGATCTCCTTTGAACCAACAAGGGTGAGATCAAAACCAAAATCAGCAAAAAGTGCATGAGAATTGAACTCAAGCGAATGGTAGTGCTCTTCATCTTCATTAAAACTCTGAGAAACTTTGCAAATTATAGAACATAAGTTTATAGAAGGCATGCAATCAAGGAGGGCGAATGCTTCACCTCCAAGATCAGATTTTACCTCCAAAACATCAAGTAGATCATTATTCTGCATGCCGACAAACTCATGTGAAAGAGAGGATTCAAGAACCTCTTCGGAATCTAGAGTATGAGCTTGTTTATCTTGCTCAGAATTCGAAATAGAAGACTTTGAGAGAATGAGTGTTGAATCTACAGTTTCTTCTTCATCTTGAAGAATTGTTGAGGCCAACACATGATCGGAAAGAACACATAAGGAGATCTCACTGGGCTTGTTCTCCAAAAGGCTAGCATGATCCTCTTCTTCCTGCTTTCCAAATTCTCTGTCAAGTTGGACCCATAGATCACTTGGATTTTCAGCAGTATTACTGAGGTAGCGCATACAAGGAGACATAGCAAGACACATTGTTCCAAAAGCTCTGTCACAATCATTGAGCCAATCATTCTCCTCTTCATCGGAATCAAAATCTCTTGTATTACCAATGCACATATCAAAAAGACATTGTCTCTTCAAGAATGCAATCATCTTTGGTTTCCATTCATCATAGTTGAATGGAGTAAGAATATTTTGTGAAGAAGAAGTCTCCATCTTTGCATTAGCGAATGCACATGGAGGAAGTAAGAAACCTGCAAATCACACACAAACAAACACTATGTTTTCAGCCTTGCATGCACATGAGCGAATGCACATGAGATTTTGCATGCCGCTGCTGAAATATATTGGTGAGCAAAGATTGCTCTCTCTTCATGTAGAACACCTGCAGAAAAGAAGTCTTGTCCCTGCCATGGCTCTGATACCATGTAAAATTAGTCACAGCAGATCTAATGAACAAGTAAATCAATCACAACAGATGAATATAGAAAATATGGTGTAAAACTGTGCAAAACATGCAGCAGTGCTCAATATCCCAGAAAGGGTGAATGAATTACAATAGAATACAATCTCTGTCAATGAGCAATTGGAATTGACTAAGTAGGCCATTCGAATCACTGAATGGAGTAGCTTGACTCCAACTAGGATTCCTCATCATCAATCGGTGGTGGTCATCAATGCACAAGAACCAGTCATCCAGGTGTCAATCTGAGTCTAACTGAGTGTGTCATGTGTAACTGAAGTGTGTAGCACTGATTAAGGGAAGGAGGCTCAGTGTGGGGCGCATGGGAGACTAACTGAAGTCAGAACAAGTCATCTAGTCAAACTGGAGGTCCAACGGAAGTGAAACAGTCAGTCGGGAGTGAAACTAGCCTCAAATCAGGGAGAATCGGAGCTAACTGAATGTAACTGAAGTGGAACTGCAGTGGTAGGTGAACAAGTGCGCCCTTCTCTGGCAGTAGGTGAGAAGTGGGTGCCTTTCAGCCTAGGAGGGCTAAAACTCTGAAGGAAGTGGCTCCCGGGTGCTAGAATAAGGTGGCTAAGGTGCTGGAGGCATCAAACTAGTGACTGGGATGCAT
Source organism: Larix kaempferi (assembly GCA_027924585.1). Lineage (NCBI taxonomy): Eukaryota > Viridiplantae > Streptophyta > Pinopsida > Pinales > Pinaceae > Larix > Larix kaempferi. The sequence continues at coordinate 523,792 of BSBM01000346.1, read as the reverse complement.
GCAAGTGCATGCAAACCCTAGAATTTGTATGCAAACCCTAATTGCATGCAAGATCCTGAAAAAGATGATGTGGATATCCGAACACCCTCCTCCCTCAGAAATTCGATTTAGTGATGTGTCATGTGATAAATGGGTTGGTTGATTGCATTTATTGTGAAGGTAGGTGCCCTCCCCTAAATTAGCAATCACAAGGCTTAGCTCCTTTCTAAACTTCACTTACCAACTCCACATGTGCCATTCGCCTCCCTCCTTCATCCTCACGCATTACTCCTTCATCCTCATGTGTATCCTATTTGGAGCTTTCCCATTGGATGGGTGGAGCTTCCCATGCATCCCCACACTCGAGTTTGCCACCTCCCCATCTACATAAGCTTGGAACTCGAGCTCCCACCAATGACAACTCGCCATACTAAGTGTTAACGGAGATTCGACTTGAGTATGAATTTTTGATGGATGCCATTGGCTCTCTCAGAGCTAATTCGACTTAGGGTATTGGTACTTGATTCTGCTATAAAGAGAGGCCCATTTGGGTTATTATCTCATGGATCTGTGGGCGTAGAAACTCTGCTAAATTTGTAAACATCTTTCATTGGAATAAAGCTTTTCGACTTTGGAGGTCTATATGATTTGTTCTTCATTGGTGAATGTGATTCTTATGAGGTGATATCTCTTCTTGCATTCAATATTGTCTCTTAATGTGTAGATCAAATAACTAGCTTTAGAGATCTATTTCTAGAACATAAGATTTTCCATTTGCAGTTGGCAATTTGGATTATTATGCAAAGTTTGTTATAATTTTGATGAATACAAGTATTCGGTTATATGAAGTATTGATCTTGGTTTGACTTTTCCTAGCATACTAGTTATATCTTTGATCTCAGAGGGTTTCAAGTTGTTTGTCTTGACAGTTCTATCATTTGGAGAAGAGTGAGAGCTTGGTTGCATCGATCTCATCTCCATCATCATAAGAAACTTCTAAATTTTTGTTGTCTTTCAGGATCTATATAGTTTGGCTTGTTTCGAAAGGATAAAACATAAGGAGATCTTACTCCTAAGCTCCATCACCCATTCAAACTCTTAAACTGGTTAATTGGTTCCTTGGGATTCTATCTTCAAGCTCCCCCTGTATCTTTGGGTCTCATCCACTCCATTCTTGCACTTTCTCAATACCATCAACTGTCCATGCTTTTGGGCAGCCCTTCATTCATTCCAAAACGCTACATACTGTCCACTTCATTGGCTGTTCATTGTTCATTTTTTGGACTGTCCCTTTCCCATTTGTTGGCTGCCCACTTACCTTTGCTCCTAGCTGCTCATTGCCTTCTACTTGGACTGTTTTTGTCCATTTCAATGCTGCCCTTTTTGCCCATCCATTTGACTGTCCAGTTTCTACTGTTGACTGTCCATTTTGTCCCCTATTTTGGACAGTCCTCCCTCTTTGCATCCCTGTCATTCATCCCACCTTCATATCTGCCCTAAAAGTCACAAAACAACAAAACGATAAAGAGTTTTTACTAAGACTTATTTAGTTTAATTTCAAGGTTTGTTAGTGGTTAGATCTTGTTTTCACTTTTGCATTTCATTGTTTTAGTTTTAACTCATTGTTTCAAAGCTAGTAGTTATTTGTTTCACTTTAGATCTTACTCGAAAGCTAGATTTTGCATATCAAAGTGAACGCCATATAGATTAGATCTTACTTTGCATTGCATTTAGATCTCATTTACAAGTTAAAAATTCAAAAAAGTTTCAAGATCTATCTTTGACTTTGAGCTAATAGTTAATGGGTGCCTAGTTTGAATGTTTTGTCTTGTAGATGTTGAAGAGGAACAAAATTCAAAAGAGAAGTGAAAAGCAAGAAGAGGTTGCCAAAGCTAATTGCAAAAGACAAGAAGAAACATAACCCAAAATCAAGCACCAAAACCAAGAAGACTCAAACTTGTTGAGATTTAGAACCAAAGTGCCAATCATTCTCCTTTTGTAAAAAGCCATTAAGGCTTGTTTCATTTCATTTTTTCAAGCTTCGTCAAATGGTTGAAATTCCTAAATATTGTACTTGTTTAATAAATCTCTGATTTGTGGGGTCTTTAATCCCCCACCCCCAACTTCCCCATTTGGGGAAGTCTTGTAGTGTCTTTGATTGGTTTGATTTTATAGCTTAGATATTTGATATGCTCTTAGATTAGTTTCCATTTCAATAAACTGTTTAAAGTAGAAATCTCTTGAATCTCACCGATAATGGATCAAGAGTGCTCTCTATTGGAGAGTTGTTTTTTTATTTTCGATTTACTTACCCCCATGCTCTCCCGAGTACGGTCTTTGACCTGAAAGAGATTCTTGGGTAGATTAGACTTTATTTTCTGTTCAGTATTTTATTTCCATCTTGTCACCTCTCTTTCAAGTTTTGACCAGAGTAAGCTAACTTTGGGATTGTGTCCCAAAGGCCACATAGTTTTGTGGTAGCTTCTCGTTCCCCTGTTAGCATCTTGTGGATATCCAGCTAGTTGGAAGGTTTCCAAGACTGACGGTTCTAGCGATTAGCCTTGTTCGGAGGTTGATCCCACTTTAGAATAAATCTGCTTGGTAGAACACTAGATTTTGTTTTCTGTTCTCTTCAAAGTCTTTCTTTGTGGTTATCCTTGCATTATCAGTCATTTTCAGTTTCATTTATTTTTCACAATCGCTTCATTTCTTACAATAAAACGAACAAAGCCTCTTGAACTTGGCCAAATCCAAGTCAAGAGCACTCTCTGTCGGAGAGCATATAGATTTGCACTTTCCCCTTGCATTAGGCATTTTAAAGTAGGAAGTCTCTTGAACTGTGGTCTTAAGACTAAGTCAAGAGCGCTCTCTGTCAGAGAGTTGAACGAGTGCTCCTAATAAATAAAACATTTCAACCCACATTTCCCCCTTAATTAATTTATCTTGGTCGTTTGTCCAACACCCGTATGCTCTGCCAACCGGAAACGGTTGGACTAGTACTCAGAAAGGTGAAGGACTTGATAATCTCATAAGTGATAATTAATTAAAACTTTCACACCCATAACCAACGAACCGACGTTGTTCAAAAAAGTAATTTAAAGCAGTTCTCAGGGGAGGCGCCGGTTTGCCCAATCTGCGACACAGTGGCTGGTTAGCATTGCGCGCCTTGCTGTGATTCCAGACAGGTCCGACATGTCTCTTAAAGGAGCTGCTTAGAATGTCTTTCCGGACACTCTTTTGATATCCTTGGTTACAACCCTAATAATCAAGACCATTAAAACTTTGAATTTACCAAGATAATTTGCATAACGATCTCACGAACAGTTACTTTGAGACTTATATTTCAGCATCCCCCAGCACTACATTCAGTTATTTTGACTCCATTTTCCATTGGATAAGGCACTTGTCCTTTAAATCATTTAAAATTTATCTATCTGTGGATGCTTTTAATTATCATAAGTCTTTATATACTGTTTCGCAACGTGGATTGCTTTTTATCTTGTGTTTCATTTGAAGTAAACTTATGTCTTTTCATCAACTAAAACTCCTAAACAACAGTCATCCGCATCACCACACATTTTAACATTTTAAAAACAAGAGCCTTAGTGAAATTCTTTTTTTTAGGGACTACCCCCCTTGGCTTCGTTAGGAGTTTGCCTAAACGGAGGAGCTGGGATTTAGGTGACAGTACCTAGCTCATTGCTTGCCCCCAAGGCCACACCTCTCCCCGCTTCCAGCGAGGGAGATAGCTTTCAAGAGATTTTCCCTGCAGGTGTGCGATCGGCGGACAACACACTGCATGCATCCATTGACATTTGCAATTTTCATTTGCATGTGTATGCATGCCCGTGCATCTATGCTTCAAGCTAATGTCATAGACATTGCTGCTTGTCTTACTTAATTATTTTACCTTTTGATTTTTAATTATGTATTGCTATTGCATTAAAATATTTACAAGAGGCAGGTATAACAACTTTGCTGCTAATTTAGCTTGTTTGTTTTTAGCACTCTTCAAAAAAAATTCAAAATCCTTTTTAAATAATAACAAAGCATTAAAGTTTGGATAATGGAAAGTAATTGCTAATATCATTCTGCAACGTTTTTCTTTTAAATTGGACAAGTTCAAAGTCTGCCAAAAGCATCAAGGTAATCGACAACATTTTTTAAAATCAATTTAGTAAAGTCTTGCCGATATTGTTTCAGTGGAAAAAAATTACTCAGTGAAAACCCAATTGATCCGTTGATAGTGTATCCTTGATAAAATTACTTAGCGAAAAACAAATTGAATTATTCCCATTGATGAAAGTTTTCAAATGTCACCGATGTACTATTCTAGTCGAGGAGTTTATTTTCCTGTTTGATATAGCCTAATAAAAAGCTTTCACCAATGAAACTTTAAAAATTTTGCCGATGCTTGTGGGATCCACTTTGCACTTTGGGAAATGAAAATGGAAATATTCTTTCGATGAAAGTTTTCAAATTTTGTCGATACATGTCAGGAGTCATTGCATTTATTTTCCATTACGAGTATTGAAATTTAAGAGATATCACATGATATGTATAAAATTTTCCCCAATCAAAGCATTGAGCCAAGTTTCAAAGTGTTTATTTTTTGTCGAATTTTTTTGGTTATGACTATTCATAGTTATCTCTATTAGCAAAGGAAAAATAGTTTCATGTTTGATTCAAATGACTTTTTTTTTCCATACTATTGATGCGCATATTCATTTTATGCACCAAATTCCCAAAATAACATAAAAATAGAAAGACAGAGTAACCCAACATCTTGAGAAAAAAATAAAGAGATGAATAAGAAGCCTCTTCGAGGAGGAAATATCCTAATACAATGTATCAAATACACGAGACAATATGAGATGATCCCAAAACTAGGTCGCCTTGGTACATATATAGGAGACAAAGGGTACAATTACAATTCTAGCCTACCATACAATTATAATAAAGTTTCTAGCCGACCAATAAAGATAATACTAATATAATAATAGAAATGTAATGTCACAATATATAGGGCTTAACAACTCATTTCAGTGTTGGAAAATTAATTGTGCGACAAACGTTGAGGGATTTCACTGACAAAACTTTTAAAATCATGTCGATGCATGTCTTAGCATTACAATTCTTATTTTTTTGATGTAGATGCACAAAATAAAAAATAAAAGAATATGTCAATGGGCTTGTATCCATTCATGAGAGAATTTGAATTCCAACATGTCACATATGCAATTAATGATCTTAGTGACGAAATATTTGCTCAAAAATTTCATAATACCAAATAACATCACTTGAATTTATGATTAAAATCTATTTTAGCTATGAAAATTTTATAAATTGGATGTTGTTCCTCACACTCAGAGCTGTGGTTTGAAGCAAATTCTTCTATTTTCATGTTAATTGGTTCCAAAAGTGGAGTAGGTATGCACTTGGAATCCAAATTCATTCCATTATCGTGCAGGATTAAGTAAAGCATAATTTTTGCCAGGTTTGTATATATAAACTATAATTTTTATCTAAAAGAAACAAAGAAACTATATTCATATCCTCTTTTCTTAAATAATTTAGTTAAGTGATTATAAATTGTCTCTTAATTTCAGAATATACAAGAAAAATATATCATGCCTCCAAAGAAAGTTGTCCCAAATACCTTGAAGCAATCCCAAAAGATAAAAGGAAAATATTAGAAGTGATAAGGCATCCGATAGTGAAATAGAGGAAATGATAAAATCATTTTCTTCAATGATTCATTTGGCAAAACTGTATAGAGCCAATAAAACCTATTTTTAAAGACATTGGAGCTTCCATTAGTCCATAGTTGAGTTTTCGTGGATGGGAAGAAATTTGGAGAAAATTTAAAGAGTATAACTATCCAAATGTAGTTCCTTCAAGTGACCCTACTAATATAAACATAGATGATAATGTTTTTCCAAACACTAAAAGATTTCATCTTCATAACATGGTTGCCATAACTCCTATGCTACCTTGCTCACAAGCCATTGATTGGATAATACAACATATCGACATAGATAATAAAAACATCAATATTAATAGATAGTGCATTGCATTTGTAATGTCCCACATTTGGCATTACATGGCCAAAATTATATTATCAATTTGTCCTAATGTTATATTTTGCTTACCTTCTATTTTGACAAGCCACACTAATGAGACACCCATACGTGGACACATGGAAATGTTTATGTGTTGCAGGATATAATTTTTATGGTTATATGCTAATGACGATGATAGATATGTGAGTTCATTAAACATGCAAATTAAAAGGTGGAAATTGGTGCATGGACATCAGTTCAAAACTATGTCGTGAATGTATAATATATGGGAGGCATGGTATAAATAAACACATGTTTCTTATTTTTAACATCAATACATATATGTTTACACATGGAATTTGTTATGTACACACACACACATATTTGTTATTGTTGAATTAACCTACATGGTGATGAGTTATGTAATAGAGAAATGATAGTAGTGATGAGGTGAATTGGATGTCGTAGACACTATGAAAGTAATATGTACTATAAGTTTTCTTATAATTTCAAACACTGTTATGATATGTGGGTAAGTGTGGTTTTGACAGGATGCACCACTCGCCCATAATGGTTGTTCGATCACATGACTATAAGAACAATAATTGCACATTATGGCTCAATATAGGGTGTCAACCCTAGCTATATCATGAGGGGTGGAGGTATTTCCCACCGTATATCCTCTGAAACCTAGAGTCGTGGTAGGGTTGCGTGGAGACACACTCCCCAAGTTGTGTGATGATGACTGCCAGTTGCTTGCTGGGGATGCTTGGTCAATATAGTTGGCACTTACACTTACAGGTTCTATCTGGGGTTAGGACAATATAGTTGACACTTCAACATATTCCAGTAAAGGAAAGGATAGTATGTGGAAGATGGGAGTAGATTAGGGAGGAAGTATGGTTCGAAGTAATTTAGAACTATCTTATGAGTTAGTTATTTAACAACCGTTACTTTTGTGTGTTAAAAGTATTGCTTACTCATGTGTGATGATACGAGTATGTTGTGTCATTTGTATTAAATTATTGTAAACTAGTGTGATTGTCGGGTGTTGAGATTTCTATTTGTTATCTTGCATACTTGGATGAGAATGAGAACATGCATGAACTATGCATTAGAGGAGTGATTGTTTATAATTAGTACACACACATATATGTATACACTAGCTACGTATACCTACACTGTGCATATACACTAGTATAATTATTTGATGTATTAATTACTAAATGAATGGTTAATGATTGTAGGGAGTATATTGGATACATATAAATATCTACTAGCATTAAATACCCTTCTTGACTTTCATTAATTGTTGGTATGATGAATTAAATAGGTATGGTGGGGTGCCATAAATTTTGGGGGGAAATGTCGAATTCATTTATATGCTAGCATGAAAAGAAAGGCTTTCTATTTTATATTTATTGTTATTCAATTCATTATTTTATTTTAGATATCTTTTTCCCTAAAATCTAGAAGGGGTGGTTGATGGCCCATAAATGAGGGTGGTTGACGAGACTTGGGAAGATGTGCATGAAAATTTTATAAATAGAGAGAGTGAAGATGAGTTGAGGGGGAGTTCTTTTTTTTGGAGATCTGTGGAGAGGTTGGAGATTGTTGAGAGGTGGAATAATTCTTATATTTTTTCATGGAACAATCCATTCTTAGAAATATTGTGCATTATTGTTATTAGAGTCATGGGCAAAGAGGGCCAAGAAACTGAAAGGTTTCTTGGAGCTAAGAAGCCGGGTAGGCTCCTAGTTGACAAGGAGGTTTAATTCTATTATGGGCATTGAAAGAGGGTGAAGATAGAAGCTTGTTGCTACTGGAATACTACTACATTCTTGGTCAAATTCAACATTTAAACACGTATTTTTTGGTAATTTATTGCTTAAATTCATGCTATACATGTTATTTGCTATTGTCATGGTTATAAGAACATTTATGATAGTTAGTACAATTACGGTGTTTGATTAAGGAATTAGAGTTGGATATAAGCTTGACCAACCAGAAGCCTATTTGAAAACTAGTTGGGTAGAATAATGTCACAAAGACCATGATGTAAAGAATATATTAGCTAGTTGGTGGATAGAAGGAAATAGGTTCATATCAAAGAATGCTAGCATGTATTTGAGCACAAACTTAAGATACCCATATATATGCAATGGCCATGATGTGTAGTTTGTATGGAAATCCATATTGCACCTACTTCAAGGATTCTTAGGTTCCTATCATTTACACCGTGGTTACATCAAGTTCAATTTTTCATTGGGAAACTATTTTGTCCTTTTCCATGCATAAATCTACAGAGAGTGACCAAAGTGTCAATTTTGAACTTTTCCACATGGCCTCTTATCATTTGGATATTATATGTGCAAGTAATTCGTTTCCAAAATTAGGATGGGACTAGAATATAGCAGGGATACCAGTGCATATATACTGTCAAAGATTTTGAAAGAATACGTGAAAAAGGAATTATACTTCAATATGTGATAATTTCTTTACCCCTTTGTACATGCTAATTTTTGGAAATGAATGTCCAACATTAACTGAAGAAGCAAAGATGTGGTTAAGAAGTATTGGGAATTGGTATTTTGAAGAGGATTATACTTATTGAAGAATATTTAGGGTAATAGCTCATCCTCACTTGTTATCTAAATATGTCTTGAATATGTTTCTCACCAAAGAAATAGTTTTATCAAAACATTCTTCATGGTTTCAATGCTTCTTTGTTGAAAGAGAAGAAGACATTCTTTATTCCCTATAATTTGTATACCATACATTATGGCATTTTCAACTCTAAGATTTCTAAATAAGAAGCCAATGCCATGCTTGAATATAGATTTCCATAAGGTGAATTTAGGAGACATGATCCTCGGGATTTAGTCTCGAAGCATTGCAATCTAGTGTGTCTAACTTGGCCCTATGCATATGAAGAGTGGGAATATGATGTGGTAATAGAGTGAAATATCAACTCAGAAAAGGATCAAGCTCCAAAACAATAGTTTGGAGAAAAAGTTAAAAAGGAAGCAAAGAATTGAAAAATAAATTTATAGAGGAGGAACTAATTAAAAGGAAGGTTTAAGAACATATGCTCGAAGAATAAAACAAAGGTTGAAAGAGGAACATGAAAAACATGAAGCTTTGAAGTACAATATAAAAGAAGAGTATAGGAAGAAGAAAAATAGAAATTGGATGAGGAAGAGGAAAAAAAATAGAGAAGGAATCTAAAAACGATAATGATGCTCAATATAAAGGACCCCATAATAACATTGTTCCTTCAAACATAGAGGAAAACAATTATAATATTAATAGTATGATTGATCATTCAAAATAATATTTGGGCATCTTTAAGTATACCTCAATTTCTATAGACAAGGACAAAGGGTTAAAGATAGACAAAGTGATCACCCCAAGCAATCTTGAAAACATTATCTCCTGAGGTAATCAACCAATTCTATACACAGTTGGTAACATAGTTGATGTGGAATTCATTGCCTATGATAAAAGGACAAAGGCTAATTCCAAACAAGTACAAAGGAAAGAGAAAATTGATGTGGATAATTACATTGTTTACACCATTGAAGAACAAGTTTAGACACTAAGAAAACCAAGGTTTCAAAGTTTTTTATAACTAATCTTGCTATCACACATGCAATAATAGACAAGGTGCAAACTTACTCTGTTGATGTGTAGAAACTATAAAAGAAAATTGCTTGAGAATCAAGTGAATAATATAATTTGCATAGGCACTAGTTACATCCTTTTCAGAATATGTCTTGGAAGAAAACAATTCTAATGCACAAGTCATCAAGGAATTTTATACCAATATATTCAAATCAAAATCATACAAATTGCAAATTTCCATTCTATGAAAAGAAAATTTGAAATGGAAAGAGTTGCAAGGAAAGACTAAGGTTCAATCGAGTTTCATCAGACAAATTCAGAAACATAGAAAAAACGAAACTCATAATATAAGAATTTTAACCAAGAAATCTATGAGATTGAACATAATGTTATTTATTGGGATAAAATAGTCCATATTTCTCATAAACAAATTGAAGATAAACAAATTGAAGATGAATTGTTAGTTTGCATCAAGATTTGGGAATTCATTGAAGATACAACAAACCAATGCCAATTACCTTCTTTTAGGCCTGTCAGTACATATAATTTTTATTTATTTTTGCACTCATTGCATTATTGACAGTCAAGCGCTCAGGTGCTTATGCTTATTGAGGAAGCACTTAAAAGTCACTGCATGACTAGCAACCATGACCAATGGCAAAGAAAAGGGGCTTAAATTGCCAGAGAGTATGATCAATCAAAGGGGTATGAGATCAACATTTGTCATGCATTTCAGCTCTTGGAGTAGCACATCAGTTAAAATAATCCACATGCATAAAAAATTCAATACCACCAAATTTACATGGTAGGTGGGAATGCATTCCGACTCCCCTAATTGTTGAATATGATTGTCATTGATGTCAAAGGAGTTTAGTAATGACAAAAGGATAACCAAAGACATGATGGCAGGGTAAACTCAGTGAAATACAAAGGAATGACAAAAAAAGTGATGACATGGCAAGTATGATGATGTGGCATGTGTTAAGAGGCTGGAAACACACATGACAGTGTTCTGGTGCTATCATGGAGTCAGTGTTGCAATTTGACATCATTCTAGAAAAGTATGGCAAGTTTGTGAAACTTTGGAAATTGACTAATTATGGAAAAAGTAGTCAAAATTGCTCTAAGAGAATGCCCGCCATAATTCATGGTTTGAGAAAAATGCACGTACCATCATATCGGGATATATCTTGTTGAAGTGGTTATCTATTCATGGTCTTAGTTTTCCTTAAGCATGTCTGAGGAGAAAGTTATAAGTGTTCCAAAATAGGGTTCCAGGATAAACTTTGGAGAAATTCTTGAAAATGGCTAAGTGTTGGAAAACTGGTCCAGGTGGCCTTGGGAAAATGCCCGCCGTACCTCATGGGAGAATGATAAAAATTATCTGGAACTATAATGCTCTAGATTTTCAAAGAGGCTATCTTTCCATGGTCTCATTTTGCACAGAAGGTGTTTGATGACAAAGTTAACAGCCTGCCAAAACAGGGTTTCAGGATGCCTTTACAACAAAGTAACAAAACTGCCTAAATGGCCTCAGGGAAATACCCGCTATGATTGGTAGGTTAACGTAAATGCCCGCACCATATGGTCATCCTGTAGGTTTTTGATGTGCCTACTTGACCATGTTCTCATCTTGTATTGAGAGTGCCTGCATAAGAAGTTATGGATCTGCCAAAACAGTGTTTTAGGCAGATTGGACCAGTCTAAGAAAAATTGTCTAAGTATACTGGTAAAAGTGCCTGAGTAACCTCAGGAAAATGCCTGCCATAAATTGTGGGTAAAAGCAAATGCCCGCACCGTATGGTCAGGTTGTACCTTGTTGAGTTTTCTATCTGAACATGGTATCAGTTTGTCCAAAGAATCTCCGATGAGGAAGATATTGATCTGCCAAAAGTGCTTCTTAGCTTGATTTACACTACTCCAGTAAAATGCCCACCGAGGAGAGAGAAAGAGGTTTCAAGGGGTGAAATTGGTTTGGATAGAATTCCCTAATTGGCCCCTATCCATTGGATGTATCACACTTCAAATTTTATGAAAAGAAAAATCACTTCATATTAACCTAGGGTTTGATAATTTTGCCTAAGTGTCAAATCAACAGTTTGGAAGGCCATTTAAAAATGCCCACAAGGAGGTGTTCATGTGCTGATAAAATTAATAAGATGGCATAGGCTTGTTCTCTGGTGAATTGGTTATCTAACCATGAGCTCAAATCCTCCTATGGAGTTCACACGTGCGAAAAACAAGCCTGCCAAAATGAGAAAAAGCTTGTTTTTATTGTCCAAATGAAGGTTGAAGAGGCATTTGGAAATGCCCGCAAGGAGGTGTCCTTATGTTGATAAAATTAATCAGGTGGCATAGGCTTGTTCCTTGATGAATTGGATATCTATCCATAGGATCATATTTTCCTCTGTAGTTCACACGTGTGAAAGACAAGCCTGCCAAAACGAGAAAAAGGTTGTTTTGTTTTGCATATTAAGAACAAAAATTTGGCTAAGTGTTGAAATCACATGGCTAAGAGGCCATTTGGAAATGCCCGCAAGGAGGTGTCATTTTGCTGATAAAATTGATCAGTTAGCATGGGCTTATTCCTTGATGAAATGGCTATCCAACCATGGATTCAGTTTCCTCTTTGGTGCTCACACGTGCGAGATTTTGGCCTGCCAAAATGGTGAAAAATAAGGTTAATGACACCTTATGATATGCCCGCAAGGGCTTGTAAAATGCCCGCAAGGGTTTGTAAAATGCCCACAGAGGCTTAAGTTATGCCCGCAAGGGCTTATGGAATGCCCATAAGGGGCTTAAAAGATAAATCTCCCAAGAGCTTTATTATGCCCGCAAGGGCCAAGGGTTATGCCCTCAAGGGTTTGGTTATGTCCGTAGGGGGTTAATGAATAAGGTCACAAGAGCTTAAAAGATGCCCACAAGGGCTTAGGTATGTCCGCAAGGGGATGAATGGATAAGGGCTAAAGAGATTCCTACAAGGGCTTGTGAAAATCCCGCAGGGGCTTAAATGCCCGCAAGGGCTTAAGTTATCCCCGCAAAGGAGCTTAAGGCATAAGCCCGCAAAGAAGCAAGGCTATAGCCACAGATAAAGGGTTAAGACCCGTGAGTGTCTGGAAATGCCTGCAGGTGAAGGATGGGAGAAGGTCGCATGCCTGAGATGAATGAAGCCCGCTTATGGTAGGAGCCCGCATTCCTGAGATGAGAAGCCCGCAGACCTGAGATAATCAATGAAGGTTTTAATTAGTTAATTAATTAAAAACAACAATAAACATAATTACGAATTTAAGATTAATTATCAGATATTTGAAGAGGTATGAAGATGAAAAGGTATGGACTCATTCTGAAAAGATGAAAGGCTAAAAGAATGAAGAATATATAAGCAGAAGAATGAAGTGGAAGAAAAATGTCTCTCGGGTCCAAGTTGAAGAAGAAGCAAGTACATGCAGAGACTAATGAGGATCCATAATTGAAGAAAAAGGTTCTGGAAAATATGAAGAAGACATACATGGGTGGAAGAGTGGAGCTAGGGCAGGTTGTAACCTGCTAAAAGGGTGTTCGTGCATCCTGTCAGCTGTAGCTGACAAAATAGGGTGTTGGTGCATCCTTTAGTTGTAGCTGAGAATTTGGGTGTTGGTGCATCCAACAAGTTGGAGCTTGCAAATTAATTGTAAACATAATTTTGTAGTAATAGAAAGAATTGGTGGTTTTCCCAGTTGGGCTTCCACGATAAATTGTGTCTTCTATCTTTCCTGTTGATTTCGTTTTTGAATTGTGATAAAATTGTTGAAAATAGTGTAATACTGATTCACCCCCCCTCATAGTATTGCTTGATATTCCAACAATTGGTATCAGAGCAGGCTCTTCATTAAAAGTTTAAACACTTGAAGAGAAATATTTTATCACTATGGACTAGTCAGGAAAAGTATCCTCCAAGGTTCCCTTATTCGATGGAGAATATTATGCCTTCTGGAGCATCAGAATGAGAAGCTACATAATGTCTCTTGGATTGGACGTTTGGATGTATATAGAAACAGGGTACACATATCCCAAAGTCCCTCCTACAGATCTTGAAGGAATTAAAATTTTTGGAAGCAATGCCAAAGCTGTTAATGCAATTCTGGAAGGATCAACCAGAACAGTTTTTGCCAAAGTAATGAATTGTCAAACAACAAACAAAATTTGGGATAAATTGCAGACCATCTATGAAGGAGACACTAAAGTAAAAAGAGCTAAACTTCAGACTTTTAAAACTCAATTCGAAAGTCTGAAAATGAAGGAAGAAAAAAACATTTCAGAATATTTTGGGAGAGTGGATGAAATTGTGAATGTTATTCAAGGGCTAGGACAAGAATTGGAAGAAAAGGAGATAGTTGAGAAAGAACTGAGATCTCTTCCAATGATTTACAATCCTAATATTTCTACACTAGAAGATAGAGAAAATCTTGACAATCTCACCATGGATGAGTTATATGGAATTATTATAGCTTATGAAATGAGGATTGGGCAAGACAACTCTCAAAAGAAGGAAGCAACCTTTAAAGTATCAAAAACAAAGAATAAATCTAAAAAGATTCAAGCAAACGAATCTGATGATGAAGAAGTACTTCTAGTAAAAAATCTTAAGAGAGGCACTGGTAAGTTCAAAGGGAAATTACCTTTGAAATGTTTTAACTGTGGGAGAATTGGTCACTTTGCTAACAAATGTCCCTATCCCAAACAAGAAGAAGAAAGTGAGTGCCCTGATGACTTCAAGAAGAACAAACAGTTTTTTAAGAAATTTTTTTTATTGCATGGATGATAATTGTTCAGATGACTCTAGTGAAGATGAAGAAGCACAAATATTATTCATGGGGATAGAGAACAAAAACCTTGAAAAATATGTAGAAGATAATTTAGATATGGAAGAGGAGGTGGAACTAGAAGCTGAACTCATGTGTGCTCTTGAGGAAATTGAAAAATGTAGAAGAAGGAACAAATCCTTGAAAGGAAAATTGTCAGAATACCAAGAAGAGGTGAAATCAAAAGAAGAGGAAGTCAAGACCCTCCAAGAAGAGCTGCACAAGTCAAAGCAACAAACAATGGCTAGCATGAAAGATGCCGAGAGCTTAAGACAAGAAGTTATGTTGCTTAGAAAGAAGCGTGATAAGGAATCTATTAAATCAAAATTTGAGAACAACTCAAGGACCTTAGATGAAAACCTAAGCAGCCAAAGACCATCAAGTGATAAAACTGGATTAGGTTATGACAAAGAAAAGAAGCCAGAATGTGTGTCCTTTACATTCCAAGATATAAATAAAAGAAGCTATGCTGCTGCACTCAAAATCCTGATTAAGAAGGATAATCAGAAATCTGCTCACTCGCATAATGAAGACAAAACTGATACGATACCTAAAAAACCAATGACAAGAAGGGTCCAACAGACATTTTTTGGTAATTGCTACTCATGTAATAAATTTGGACATATGGATAGAGAATGTAAACTGAGGAAGAATGCTTCAATAGAAGTTCAAGAACAAAAAAAGGGATGGAAGAAGATGGAAGATGTGAAGCAGGAAGATCAAAGATTCCTTAAACATAAAGGAAGATTCTATGGATATTGTCACTACTGTCACAAGTTTGGTCACAAGGCTGTTGATTGCAGAACCAAGAGAAAATATCTAAGT
Organism: Larix kaempferi; assembly: GCA_027924585.1. NCBI lineage: Eukaryota > Viridiplantae > Streptophyta > Pinopsida > Pinales > Pinaceae > Larix > Larix kaempferi. Next base: position 508,461 of record BSBM01000346.1, on the reverse strand, counting down.
AGGGAATTCAAGGAACACAAAGGATCAGTAAGCAGGGTAACCCATGGAAAGATGTGGAGAAGAAGAGAAGGATACAACGAGTCAGAGAAAACACAGATTCCAAGCATCAATAAAGTTTCCAAAGATGATGTTTAGCATAATAGTGTTGTAGATAAGCATGACATCTATTCTAATGGAGAGCAAGATGAAGATGTAAAACTCACTGATGAAGAGAGAAATTATGAAATTCTCTTCTACAGTCTCTCATGACCTAAAAGAGAAACCCTGAAACTAGCATCAGAAGGGATCATATATTCAGGGGGAGTAAATATCAGAAAATTACAATTGGGAGTTGAAAGTAATTAATATCACTTGCTAAGAATAAAAGGATGTCTTCATAAAAAACAAGAAGTAAAGTAGAGGTGACAAAATTGAAGAAACACATTTGGTCCAGAAAACATCTATGTGGCAAGAACATGGTTGAAGTGTAACAAAATCGGAAGAAGAGTTAGAGAAGATAAGATATGTTCATGGTTAAATGATAAGACTGGTGTATTGTTGACAAAGAGGAGACTGTAAACCCTGTCACAAAATATATAAAATGTTGACAAAGGGGAGGAACATTGAGAGGAGGAGTCTATGAACTCATCATCTAGGTTCTCATTCAAAGACTAGCCACAAAATGATAACTAGATTATCATAACACAAGTGGTCAGTACCAAGTCCATGATAACAAAAGGAAGAGAAGCAAAAGAAGGGCAGTTATAAAAAGAAGGAAGATAGGAAATTCTCTATCAAAGATGATTACAACATAAGAGCATAATAAGTTATCCTTTGTCATTGTTGTCAAAGGGGGAGAATGTTTAGATGTGCCATCAATTCCAAAGGGGGAGAATGTTGAATATGATTTTCATTGATGTCAAAGGAGTTTAGTAATGACAAAAGGATAACCAAAGACATGATGGCAGGGTAAACTCAGTGAAAGAAAAAGGAATGATAAAAGAAGTGATGACATGGCAAGTATGATGATGTGGCATGTGTGATGAGGCTGGAAAGACACATGAGAGTGTTCTGGTGCTATCATGAAGTCAGTGTTGCAATCTGACATCATTCTGGAAAAGTATGGAAAGTTTGTGAAACTTTGGAAATTGACTAAGTATGGAAAAAGTAGTCAAAACTACTCTAAGAGAATGCCCGCCATAATTCATGGTTTGAGAAAAATGCACGCACCATCATATCAGGCTATAGCTTGTTGAAGTGGTTATCTATTCATGGTCTCAGTTTTCCTTAAGCATGTCTGAGGAGAAAGTTATAAGTCTGCCAAAATAGGGTTTCAGGATAAACTTTGGAGAAATTATTGAAAATGGCTGTGTTGGAAAACTGGTCCAGGTGGCCTTGGGAAAATGCCCGCCGTACCTATTGGGAGAATGATAAAAATTATCTGGAACTATCATGCTCTAGATTTTCAAAGAGGCTATCTTTCCATGGTCTCACTTTGCACAGAAGGTGTTTGATGACAAAATTAACAGCTTGCCAAAACAGGGTTTCGGGATGCCTTTACACCAAAGTAGCAAAACTACCTAAGTGGCCTCAGGGAAATGCCCGCCATGATTGGAAGGTTAAAGTAAATGCCCGCACCATATAGTCATCCTGTAGTTTGTTGATGTGCCTACTTGACCATGTTCTCATCTTGTCTTGAGAGTTCCTGCGGAAGAAGTTATGGATTTTCCAAAACAGTGTTTCAGGCAGATTGGACCAGTCTAAGAAAAATTGTCTAAGTATATTGGTAAAAGCGCCTGAGTAGACTCAGGAAAATGCCCGCCATAAATTGTGGGTAAAAGTAAATGCTCGCACCGTATGGTCAGGATGTACCTTTTTGAGCTGTCTATCTGACCATGGTATCAGTTTGTCCAAAGAGTCTCCGAGGAGGAAGATATCGATCTGCCAAAAGTGCTTCTTAGCCTGATTTACACTACTCCAGTAAAATTCCCGCCGAGGAGAGAGAAAGAGGTTTCAAGGAGTGAAATTGGTTTGGATAGAATTCCCTAGTTGGCCCCTATCCAGTGGATGTCTCACACTTCAAATTTGATGAAAATAAAAATCACTTCATATTAACCTAGGGTTTGCTAATTTTGCCTAAGTGTCAAATCAACAATTTGGAAGGCCATTTGGAAATGCCTGCAAGGAGGTGTTCATGTACTGATAAAATTAATCAGATGGCATAGGCTTGTTTTCTGGTGAATTGGTTATCTAACCATGAGCTCAGATCCTCCTATGGAGTTCACACGTGCGAAAAACAAGCCTGCCAAAATGAGAAAAAGCTTGTTTTTACTGTTCAAATGAAGGTTGAAGAGGCATTTGGAAATGCCCGCAAGGAGGTGTCCTTGTGCTGATAAAATTAATCAGGTGGCATAGGCTTGTTCCTTGATGAGCTGGTTATCTATCCATAGGATCATATTTTCCTCTGTAGTTCACACGCGTGAAAGACAATCCTGCCAAAATGAGAAAAATGTTGTTTTGTTTTGCATATTAAGAACAAAAATTTGGCAAGTGTTGAAATCACATGGATAAGAGGCCATTTGGAAATGCCTGCAAGGAGGTGTCCTTTTGATGATAAAATTGATTAGTTAGCATGGGATTTTTCCTTGATGAACCGGCTATCCAACCATGGAGTTAATTTCCTCTTTGGTGCTCACATGTGCGAGATTTTGGCCTGCCAAAATGGTGAAAAATAAGATTAATGACACCTTATGATATGCCCGCAAGGGCTTGTAAAATGCCCGCAAGGGTTTATAAAATGCCCACAGAGGCTAAAGTTATGCCCGCAAGGGCTTATGGTATGCCCACAAGGGGCTTAGAAGATAAAGCTCCGAGCTTTATTATGCCCGCAGGGGGTTAATGAATAAGCTCACAAGAGCTTAAAAGATGCCCACAAGGGATTAGGTATGCCCGCAAGGGGATGAATGGATAAGGGCTAAAGAGATGCCCACAAGGGCTTGTGAAAATCCCGCTAGGGCTTAAATGCCTGCAAGGGCTTAAGTTATGCCCACAAAGGAGCTTAAGGCATAAGCCCGAAAAGAAGCAAGGCTATGGCCACAGATAAAGGGTTAAGACCCGTGAGTGTCTGTAAATGTCCGTAGGTGAAGGATGGGAGAAGGTCGCATGCCCCAGATGAATGAAGCTCGCTTTTGGAAGGAGCCTGCATCCCTGAGATAAGAAGCCCATAGGCCTGAGATAATAAATGAAGGTTTTAATTAATTAATTAATTAATTAAAAACAACAATAAACAAAATTACGAATTTAAGATTAATTATCAGATATTTGAAGAGGTATGAAGATGAAAACGTATGGACTCATTCTGAAAAGATGCAAGGCTAAAAGAATGAAGAATATATAAGCAGAAGAATGAAGTGGAAGAAAAATGTCTCTCAGGTCCAAGTTGAAGAAGAAGCAAGTACAGGCAGAGACTAAGGAAGATCCAGAATTGAAGAAAAAGTTTCTGGAAAATCTGAAGAAGACCAACAAGGGTGGAAGGGTGGAGCTAGGGCAGGTTGTAGCCTGCTAAAAGGGTGTTGGTGCATCCTGTCAATTGTAGCTGACAAAACAGGTTGTTGGTGCATCCTTCAGTTGTAGTTGAGAATTTGGGTGTTGGTGCATCCAACAAGTTGGAGCTTGCAAATTAATTGTAAACATAATTTTGCAGTAATAGAAAGAATTGTTGGTTTTCCCAGTTGGAATTCCACGATATATTGTGTCTTCTATCTTTCCTGTTGATTCAGTTTTTTAATTGTGATAAAATTGTTGAAAATAGTGTAATACTGATTCACCCCCCCTCTCAGTATTGCTTGATATTCCAACACTAATAAGTTTCAAGAAACCACTAATGTAAGGACTCCCCTTATGGGGCCCTTCACAACCTGAATCTGAAACTTAACAACTTAATATAAAACAGATTAGATACAATCATTGATAGAAAAATAAAATAATTTAAGGATTGAACTTAGCAATTTATAATTGAAACCATAAACCTCTCAACCGTAGGTCGATCCTGCTGCCGAAGGAGTCGTCGTCGTCAACCAATCCATCTTGTCCTTTGTCGTCCATGTCTCACATTAAATCCCACAAATAAAAGATCGTTTATCCATAGGCGAAGCAATCATTAGCTTCACCACCCAACCGTAGGCTTATGCACTTAGTCGCATAACCACCCTCAAGCTTCAGGGTCATAAGAGCATACCAACCTTGACCTTCGATGGGATCTCCCAACCCCCGGATAGGCTATCAACCAAACTCCAAGGAATCACAATCACAATGGAAATTCTATTACGAAGCCCATCTAGAATTAGGGAGCAAGAGAGCCCCCCTCTCCTTCTCCTCTCTTTCTTTTATAACCCAAAACTACATGACATGTGTCTTCTCATGCAAACTAGTAAATTTTAATTTAATAATTTCTTAATATTTATCCTCATGCAACAAGTGTCATTCTCACATCAGTGTGCTCCTAAATCTCTTAATTATCTCTTTGTTGTCTCCCCAGTCAATTTTATAATTCCTAAATCAATGGGTTTAGGTGGAGTGATCTCTACATGGGTATTATTCTAGTTTTGCTCCATAATTTATTAATTAAATATTATTTGCAATTTAAATCTAATGCATAATCATTTTAGTATAATGGACATGCACATCTACCCCAATTTCCACTTTTTCTGAAATCTCATAAAATAAAATATTCATTTATTCGATTTTCTAAAATTTTATTTGCAAATTTAATCATATATGCATAATTGTTTTAAATGCAAAAGTGTGAGTAATAATATTTTCCCGTCGTTGTCTAGGTACCCCTTCGACAAGTCCTTCTGACAACCTCCTTTTCCTCGTGTAGGGAATACTGTGTAGCGATTGGGGAATCATTACCGCGATCTCTTGACTACACTTCCTTGGAGACTAATGGCGGTTGAGGGATAAGGTCCTCCTTATCTTGCACCCCTCAACACATCGTACGTGACCAATTCGTTGTGTCCTCGCTCGTACGACACACGCTTCCCTAGGTGAGATGAAACGACTCCTGACCCGTGCGTGGAGTGCTAATTCAGGGTCGACAGTCTGTCGTCGTACCCCTATGTATATCTCTTGTTCTTACAAACCCTATTATTCCATTGTGGTTAGTCGGTAAATTGTTTTACCTGCCACTACACACACTCAAAGTGCACATTAGTAGCGCTGCACTATAAAGTTCATTTCATCTCACATCATACTATTCATTCAATTTTTATCTAAGTCAATATCATTCATTCACATCTATGGAATCCAAATCATCATTCATTGCATTTATGTGGAACATCATCATAATCTCTCAATCAGTCGAGCAAATCTATCATTCATTTGTTATTCAATCATTTTCATTTCATAATCTCTCAGTCAATAATTGATTCTAAATCAACATACGAGAAGTCGTTTATCTAGGTTTCTTTAATTGGGTTACTTACCAATAAGCGTCGTCAATATCGATAGTCACAACGAGTTTGAGGGGCATTACATTGGATGAAATAGAAAACCAGTGATGGTAGAAACACTAGTACTCATGGCCATGGTTGTTTGATAAAAATAGAAGAGAATTACAGGAAGATGAGAATATGAAATGAAAGTGAAGGCTAGCGTTGAAGGTATGAGAACAAAATTAACTTCGGGATGAAGTTTTAATAAGAGGGGGTGTGTGTAACGCCCAACTTTGACACAGTTGATTGACTAGACTTTGAGGGCACTTATATTGAAGTGACCTGGTTAAATAAACTTGAAAATGTGTTATGCTTTATTATTTGAATAAAATTTGCTAATTGAAAAGTAAATGATGATTATACTCGATTGATTGAGAAATGTGAATTAAAGATATGTTATGAATAAATGAAATAAATGATGCTTTTATTTCCGTAAATGTGAATAAATGCCACTTGTTTAACTAGAATTGAATAAAGATGAATAATGAATGATGATATACTTTATATGGTACAGTGCTACTAATGTGCGCTTTTGAGTGTGTTCAGTGGCAGGTAGAACGAATTACCGAATGACTCTCAAATGGAATAAAAGGGGCTCGTAAAGAATGAGAAAACATACATAGGGGTACAACAATGGACTACCGGCTTTGAAATAACATTACACGCACGAGTATGAAATCCCTATCAACTTTACTCAGGTAGCGTGTGCCGTACGGGCGATGCCATGACGATTTGGTCACGTACGATGTGTTGAGGGGCGCGCAATAAGGAAGATCTTATTCCTCAATCGCCATTAGTCTCCATAGAAATGTAGTCGGATGATTACGGTAACTATTCCTAATCGCTACATCGCACTCCCCACACGAGGACATGGACAAGAAAGTTATCAGAAGGACCCATAGACGTGGTACCTAGAAAACGACAAGAAATGGAACTACTTGCATATTGGCACTAAACATTTAGACACATATTTGAATTATGCATATGTTAAAGTTAGATTTGAAAATAATTAAATGAAAACGTATTTAAATTTGAGCAAATTTTAGTGGGGGGATATTTTGAGGTAGATTTCATGTGCACCCACTGATTTAGGAAGACATACAGTGAATAAATATAAAAAATAAATAAATAAGATATATTTGATTTTGAAACAAATCTAGACTGGTAGATTTTATTGAGTTTAATTCCACAGGCACCCACTAATTTAGGGATTGGGATTTTAGACTAAAGATACAACTAAGAGAAAATTGAGGAACTTATGTGCACCCCCATGTGAAGTTGACACATGGTTGCATGAGAATGAATATTAAAAAAATCAATAAATTAATTAATTTTGCATGAGACAACACATGTCGACAAAGATATTTCTATTTAAGAAGGAAGGAATGAAGATGAAAGGACCTCTTGCTCCCTAATGCTAGCTGGATTCCGTAATGGAAATTTGATAATAGTGTGATCTATGTGAGTTTGGTTGAGAATTACTTTGGAGATTGGGATATCTCTTCTGATTTTTTGGGATTGTATGTTCTTGCGACCCCCTATTTGCTCGGGGGACTGGGAGGAAGAAGACTACTCCCAGTGTGGTATGGAGGTCAACTGAAGAGTCCTTCGGTAAATTGTTGAAAGCTTGGATCGGATTAAGCGGCAACCCCTCCAGTGACTTCTTCAACTACTGGATCGACCGTCACAAACATGTTTTTCTCGTCTTTAAATTTTATTTTGTATTGAAAATTATGTAGCGATTTTATTGGGTTTAGTGAAGCGGGTGATCCGCGTTTTTCATTTACATTGAGCTTGTAAGATGTACTGAATCTAGATATATTTTAATGTGCAAACCATCATTTGAAAATATTAAGTTGTATGAAGGAAGTATTAGCTTTATTTTATAAATAAAACAAACAGTTTCATTCTGCAATTTATATCAAGAAATGGTAAATGGTTAGATGTTAAGTAAAATTTAGATAGGGCTTCAGGATGAGCCATACAAAGTCTTCTAAATATTGAAGTGATAGGTTTTTTTATAGAACCTTAAACAACATTGAAGTGATAGGTTTTTTTATAGAACCTTAAACAACATTGAAGTGATAGGTTTTTTTATAGAACCTTAAACAACATTGAAGTGATAGGTTTGTTCCTTCCTAAGTGACACATTTCTCTCCCTATCTGGAAGTGTCATGTTTGTTCTTTGCATGAAACATTGAAGTGACATGATTTTCCTTATAACTGAAAGGATTCATTTCTTGCTTGGTAATGATATGCTCATTTCCTACTTAGAACCTTACAAATGTGCAAGGTTCTAGATATGAAACCTATAACGTCAATGTTTTAGTCATGATTTATGAGTTCCACTTGAGGCCAATCGTGATTATGGGTGTCATGTTTTTCAAGTGCATTGAGTTGTATACGTATTAGCACTGTGATCATACATATGGAAGGTTTTGAACATGAAACTTCTTATTTCAATGTTTCAAGATTTTTTTTTGATTAGTGGATAAATTTTCCAACAATTAGTCCCGCCGTTCCTAAAAAACATATGGATGTATGATAAACATAAAATTGCATTTTAATTTTAAAAAAATTCAACCAATTTTCTTTGTTTACCTCTCTTAGCATAATCTCACCTTGGGTTTCATTGCAAATTTTATGAATTTAATAAACTTGTCATGATTTCTTGTTCAAAATTTTGATGTAACAAGTTTCATTCCCAAACTTTTGTAAATAACTAAGGTGTTACTTGTCCTTCTTGTCACATCTAGATTTCAAAACAAATAAACATAACAAATTTCAAAATTAATAAACATAACAAATTTATTTCATTGAAAAGGTTCAACTTTCTCTCATCTTTTCTTCTATTTTATTTATCCATTTATTATAGAATCAATCGGGTTCTACTATAACAAAGCACATACAAAAACAATAACAACAATATTGTGAACATGAGGATGAACTTGCTTAATAGGTTCGAAACTTGTCGAATTGAAAAATTCTCACCGCGGACTTCCTCTCGCTTTAAACAATATTGTGTTTAATGGCAAATTTTGTGGATTTAAATATTAAACTTGTCATGATTGCTTGTTGAAAATTTTGATGTAACAAGTTTTAAGTAATGACCCCTAAATACCAATTTTTTTTTGAAAAACTAATATACGCAATAAAATAAAAGAGGATCATTGCTCCTCTTACATATTAGTTTTTTCTCCTTCACATTATAACATGGAACTATAAATATGAATTCAATAATTCCAATCATTTGTTGTACTTGTAAATCATGTGTATAGACGTATTCATGCCAGTAATCAACCAATTAAGTCTAGGAGTTTTCAAGCTTGTCTAAGAGGATACTTGCTTACTTAACTACATTACTTAACACCCTTCTCATTTTGTTCATGCAGATGTAGTCTCAGAAAGCTTTATCCTTTTCAATTACTGAAGCACTTATTTCAGAGGTGAGACCCCTTTCTTTATATTCAAGTTTTTACATTTATACATTCAAGAGATGGTATAATGTATTGTTAGGTTTAATAATAGTAATGATACATAATATCTAAAGGGTATCTGGTTTCTATGTTGCTTGTCTCAGGTTCATGAGCAAGCCTAATCACCATGTCCAAACTAACACGTTGAAGTGCAAAACCAATGTATAGATCATAAGATGTTATCACAGACCTTGGAAAAGTATTCTTAACCTTGTATAGTGAGGAGTGGACTTATATCCTTGCATGAGCAGTGACACAACTGTTGTATCGAACCCCCTTTTCTTCTAAATATTAATCGGGTTATCAAATTGTAAAACAATCATTAGGTGTGAATCTTAATGCTCTAGGAACGGATAAGGAATGATTGATTCTTTATATGTTGCCAAGTCTTACTGAAGGATAGTGTATTTATTCCACTGTACTTGGAGCAACTTTACTATGTTGAAAGGATATCTGCTAGGGTTTTATCATTCATGATTGTTCTCTTTTGAGAATTGGAAGGCTCTGCCCATTATTGAGTTTCTCTTACGAAAACCCTGACGAGACTGGAGTCTTCTCTAGTGCATAAGACTGGTATGTAGTCCTAAAAGACGGTGTATATATTTTGTCTTGGCTCTGATATGAGTCTGAGCTCGGTCGTCGTTGGAGGTGTTCGAAAATCAAGGCAAAGGTATGATCTAGACTGAAGAATCCAATAACGCTGTATTCTTATTTTGAATTACTATTTCATGTATATTTATGTGCTAATTCTCCTTTATTAATCATAGCCATTGCTTCATTACAGGACTCGTGACGATTCTTGTGCTTGAATTGATAAGCTCACTTCCAAGGGGATCCTCTCGGGTAAGCAATGTTCCCTTGTCTGTATTGAACTCCTCTTGAGTTGATGGTTGGATTCTTGGTGATAAGTGAGGAGGTCCTGCATTTTGAACTGTGTTACTTTTTTTCCCTCATATTATGGTGAGGTCCTTCACTAACCCTCCCTGCTCGATGAGGGTATTCAAGAAGTTATTTCACTCAAGATTTAAGCCGTTATTTCAGGACTTAAGGGTTTAATCATTTTCATGGGTTAAATTTCCAAGTTGTTTAGGCTCAAATTATTCAATAGTTTGACTGTTTATGCTACGGATGTGTCACCGTTATTTTTGCTGTTCCATTTCCTGGAATGCATTGTTTTTTTAGTTAACTCTCTTATTTATGAAATGGTAACCTAGCACAATTCGATTACTTTGAGAATTTCCTTTACAGTTTTCATTATGAAATATGTCTATGTATATATATATATATATATATATATATATACTTTGCTATTTATTGGCAGAAGTAGTGAATTTCTTCTTTGACCGTGTTTTAGTCCGAAAAACCTTAGTGATTGTTTATGTGAAAAGGAATGTTTAAATTCATATGAATACTCTGTTTGAAAATAAATTCAACCCTCGCTCGGGTGTATTTGTTTTTCCTGTTCAAAAGTAACTCTTACATGGTTATGTTTCGAACTAAATATGAAAGTAATGTTGTTTTGCTTACTAGTGTTACTGAAAGTTTTCATTAGGGTTTTGAACCAGAAGTTTATGGTTATTCCCTTACAGTAACTAAGGTAAAGTTTGATAACACACACACACACACACACACACACACACATATATATATACGTTTGTACAGAAGGAATATTTATCCTTAAAATTTAACCTCTATTTGTATAAATTTGCATATAATACTAATCTATAATATAATCAACAATAATAAGAAATGTTTTGTTTTTTATCGAGAGGTTTTATAATGAGCTTATGTTAGTTTCCTTCAAGGCCTATATGCCTATTTGCAAGATTGTTGCATCACTATATTTGGTTATATTGAAAGATAGTTATATTTTAATCAACTATCGTCTGTTATGATATCTTATGGTGAAGATTCTTTTAAACTGTTTCTTGTTGAAATGCAATCTGTATTTATATATAAATGTATTACTAAGTCTCAATCTTGAATTGACTGTTAAAGTTTCTTCTGTTGGGTAATACATGCACTCTCGGTGAGCATTTAACATTAACACACTCTCCTGGATAAATAACAATACTATCAAATTTATTATTCTATTAAAACAAATAAAAGATTACTTTTCCTAACTATGGACTAAGGACTCCGTGTTCAAGGAGCTTAACTGCTCCTTCCTCCATAGTTTATTTCTACGGAAGATTTCTTCTTGAGGATTTAATTTCCTTTATTTAAACTAAATAAATTCATAAGAAAAATTTACGCTTTTATTCCTCCAAAACCATTCAAGGTTAGATAAAATGAATACTATTTAAAAGAATTGATCTATGTCGAATACCATTTTCCTTCATAGAATATCTCTCTCTCTCTCTCTCTCTCTATATATATATATATATATATATATATATATATATATTTAAAAATCCTAAATATAAATATCATCAGTTTTGTCTAATTGAGTTGATTCCTCTCCTCTCAGACTCTGAAGAGAATGAATCTATTAGCTATAAACTTTCAGAATTCTAGTAGCTTTCTATATTTAAAAATAATGATTTTTCATATAACAAACTAATAAGAAACGAAATCAGAAAATATTTTCAGAAAAAACTAATTCATATTAAATGAGAGGAAGTAGAGATGACTTATCGGCTTTAGCAATCCAACTGAATTAGGAACTTCCACGTTCCTCCAAGCACACTAACATAGAATAATCAAGGATTTTAATTCACTATTTCTTGATCAAACTATGCAGAGTACCCACAAAACTTTTTACTAGCTTTGTGTAAAACTTTAAATGAATCCCCTTTTAAAATCTCAGTCCTTTTAGGACTACCATGTTCTTTTCACGGTGAAGAGCGCTCTAAGTTTTACAACTGCACCCTTTAGTGGTGTACAGACCAATACCCCCCTGTATTGTCTTCTCTGCAATCTCTTTTATGGGATGGATCAATTCTTAGTTTGTAGTGCCCCTAGACTGATGTAGACCTTTAGGGCACTTGTCGAGGGACCCGACTGAATTAAACTTTAATAAAATGACCCTTTGATTATATATTTTGAATAATTGAGAAACACCCGATGATGTGCATGACAACAAATTGATGAATGAAAACAATGAATTGAATGGCATATGTGGAAATGGATACTTTATCTGAATTTGATGAATAAATGCATGCTTGCTTAATGATTAGCTGTTTTATGAAATATATGATGTGTATACATGAATATGTTGCTTAACGGTTAGCTATGTTATGAAATATATGATGTGAGTGAAAGAAATGCATGTTGGATTAATGTTTAGCAGATTGATGAAATATATGATGTTATGAGTAAATTATGGTTTCTTAACGATTAGTAGATTATGAAATGAATTATGATAAATGAGAACAGAGCTACTAATGTGTGCTTTGGAGCATGCATGTAGCGATAGGTGAAACGATTCACTGACGGAATCACAAAGGAAATAAACCGGTCGTAGAGTACGAATAAAATCACATACGGAAGAATGAGGACGGTGTCGACTTCCTACGGATTCCACACATGAGTTGAAAAGCACCTACCAGCTTACTCGGGGGAAGCGTGAAGTCGTGCGAAGTGGACCATGGCGGAGTTGGTCACGTACGAGGTTGGAGGGCGTGTAGTAGGAACTGAATTAATCCTCAGCGCCATTAGTCTCCAATAGAGTGTAGATGGAGAATTGAAGGTAACAGATCCTAAATCCCTACATGAAGTTCCCGCAGATCAGATGCAGTGGAGAAGTACTAACGAAAGGACCCGACGATGTGGTACCATGTTGATAAAAAGAAAATGAGGGACGAATGGACCTGACGAAGTGGTACCTAGACCCAAGACGAGAACAATTGAGGAATATCATGCATTAAGCATATAGGTTTGCATTTAGACCATTTGCACATGAAATAATTATTTGTAATTAAAATAATGGAGAATATTTGTTTAGGAGCAAATAGTATACTAAAACATTAGCATGTAGACATCTCCACTTGCACCCACAAAAATAGAAACTAGATTGAAGCATCAGGGGGGACAAACTTGAGTAAATCTAGGAATGTTGGTGCACTCTCTCAGGAATTTGACACATGGCTGGGTGAGCTAATTATATTTGAATAATTAAAAATTTAGGCATATTTGCATGAAGCGACATGTGTTGCAGAGGAATTTCCTATTTAAGGAAGGAAAGAGGAAAGGGGAGGATACCTTAGCTTGTTTAAAATGTTTACATATAGCTCGTTCAAAGGAAGGTGATCGATCTCTGTAAGATCGATGCCAGATCACTGTTTATATACTTGCAATTATTGTTTAAATGTTCACATATAGCTTGTGAAAAGGAAGGCGATCAATCTCTTTAATATCAATGCCGGATCACTGATCATATACTTGCATTGTTGTTTAAATGTTCACATACAACTTGTGAAAAGGAAGGCGATCAATCTCTATAGATCGATGCCGGATCTCTATTCATATGCTTGCATTGTTGTTTAATTATTTACATATAGTTCGTTGAAGGAGAAAGGTGATCAATTTCTGCAGATCGATGCCAAATCTCTGTAACCATTCTTGTGCTTGCGATTTGGTTTAAATATTTGCATACAAATCGTTGAGAGAGGGAGGCGATCGATCTCTGTTGATCGATGCCGGATCGCTGTAACCATTCCTATGCTTGCAATTTGGTTGAATATTTTATATACAACTCGTTGAGAGAGGAAGGCGACCGATCTCTGTATATCGATGCCGGATCTCTGAAACCATTCATACGCTTGCATCCTGTTAAATTTTTATACATACCACTCGTGAAGGAGGATGACGATCGATCTCTGTAGATTGATGCCGGATCGTGGTATTGTTTCTTATGATTGTATTTGTTTACATGTTCATACCCACCACTCGTTTGAAGGAAGACGACGATCGATCTCTGTAGATCGATGTCGGCTCGTGGTGATATTTCATATGTTTTCACTTGTTTAAATGTTTATGCATGCAACTTGCTAGAAGGTAGATAACGATTGATCACAGTAGATCGATGCCGAACTACCGTAGCACTGCGTTTTACTTGTTTGTTTAATTATGAGAGGCGGTCGATCTTTGTAGATCGACGCCAAAGTATATATAACATGTTCTTATCTCTGCATATCATTTGATGTGTATGGTGATTGTTCCCAATGGATCGATGCCAGAATACTCATCTCGTTTCATCATACATGATCACCATTGCACTGGGATGCAGATCGATCTCTAGAGATTGATGCCATAGTCCCTCATACTGATGTATATCATTTAATGGTGGATGACAATCAATATGTGGATCGATACCAGATTACATTCGATATGAGATAGCATACCATAGTTCATATGCTTGCATACCATGTAAACACCGATGGTGGTCGATCTCTGTAGATCGACGCCACATGTCTGTAATAGTTACTTATGTTTGAATTTCATTTTTTTTAATGGATCGATCAACCTGTGGATCGATGGCGAGTCTGTGTGTTTAGTATTCCATTTATTTGATTACATGTGAATGGAAGAGCATGCACACGATCTATAGATTGTTGCCATGCAATGCATGTAGTGTTCCATTAATTGTTTATAGGTTGGAAGCGAATGCATATGACCTCAACGTGAACAATGCGAGGTTATGGAAGTGGAGACACTTCCCATATACCTCATGCAAACCATATTACGTTCGACATTCAAGTCGATTAACCGTTTAATTACATGTTGTGGAGTCAAGCTCAGATCTTCATCGATCGAGCAACTCCGAGTTAATCCATTAATTGTTTTGTTTAAACTTGTGTTGGATAGTCGTAGATCGAGTCAACACTATGTTGACTACGAGTGATCTACTAGCAGTCAAATGCTTAAATATTGGGTAACATGCAATGTATTAAATAGAGTATGAGCATAGGTAGAATCACATTATTATGTCGATGATAGTTTAAGTTGATTTATAGTATAAAGATGATATATTCATGTTAACTCGTGTTCAAGATTATCATGCATTGTTTATTTAATACTCAAATTAACTTGTGTTCAGAATTATCATATGATGAATATTAATAATCATATCAATTTGTTTTCAGGATGTCCATATGTTGTATAATTAATTCATATTAACGTGATCCCGGGGATTTCTTATGTTGTATATTTAATTGCCGAACAAACAAAGGAATTATAATTATGAACAGTCTAGCTCATGAATAAATAGAGTTGATCAATTAAAGCAACATGGTTGCTTAGAAGAATTAAATTTTGTTAAGAATTACTGTAATTTAAAATACAATGTCAACACATGTGAATGTACGAAGATAGTGAAATGGGTAGCTTATTATGTTATGATGTGGATTAGATTAGGGTTATGGCGAGGGGTATGAGTCTTTCTTTACAATTAAGTTAAGATATTAATACCTTGAATTATGTTTTCAGAAAATAAATTGATCTCTTATCAATAATCACGATACAAAACTGGCATATTACTTACTTGCAATTTTTTTTCCTAACCAAGCCGGACCCTATGTTTGCATTTGGTATCAGAGCCGGTTGAACCTTAACAGGACCCATAAAACTTGTATTTCATCTTCCGTAAAAAAATTCAACTGATATTACTTAAATTAAATTGTCGCAATTGCAAATTATTATAACATGTTGAAAGCTAATGAATTTCCCATCGAATCTAGGACATGGATTGTCGCGGACGAAGAGGGAGAGGAAGGGGCAGGAGAGGACAAGTTGGACATCCTCCACCCACTTCAACTCCGACAGCCACCCCACAGCGACAAGAAGAGCACGAAACCATTCCTACCGGAGAAGTGGTTTCCATGATGAGAAGCTTCCAACGGATGTCAGAAGCCTTGGTTACGATATTAGATCGGGAGAACGACAACTCACAAGTAGCCGCGGTACCACCAACTCCACCACCGATCAACATACACCGGGAACTAGAAAAGATCATATTTCCATAATTTTGGGGTTCCACTGAAGGAACTGATGTTGAGGCATGGTTGGAAAACATGGCTATGTGCTTTGCACTGAGGGACTACACCTCGAACATGAAGGTCTACATGGAAGTTCTGCAGCTAAAGGGAAAATCTCTCCTATGGTGGAAAACTTTATGACCACAACTAGGTTTGGAACAAGAGGAGGTTTCTTGGGAATTGTTTGACGAGAATTTTCGCAACATTATCTGTCTGATGAGTTCATCGAACGATAGTTAAATGACTTCAATTCCTTAAGACAAGGGCAACGGGTAGTACAAGAATATGAAATCCGTTTCATGTAACTACTGAGATATGCATCTCACATTTCGACAGAAAAGTTAAAAGTCAATAAGTTTGTGTTTGGGATGAACCAAAATATCAGGATAAGGTTCGCATCTTAATGCCCTCTACCTTACATGACACAGTCCAAAAGGCTCTCATAGCCGAAGAAGAGTTTGCATGTAAAGGAACACCCAGTAGGAACTTTGTCAGTGTTGACCGAGGTAGTTAATTTTCTCTTGCACCCAAGCATCACTATGGACAAAAGAATATTGGGAAGGGATCATTCAGTTGAAGATCTCAAAGAGATGATAGAGCACCATACTGACCACTACCACCGAGAAATGATCAAGTAAAACCTTTTGGGAAACCAACACAGTTCGGTCCGTGGCGGAACAATGTACCAACCATAAATACTACTAGAGGTCCAAAGAGTCTGGATGTTGGAAATGTGGAGGGACACACTTCCAGAGCGAATGCCCTCGACAGAACCAAGGAAGAATTCAAGGACCTCGACAACCCACTGCGGCTGATTTGGGACGAGCACACCGCATTCATGCGACTGTCATCAATAGCCAAGCTGAACACCAATCTACAGTCCTCGAGACCACTGGTAAGATTGAAGGTAACGTATTCTCTTTACTAGTAGACCCTGGTGCTACTGAAAGTTTCATTTCATTTAAAGCTTTAGAACATAGTAAGATGATGGCAATTAGTCAAGAGGATTTTGACATTGTCGAAATGGCCTCCAGAAGTATCCAAAGAGTGGGTATCAAAGCAGAAGATTGCGAAGTTGGCTTAGGGGTATGCTCTACTAGAGTGTCATTCTATGCTATAGAGTTAGGCACTTATGATCTTATCCTAGGAATGGATTGGCTAGAGGCACATTCAACAGTAACGGATTTTCGAAGTAAGGAGTTAACCTTTTACGATGATGAAGGTTACAATAGAGTACTTACGAGAAGGAAAAGGAAATTTTCCTTAAGAATGATTTCGGCCACGCAACTGAAGAAGAGTATGAGAAAGGGATGCCAAATTTATGCAGTAATAGCTATGAACAAGGGAGGAGATAAGGTGGAAGTAATCAACCATCCTCTATTTTCAGAATACATGGATGTATTTCCGGATGCACTACCTGGTCTACCGCCACAACGTGAATTAGATTTTACTATTGAACTGAAACCAGGGACAAAGCCTATAGATAGAACTCCTTACCGAATGTCGGTACTGGAATTGAAAGAATTACAGATCCAACTTCAAGAGTTATTAGATTTGGGGTTGATTAGACCCAATCTATCTCCATGGGGAGCACCTATGATATTTGTCAAGAAGAAATATGGATCATGGAGTTTGTGCATTGATTACCGTCAAATAAACAAGGAAACTATAAGAAATCAATACCCTCTACCGAGGATTGATGACCTTTTTGATCAAATGAAAGGTGCAATAGTATTATCAAAGATAGATCTGAGGTCGGGATATCACCTGTTGAGGATTAAATATGAAGATCTCCCTAAGACTGCCTTCAAGACAATATTTGGACACTTTGATTTTGTTATGTTACCTTTTGGATTGACAAATGCACGAAGCATATTTATGAACTTAATGAATTGTGTGTTTCGTCAGTTCCTAGACAAGTTTGTGCAAGTATTTTTGGACGACATTTTGATATATTCTAGAACGCCTGAAGAACACGGGGAACACTTGAGAATAGTGCTACAATGCTTAAGAGAGAATCATTTATAGAGGAAGTTATTCAAGTGTTCGTTCTTTCAGAAGGAGATTCACTACCTTGGCCACATTATATCCGGTGATGGGATTGCAGTGGATCCGACAAATATTGAGGCAATTTGGGAATGGCCGACACCCACTAACATACATGAGTTACAAATATTTATGAGATTGGCCGGATATTAGAGACAGTTTGTAGAAGGTTTCTCCAAGGTGGCAAGACCCATAACGAAATTACAAAAGAAAAATAGATCATTTGTGTGGACTTAGAAATGTGAAGAGGCTTTTGCTAAACTTAAGGAACTATTGAAAACAACACCAATACTGGAGGTTCCTGATATGGACAGAGATTTTCTAGTTTGTACGGATGCATCGAAGGATGGAGTTGGGTGTGTATTGATGCAAGAAGGAAGGGTGTTTGCCTACACATCCTGGAGACTAAGACTGCACGAAGAGAACTATGAAACCCATGATATGGAAATGAATACAGTGATTCATGCATTAAGGTTATGGCGACAATACTTGGTCAAAAGGAAATTTGAACTAAAGACAGACCCTTATGGGCTACAACACATATTTACTCAAAGCGACTTAAATGTTTGACATAGAAGATGATCAGAGTTACTCAGTGAGTACGATTTCGACATTACTTATGTGAAGGGAACCTTAAACAGAGTAGCTGATGCACTCAGTCGAAGACCTAGAATATTCTCAGTTATACCGATGAAAACCAATCTAAGAGAGAATATTATAGCACTACAACAGGATGACACATGGTATAACGAAGTGAAAACGGAATTAGAGACTGAGCAAATGAGGATTCCAAAGTATGATGGGTACTCCCTGGACATGGATGGGTTATTGAGGTATAACAACCGTATCTATGTACTAGAAAATGAAGAGATTCGAAATTTGATTTTGACAGAATCCCATAGGGCGGTTTATAGAGCTCATCCCGCAGTAAAGAAAATGTACGCAGATCTGAAACCTTTATTCTTTTGGCAAGGAATGAAGAGATATGTGGTAAGTGTCGTAGAAAAATGTATGGAATGCCAGTTGGTGAAAGCAGAACATAGACACCCCGTCGGATTACTCCAACCTCATGCGATTCCTGAATCTAAATGGGAAGTAATATCCATGGAATTTATAGTTGGTCTACCTTTGACCAACAAAAGACACGACACCATTTTTGTAGTAGTCAACACTCTTACCAAGAGTGCTCACTTTCTACCAATCAAGAACACATATCAAGCTCCTGAAATTGCTAAATTTTTCATGAATGAAGTTGTAAGATTGCACAGAATACCGAAAAATATTATATCAGATAGAGGTTTGGTATTTACCAGAAGGTTTTGGACAAGCTTCCAGGAAGCCCTAGGTACTCAACTCAACTTTAGTACAGCTTATGACCCAGAGACAGATGGACAAACTAAAAGGGTGAACCAAGTTTTGGAGGACATGTTAAGGATGTACGTAATGGATCAATAGAAAAAATGGGAAGAATACCTACCTTTAGTGGAGTTTGCTTACAATAACAGTTATCAAAGTTCAATTCAAATGGCACCTTTCGAATTTCTCTACGGACGACCTTGTAGAACTCCCATAAGTTGGGATAGATTGGAAGATAGGGAATTGTTAGGCCTAGAAGTGATATAGGAAATGGAAGATCAGATGGTGACCATTCGTGCTCGGCTGAAAGAAGCACAAGATCGGCAGAAGAGATATGCGGATGCGCATAGTATGGATCGAAGTTATGGGACTGGAGATAAGGTATTTCTGCGAGTAAAACCGAAGAAGAGTTCGATAAAATTTGGCAAGGGAGCCAAGTTATCCCCTAGGTTTGTAGGACCCTTTAGGATCTTGGAACGGATAGGACCGGTTGCCTATCATCTTGACTTGCCACCATCTTTGAGTAGGATTCACAATGTTTTTCACATTTCGATATTATGTCATTATGTTTCTGATCCTTCACATGTTATTGATCTGAGAAATGTACAGATAACGGATGACAGGGCCATGATGGTCGAGCCGATCTGGGTATTGGACCAACGCACATGACAGCTTAGGCACCGTGTGATTGATCAAGTCAAAGTGCAGTGGGACAGTTATAGTCCTAGCTCTGCAACTTGGGAGGACGCATCGGAGATGCGTCGTAGCTTTCCATATTTATTCTGAACTTCGGGACGAAGTTCTAAATAAGAAGGGGTGTATGTAGTGCCCCTAGACTGATGTAGACCTTTAGGGCACTTGTCGAGTGACCCGGTTGAATAAAAATTTAATAAAATGACCCTTTGATTATATATTTTGAATAATTGAGAAACACCTGATGATGTGCATGACGACAAATTGATGAATGAAAACAATGAATTGAATGGCATATGTGGAAATGGATACTTTATCTGAATTTGATGAATAAATGCATGCTTGCTTAATGATTAGCTGTTTTATGAAATATATGATTTGTATACATGAATATGTTGCTTAACGGTTACCTATGTTATGAAATATATGATGTGAGTGAAAGAAATGCATGTTGGCTTAATGATTAGCAGATTGGAGAAATATATGATGTTATGAGTAAATTATGGTTTCTTAACCATTAGTAGATTATGAAATGAATTATGATAAATGAGAATAGAGCTACTAATGTGTACTTTGGAGCATGTGTGTAGCGACATGTGAAACGATTCACCGACGGACTCACAAAGGAAATAAATGGGTCATACAGTACGAATAAAATCACACACGGAAGAAGTCGAGAGGTCAACCAAGGTGTCCGCCGATGAATTTTGAAGCCGTGGAAAAGGATCGAGAAGCACCTGAGCTCCGGTACCACCGTCAACAACTCGAGCATTCGTACGGTCAGGTAACATTTACTTAGTTTGAATATATGTGTAAAATTGCAAGTGATTTTAGATAGCAGTTACATAAATTACACGACTATCATTACTTGTAATTCGTAATAACTGTATGAAGGTTTATTATGAAATTGAATTTGAGTTAGATTTTCGTGGTCATGGAAGTAATCATGAACCTCACGATTCAACCATGGTATGCATATAACCTTGTATAACTTCGTGTTAATTCTGGGCTTGCGTAAGGCACCCATGGCGATGCGTGGGTCTGCTTGATAGTGATTTAAACTTGTTTATTATTTAAAAAGTTATGCATACAACCTGTTGAAGGGAATGATGATCGACGTCTGTGGATCAATACTTGAATGCCGTATTCATTGGTATCTTTGTATAATCACCGAAGCGAAGAGCGATCGATCTCTGTAGATCGATGCCGAAATCGCTGTAGCCATTCATAAACTTGAGATTTTGTTTTAATGTTTTACATACAGCTCGTTGAAAGGAAGGCAATCGATCTCTGTAGATCGATGCCGGATCACTGTTTATATACTTGCATTGTTGTTTAAATTGTTTACACACAACTCGTGAAAAGGAAGGCGATTGAGCTCTGTAAGATCGATGCCAGAACACTGTTTATATACTTACATTGTTGTTTAAATTGTTTACACACATCTCGTGAAAAGGAAGGCAATCAATCTCTGTAAGATCGATGCTGAAACACTGTTTATATACTTGCATTGTTGTTTAAAACGTTTACATATATCTCATTGAAAGGAAGGTGATCGATCTCTGTAAGATCGATGTTGGATCACTGTTTATATACTTGCAATTGTTGTTTAAATGTTCACATACAACTCGTGAAAAGGAAGGCGATCGATCTCTTTAATATCGATGTCAGATCACTGATCATATACTTGCATTGTTGTTTAAATGTTCACATACAACTTGTGAAAAGGAAGGCGATTGATCTTTGTAGATCGATGCCGGATCACTATTCATATGCTTGCATTGTTGCTTAATTGTTTACATATAGTTCGTTGAAAGAGAAAGGTGATCGATTTCTGTAGATCGATGCCAAATCTCTGTAACCATTCTTGTGCTTGCGATTTGGTTTAAATATTTGCATACAACTCGTTGAGAGAGGGAGGCGATCGATCTCTGTTGATCGATGCCGGATCGCTGTAACCATTCCTATGCTTGCAATTTGGTTTAATATTTTATATACAACTCGTTGATAGAGGAAGGCGATCGATCTCTGTATATCGATGCCGGATCTATGAAACCATTCATAAACTTGCATCCTGTTAAATGTTTATACATACCACTCGTGAAGGAGGACGACGATCGATGCCGGATCGTGGTATTGTTTCTTATGATTGTATCTGTTTACATGTTCATACCCACCACTCGTTTGAAGGAAGACGACGATCGATCTCTGTAGATCGATGCCGGCTCGTGGTGATATTTCATATGTTTGCACTTGTTTAACTGTTTATGCATGCAACTTGTTGGAAGGTAGATAACGATCGATCACAGTAGATCGATGCCGAACTACCGTAGCACTGAGTTTTACTTGTTGTTTGTTTAATTATCAGAGGTGATCAATCTCTGTAGATCGACGCCAAAGTATTTGTAACATGTTCTTATCTCTGCATATCATTTGATGTGGATGGTGATTGGTCCCAATGGATCGATGCCAGAATACTCATCTCGTTTCATCATACATGATCACCGTAGGATGACGATCAATCTCTATAGATTGATGCAATAGTCCCTCATACCGATGTATGTTGTTTAATGGTGGATAGCGATCAATCTGTGGATCGATACCAGATTACATTCGATATGAGATAGCATACCATAGTTCGTATGCTTACATACCATGTAAACACCGACAACGGTCGATCTCTGTAGATCGACGCCACATGGCTGTAATAGTTACTTATGTTTGAATTTCATTTTTTTTAATGGATCGATCAACTTGTGGATTGATGGCGATTCTGCGTGTTTAGTATTTCATTTATTTGATTACATGTGAATGGCAGAGCATGCACACGATCTATGGATTGG
Source organism: Larix kaempferi (assembly GCA_027924585.1). Taxonomy (NCBI): domain Eukaryota; kingdom Viridiplantae; phylum Streptophyta; class Pinopsida; order Pinales; family Pinaceae; genus Larix; species Larix kaempferi. The sequence goes on along the minus strand of BSBM01000346.1, from coordinate 485,596 downwards.
TGCCATGCAATGCATATAGTGTTCCATTAATTGTTTATAGGTTGGAAACGAATGCATATGACCTCAACGTGAACAATGCGAGGTTATGGAAGTGGAGACACTTCCCATATACCTCATGCAAACCATATTACGTTCGACATTCAAGTCGATTAACCGTTTAATTACATGTTGTGTAGTCAAGCTCAGATCTTCACCGATTGAGCGACTCCGAGTTAATCCATTAATTGTTTTGTTTAAACTTGTGTTGGATAATCGTAGATCGAGTCAACACTATGTTGAATATGAGTGATCCACTAGCAGTCAAATGATTAAATATTGGGTAACATGCAATGTATTAAATAGAGTATGAGCATAGGTAGAATCACATTATTATGTCGATGATTGTTTAAGTTGATTTATAGTATAAAGATGATATATTCATGTTAACTCGTGTTCAAGATTATCATGCATTGTTTATTTAATACTCAAATTAACTTGTGTTCAGGATTATCATATGATGAATGTTAATAATCATATCAATTTGTTTTCAGGATGTCCATATGTTGTATAATTAATTGATATTAACGTGATCTCAGGGATTTCTTATGTTGTATATTTAATTGCCAAACAAACAAAGGAATTATAATTATGAACAATCTAGCTCATGAATAAATAGAGTTGATCAATTAAAGTGACATCATTGCTTAGAAGAATTAAATTTTGTTAAGAATTACTGTAATTTAAAATACAATGTCAACACATGTGAACGTACGAAGATAGTGGAATGTGTAGCCTATTATGTTATGATGTGGATTAGATTAGGGTTATGGATAGGGGTATGAGTCTTTCTTTACAATTAATTTAAGATATTAAAACCTTGAATTATGTTTTCATAAAATAAATTGATCTCTTATCAATAATCACGATACGAAACTGGCATATTACTTACTTACAATTTTTTTTTCCTAATCGAGCCAGACCCTACATAGTTTCAGTTGCATCCTATCTTTCTCTTAGGAAAAAGGTAACTATATTTTATTTCATTATCCCATTTATATTTTTATTCATTCAAGAAGTAGTTAGAATTCTTTTCTATTTTCTTTTAATTAATCAGTCAATCCTTTAATATTTCCTTTATTCTCTAATTTTATTATCTCATTTATTAATATTTAAATGGATCATTCCCTCGTAGTGTGCTTGGTCCCTCTTTAGTGGATGTTCCCAACTCAGTTAGAAAAACTAATCAATTAAGATAACTTACATCACATATTAAATCTTGATGCTCCAGAGGATTTTTGACTCAACATCAAATCCAAATATAAGCATTTAAGCTCACATGCTTGATGCTCCAGAGCCTCCAAGATCAACATCAAGTCTTAACAAAACATCACAAACATCTGATGTTCCAAAGCATTCTCATAGCTCAACATCAGGTCTTAACAAAAAATCAAAAACATTTGATGTTCTAGAGCATTATAGCTCAACATCAAGTCTTAACAAAATATCAAAAACACTTAAGTCTTTACACACTTTCAAGGGGTGTTCAAACTAGGGATATTGCATCCCACCCCCCTTAAAATAACACCGTCCCGATGTTAGTATTTTTATTATGAGTTCTGAAATAAAAAGGGTTCATCACAAGCATTTGATGTTCTAGAGCATTTTAGCTCAACATCAAGTCTTAACAAAATATCAAAAACACTTAAGTCTTTACACACTTTCAAGGGGTGTTCAAACTGGAGATATTGCATCCCACCCCGCTTAAAATAACACCGTCCCGGTATTAGTATTTTTATTATGAGTTCTGAAATAAAAAGGGGTCATCACAAACATTTGATGTTCTAGAGCATTCTAGCTCAACATCAAGTCTTAACAAAATATAAAAAACACTTAAGTCTTTACACACTTTCAAGGGGTGTTCAAACTGGGGATATTGCATCCCACCCCCCTTAAAATAACACCGTCCCGGTATTAGTATTTTTATTATGAGTTCTGAAATAAAAAGGGGTATGTATTTTTCATGAATTCTTCCCTTTCCCATGTAGCCTCCTTAGGGACATAGTGCTTCCATTGTATTTTAATTTGGGATATATTGTTGAATATTGTAACTTCTAAGAATATTATATTTGTACTTTATTATTCCGGAGATCTTTCATCCCTCCGAGGTGATCCTATTATGTATCCGGAGATGTTTATTCCTCCGATGGATTGTGGTAACCAGGGTTATTAGATCCACCATGTGGGGGTCGGCCCTGAGTTAATTAATTAGGGGTATTAGACTCCCTTGGGAGAGGTCGACCCCATAAGGGAAAAAGTCAGTCGGAAAACTAGTATAAGTAGAGGAGGATGCTCCTCACTTATCACACACTTCCATCACTCGGAAAGTAGCGCACTTGTGAGAAAGAGGTCTGCATAGGAGGTAGAGAAGGAGCTCTAGTCTTGGAGCACATCCTTGTATTTTATTTGATCATCTTATTGAGGAAAGCTTTTCTCGGTTTTCTACCCCATGAGGGTTTCCCAAGGTAAAATCTTTGTCTATCTTGTGATTGTGTTTCTTTCAGTGATCTTGCTAGTCAAATTAGTATAAACTTAACATGGTATCAGAGCTAGCCTGAATAGAACATCTTTCACAAGGTGAAAATATCTTTCTCTCTCTCTCTCTCCCAAAATTAGGGTTTATGCAAAAGTTAGTATTTTTGGATTTGGGTTGCATGGCTGAATAGCCGTTCTCAAAATAAAATTTTTGAGTCCTAGATCGAGGTTTTTGGTTGGGTAGAACTCCAGGAAAGTCAAACCCTAGTTTGACCAAAAGTGCGATAAACCAGAAATTCCGTTGCAGATCCGGAAAGTGAAAAGTTGAAGTTTCCAGAAACAGAACACACCAGTGTTCCCAAGTCAATCAAGCACATCTCCTGGTAAGTGTTACTCTATCTCTTGAGAAACTTCAATCTCTTTGGACTCCCCCAAGAGAAGATGGCTCCAAGCACTAAGCTTGAACACAAGCTAGAAGGTATAGAGAATTTCCGGGCATGGAAATATAGAATTGGTCTCATTCTTGAAGAGAATGATCTTTCTCAATATATCAAGGATGAAGTTGCAGAACTCGCTGAAGATGAAGCCAAAGAAAAGTATAGGAAGGATCTAATTAGGGAAAAGAGAATCATTGCTGATTCTATCAAGGACCACTTGATTCCCCAAGTGGCATCCAAGAAGACCCCAAAGGAAATGTATGATGCCCTAGGAAGAATGTATGAAGGGAGGAACATCAATAGGAAGATGAAACTAAGAACTTAGTTGAAGAATACCAAGATGAACAAAGGAGAATCCATTCAAGATTACTTCTCAAGGGTTTCCCAAATCAAGGAACAACTAGATGCCATTCGAGATACCCTTGATGAAGATGAACTTGTAATGACTGCTCTAAATGGTCTCACTAGACCTTGGGAGTCATTTATACAAACTATGTGTGCCAGAAAAGAAAGTATGAAGTTTGATATAGTATGGGAGGATTGTGTTCAAGAAGAAGCTAGGGTATTCAATAGAGAAGCCCTTCTCAAGGAGGATGACCAAGCCTTGGATACTCATACCAAAAGAAGAAGAAAGGGTCACTTCAAGAAAGTGGACCACAAGGAGTCTCAACCCTCTCATATGTTTAAAAGGAGAAGAGGAACAAACTCAGAAAGAGACCTCTCCACAGTCCAATGTTACAATTGTCTTAAACTAGGACACATTGCTAGATATTGTACTTCACAAACAAAGAAGAAGAAGTTTTCTCACAAAAGACATCATGCACATATGGCAGAAGATGATAGTGTAGAAGAAGAAGAAGAAGAAGAAGAAGAAGAAGAGGAAAGGCCTCGAAGGAAAAGATCTAAAGTAAAGAAAGAAGATGCAGAAGAATATGTTCTATTTTCTGCACTCTCTGGATCTGTGACACCTGGAGAAGATACATGGCTCATCGATAGTGGTGCTTCAAAGCACATGACAGGTCAAAAGAAAACTCTCTCAAGACTTGAAGAAAAGACTTCTCCACAAAAGGTATCTCTAGGAGATGATTATCAATATCCCATCAAGGGAGTTGGTGAAGCAAGCTATAAGCTTGATTCTGGAACACCATTGAAGATGAAAGAAATTTCATATGTACCAGGTTTGAAGAAGAACCTACTTTCTATCTCAACACTAGATAAGAAAGGCTTTAGAGTTGCATTCATAGATGGACAAGTACTTATGTGGCGCAAAGGAAAATCAATTGAGGATGCAATTGTTATTGGTGAAGAGGAAGGAGGTATTTACAAACTCAAGGGTCATCCAGAAGTTTCCCTTGTCCATGAAACTACTAGCCCCAGTGAGCTATGGCATAGAAGGCTTGCTCACATTAACTACAAAGCCCTACCCTATGTAAGCAAGGTAGTTATAGGGCTACTAGACTTAAAGGTTGATCATAATGGCATATGCAAAGGATGTGAAAAAGGGAAGAATATCAAGAACCCATATTTCCAAAGAGTGAAACAAAGACTAAGAACATCCTGGAGTTAATACATTCAGATGTATGTGGACCAATGCCCATCACATCCCTAAGTGGGTTTGAATACTATCTCACACTCATTGATGACTATTCAAGGAAGACTTGGATATACTTTCTAAAAGGAAAGAATGAAGTCTTTGGAAAATTCAAAGAGTTCAAGGCTTTGATAGAAAATCACTCAGAAAAGAAAATTAAGATTCCCAGAACAGATAATGGCGGAGAATATACTTCAAAAGATTTTGAAGACTTTTGTAAGGAAGCTGGAATCAAGAGGGAATTAACCTCTCCCTACAATACCCAACAAAAAGGGGTTGCTGAAAGAAAGAATAGAACCATCATGGAAGCTGTAAAGACTATGATACATGACCAAGATATACCCATGTATCTATGCGCTGAAGCAGCTAGGACAATTGTCTATATACAAAATAGACTATCCCATAGTGCTCTTGAATTCAAGACTCCAGAAGAAGTATTCACAGGAAAGAAGCCTGAGGTAAGTCATCTCAAAATTTTTGGATGTCCAGTGTACATTCACATTCCAAAAGAAAAGAGAACGAAGTTGGATCCTTTTGGTAAGAAAGGAATATTTGTTGGATATTGTGAATCATCCAAAGCCTTCAGAATTTACATACCAGGTTTTCATCATATGGAAATAAGTGGAGATGTGACATTTGATCAAGAAGCAACTCTCAAGAAATATAGGAAGTGCCAACTTGAAGAAGTCTATGAAGAAGATACACCTCCTAGAATCACAGAGGCTGTGCCCATCCCTGAAGATGATACACCAGAAGACCATGACATGTTAGAACCACAAGAACCCCCCATTACAAACTTATCTAGAAAAAGAATGCCAGCATGGGCTAGAGACATTATTCAAGGAGCTGAAAAATATGGAGCTCCTGAAGGCTCCACTAGAGAAAGAAAGAAACCAAAGATAGTATCCAACTATGTGGCTTTGATGTGTGATCTTGTGGATCAACAACCTACTAGCTATGAAGAGGCAGTTCAGAAGAAAGAGTGGGTAGAAGCAATGACATAAGAATACCAATCAATAATGAAAAATGATGTTTGGGATATAGTTCCCAAACCAAAAGACAAAAGTGTGTTATCCTCCAAATGGATATTCAAGATAAAACATGCTGCAGATGGTAGCATTGAAAAATATAAGGAAAGATTTGTAGCCAGAGGATTCTCTCAGAAAGAGGGAATTGACTATGAAGAAACATTTGCACCAGTTTCTAGGTACACTTCCATTAGAACTATCATGGCACTTGCATCTATGATGAAATGGAAATTACACCAGATGGATGTTAAGACAACCTTCCTGAATGGTGTGATTGAAGAAGAAGTGTACATAGAACAACCACAAGTATTTGAGGTTAAAGACGGGAGAACACATGTATGCAAGCTGAAAAAGGCTTTGTATGGATTAAAGCAAGCCCCCAGAGCTTGGTACGGAAGGATCGACATTTTCTTGACAAGCATGGGCTTTACTAAGAGTAAAGCTGACCCTAATATTTATCTCAAAGTTATGGATGATGAACCTGTTATATTATTGTTGAATGTCGATGATCTATTTCTGACTGGAAATGAGAAACAAATTATCGAGTGCAAGAAGAAGCTCTCCTCAGAATTTGAGATGAAAGATCTCGGATTAATGCACTACTTCTTAGGTCTAGAAGTATGGAAAGAAGCAAAATGAATCTTTCTAAATCAAGGTAAGTATGCTATAGGGATTTTGAAAAGATTCGATATGTTGGAATGTAAAGCCATGGAAACTCCCATGGACTCTAACTTAAAGTTATTAGTTGATGACTCATCAGAGTTAGTAGATGTGACTCTATACAGACATATTATTGGGTCATTAATGTATTTGACAAATACCAGACCAGACATATGCTTTGCTGTAAATACCTTGAGTCAGTATCTAGTGGAACCTAGAAAAGTCCATTTAATAGCTGCAAAGCATGTGATGAGGTATCTAAAAGGTACATTAGATTTTGGTCTATATTATCTTGGAAATCATGAATTCAGACTGCATGGTTACTCAGATTCTGATTGGGCAGGAAGTATCTCAGACAGGAAGAGTACATCAGGTGGATGTTATGGTCTTGGATTTACCATGATCTCATGGTTCAACAAGAAACAGTCTAGTGTGGCTCTCAGTACAGCCGAAGTAGAATATATAGCTGCTTGCTCTGCTAGTTGTGAAGCAATATGGCTTCGGAAACTATTATCAGGATTGTTTGACTTAGAGATGGATCCCACTGTGATAATGTGTGACAACTAGAGCTGTATTAAGATGACAGAAAATCCAGTGTTCCATGATAAGTCAAAACACATAGAGATCCGATATTTCTATATACAGGATATGGTGCAGAAAGGAGCTATTAAGCTCGAGTATGTGAGCACTGATGAACAAATTGCTGATATATTGACCAAACCTCTGTCTTGAGTAAAATTTGAGTATTTCCGAGACAAGCTTGGTGTAGTTCAAAAGGACCCTCCTCGAAAGGGGGAGTGATGTAGACACTGATGATGAGATTGCCCGCATCGACAGTAAGGTCGATGATGAGGATACATGTATACTTAGGATGCTTATATTTCTTACCTATATACTTTGGATGCTTATATTTCTTATATGTATACTTAGGATACTTATATTACTTATATTGATGATATGTATACATGTATTGATGATGACACTTGTATTGATGATTTATGTACTTGTGTTGATGAGGATACCTGTATTGATGATATGTATACATGTACTGATGAGGATACTTGTATTGATACATGTATTGATGATGACACTTGTATTGATGATTTATGTACTTGTGTTGATGAGGATACCTGTATTGATGATATGTATACATGTACTGATGAGGATACTTGTATTGATACATGTATTGATGAGGATACTTGTACTGATGATGTACTAATGATACTTGTATTGATGAGGATACTATGGGGATTGTATCATCCCCAGACTTCAGTCCCTTGAATTGATCCGTAGATAGATGTCTCCGAGAATGAAGTCCTTAGGGGACAGGAGGGGATTGTATCTTCCTCGGACTTCGGTCCCAGAATTGATCCGTAGACAGATGTCTCCGAGAATTGATGATAGGACTGCATCATCCCTGGACTTCGGTTCAAAAGGTACGTGAGAGGACTGCATCATCCGTGAACCTTTGGTTCAAAAGGTACGTGAGAGGACTGCATCATCTGTGAATCTTTGGTTCAAAAGGTACGTGAGAGGACTGCATCGTCCGTGAACATTGGTTCAAAAGGTACGTGAGAAGACTGCATCGCCTGTGAAAATTGGTTCAAAAGGTACGTGAGAGGATTGCATCGTCCGTGAACATTGGTTCAAAAGGTACGTGAGAGGACTGCATCGTCCGTGAACCTCTGGTTCAAAAGGTACGTGAGAGGACTGCATCGTCCGTGAACATTGGTTCAAAAGGTACATGAGAGGACTGCATCGTCCGTGAACCTCTGGTTCAAAAGGTACGTGAGAGGACTGCATCGTCCGTGAACATTGGTTCAAAAGGTACGTGATTGGGATTGCATCGTCCCTAGACATGAGACTTGTCTTAAAGTGATAAGGATTGATCATCCTGGAACTTGATTTGGATTGTATCATCCATGGAGCTATGTCCTAAAGTGAGCAGGATTGATCATCCTGTAATTGGATTGTGTGCATTGCAGAGTATGCTGTAGATCAAGATGATGATCCAGATGCTTTAGATCGAGATGATGATCCAGATGCTATAGATCGAGATGATGATCCTGATGCTGAAGATTGATGATGATGATTATATTGTAGCTGTTCGGGTGTTGCAGAATATGGAGACTCAATACTGATGATGCTGATGTTCTAGTATTGACTATGTTCCAGTAACTGCTTGAGTTATTGATGATGATTTGAAGAAAGCTTCCAATGATTTATAGATGTATCATGTATGATGTAGTCGATGACTCCTTGCTCCTACAGATGTTGTTATAATATCCTTCTCGTTAGGGGGGAGTGTTGAATATTGTAACTTCTAAGAATATTATATTTGTACTTTATTATTTCGGAGATGTTTCATCCCTCCAAGGTGATCCTATTATGTATTCAGAGATGTTTATTCCTCCGATGGATTGTGGTAACCAGGGTTATTAGATCCACCATGTGGGGGTCGGCCCTGAGTTAATTAATTAGGGGTTATTAGACTCCCTTGGGAGAGGTCGTCCCCATAAGGGAAAAAGTCAGTCATTAAACTAGTATAAGTAGAGGATGCTCCTCACTTATCACACACTTCCATCACTCGGAAAGTAGCGCACTTGTGAGAAAGAGGTCTGCATAGGAGGTAGAGTAGGAGCTCTAGTCTTGGAGCACATCTTGTATTTTGGTTGATCATCTTATTGAGGAAATCTTTGCTGGATTTTCTACCCCATGAGGGTTTCCTAGGGTAAAATCTCTGTCTATCTTGTGATTGTGTTTCTTTCAGTGATCTTGCTAGTCAAATTAGTATAAACTTAACATATATTCCTCTTCTGGAGCTGTATTTATCTCCGATCCAAAATACGAAGGGGTTCTGCCATGAACTCCCCTTCTGGTTCCACCTGCAACAGATTATAGTCCACAACATGTTTAGGATCGTATATATACTTTTTAAGTAAAGACACATGAAAAAAATTATGTACTTTAACATGAGCTAACAGAGCAAGTTCATAGGCCACTGGGCCTCTTTTTGCCAAAATTTCAAATGGCCCACATAATCTAGGAGCCAACTTTTTGCATGTTCCCAAACTCATAGAACTTTTCTTTGCTTTTACTTTCAAATAAGCATGCTCTCCGACATGATACTCTTTATCTCATCTTTTTTATTAGCGTATCTCTTTTTCCTATCTTGTGCTTCTTTCAAATGCTGTTGTACTTTATTAACAATATGTTCAAGATCCTCTAATAAATATGGCCCCAGTATCAATCTGTCCATTGGAATATCCCAAGTCATAGGTGTTCTACATTCTTTCCATATAATACTTCAAATAGGGCCATTTTAGCTGACGTTTGGTGCCTGTTATTGTAAGAAAACTCTACTAGGTGTATGTAACCCTCCCATTGTTTTGGGTTATGCATGACATACATCCTAAGCATGTATTCCAAAATATGATTGGTATGCTCAGTTTTCCCATCTGTCCATGGGCGATAAGCTGTACTAAAATTTAATTGTGTATTCATCCTTGTAAATAGAGCTTTCCAAAAGTTCCTTGTGAATTTTGTGTCCCTATTAGATATAATAGTATTTGGGATACCATGCAGCTTGAATATTTCCTTTAAGAAAATGTATGCTATGTGTATTGTATTATAAGTTGACTTAACATGAATGAAATGCACTGCTTTAGACAATTTATCTACAATCACTAGTATGGCATCATTCTGTTTCTTACTTTTTGCAAGTCGGTTATAAAGTCCATGCTTATCACCTCCCATTTCCATTCTAGAATGGGTAGTGGATGTAACAAGCCAACTGGATGTTGGTGTTTAGTTTTGACCACTTGCCATTCTTGATATTTTGCAATATATAAGGCTATATCTGCTTTTAATTTAGGACAAAAATAATGTTTCTTTACTGCAGATATCATTTTTTGATAGCTTGGATTCCCTGAATATGGTAGTTTGTGGAATTCTTCTAAAATTTGCACTCTGAGTTTTGTTGTTTCAGGCACATACAATCTACTTTTATACCACATTAAACCTGTTTCATCAAACTTATAATTTTCCTGTTGTCGTCCTAATTTGTTTTCTGAGATTTTCTTGTTGATTTTAGTATAAATTCCATAATTTCTAACTATTGTTATGATTCTATCATGTAAATCAGAATTAACTTGGCTAACAATTACTTCAAATAACACATGATTTTTTCGGCTTAAGGCATCAAGAAATTTGTTCTCTTTTCCTTTAATATGTATGACTTCAAAATTGTATTCACTCAGGAAATTCAACCATCTAGCTTGTCTAGTGTTTATATTTGGTTGCTCAAAAATATATTTTAGTATCAAGTTATCAGTTTTGAGTAGAAACCTTTTTCCCATTAAGTAATGTTGCCACATTTTCAATGCATGAATTATGGCAACTAGTTCTAAATCATGTGCATCACAGTTTCTTTCTTGTTCTTTAAGTTTTCGGGACTCATAGGAAATGACATGTCCCTCCTACATAAGGACTCCACCCAACCATTCCTTAGATGCATCTGTACAAACTACAAGCTCTCCATTAGGGTTTGCTATTTTCAATATAGGTGTCGTTGTCAATAGTTGTTTCAATTGACAGAAACTATTCTCACATTTTTCCATCGATGCAAATTTTACATCCTTTTTCTGCAAGGACATTATAGGATAGGCTATCCTAGAAATTTTTTCAATAAACTTACAGTAGTACCCTGCTAATCCCATAAAAGATAGAATTTCTGTTACATTTGTAGGAGTGTGCCAATCCACAATTGCTTTTATATTTTCTGGATCTACATCAATACCTTCTTTCAAGATTATATGGCCCAAGTATTGTATTTGTTCTTTATAAAAATCACATTTAATGAACTTAGCATAAAGTTGCTATTCACGTAATGTTTGCAAAACAATTCTTAAATGTTCTTCATGCTCTTCTTTGTTTTTGGAGTATATAAGTATATCATTGATAAAAAACAACACAAATTTATCCAAATATTTACTAAATATGTTGTTCATCATGCACATGAAAGTTGTGGGCGCATTAGATAGCCCGAATGGCATCACTACAAATTTGTAGTGGCCATATCTGGTTCTAAAAGTTGTCTTACTTGTAACTTCCTCATGGATTCTTACCTGATGATATCCAGATCTCAGGTCAATCTTTGAAAATATCTTAGCTCCCCTTACTTGATCAAACAAATCATCTATTTGAGGAAGTGGGTACTTATTTTTAATCGTCAATGTGTTTAATTGTTGGTAATCAATACACATGCGCATTGTACCATCTTTCTTTTTCACAAGCAGGATTGGTGCTCCCCAAGGGGACACACTGGTCCTTATATACCCTTTTTCAATCAACTCTTGAAGCTGTCGTTTTAATTCAACCAACTCAGGTAGACTCAGACGATAAGGGGATTTAGATACATGTACCAATCTTGGTACAAGTTCTATGGAAAGTCAAGTTCCCATTTGGGTGGCAATCTCGATATTTCTTCGGGAAACACATCTTTAAAGTCATTCAAGACAAGAATATCTTCTATTTCTTGTTTATTTTCTGCATAACTATAAACCTGTATATTGACTGCATATATCTTGCAGCCCTTTCTAACACACCTCTTAGCCTATAAGGCTGAAATTTCTCTGATCGATATTTTCTTAGGGATTCCCTGTACAAATTCCTGATTTCCTTGATCATAATACATGTAAATATTTTGTTAATACAATCAAGTGTTACGTGATGCTTTTCCAGGCAGTCCATACCTATTAGAATCTCATAGGATCCTAAAGGAAAAATATTCAAATTTGCACTTGTTTTCAAGCCCTTTAAATCCACTTGACAATTTTCAATGATTTCCAAAATTCTTCTTTTTGTACCAGTTTCCAACTGCACCAACCATGGTGTTTTATATTTTGTCCTATTTAATTTACAAATATCACAATTTTTGGAGAAACATAACTACGACAAACTCCTAGGTCTATTAATACAGAAACTAGTTGAGTAAATTTTTTACCTTTTATTTCAACCATTGAGGATTGATGTTCTGCTTCTTGACCTTCCAAGGCTATGCAAATTCTTAGTGTTCTTGCTAAATATTCAATCTTCACATTTTCTTGCAGATTGTTCAAGAATTTTTGTCTTTTTTATGGGAAATCTCTATAAAGATGTGGGCCCTGACATCCCCAACACTTTATAGCTGTAGGTGCAGATTTATTTTTAGTAAAATTAGTTGATTTATTTATGCTTTGGGTTGGTTGATTCAACTGTGCTTCACTTTAAGCAAATTTTCTATTTGAAAAGGTATTAGCAGGTCTTTGGTAGGATATAGGTCTGAATCCTTTTCTTCCACTTTTTTACTTCCTTTTCCGCTGTTCTTTGCTCCTTTTCAAAAATTTTGTTCGATGTTGGCTATGTTCGTAACATAGTCTAGCTTTAAATAAGGCTTGATCGAGAGTTTTAGGTGAGTCAAAAATCGATTTTGTCACGAAAATATGGTGGTAGACAACTAAAAAACTGTTGTATCTTAACTTTTTCGTCTCTAATATAAGGACCATAGTGCAATAATTCCAAATATATGTTAATCAGAGTATCCATTATCATGGACCCCATTTAAGTTCAAGGAACTCTTTTATCTTCTTGTCAAATAAGCGTTCAAACATGAATTTGTCTTGAAACATTCTATTGAATTTTTTCCAGGAAAATTTTTGCTCCTTCAAGTTTTTAGTCAGTTTTAAGTCTAGCCACCAACGTGCAACCTTTCCATTCAAATTGTATATATCCAATCGTGCCTTTAATTTGCTAGGATAGTCATGTACTTTAAAATAGTTGGTCATTCCTAATAGCCATTCCTTAGCTTTCTCGCCGGAATCCAGTTGACCCTAAAAAACATGGGACTTAATTTTCTTGAATTCTCCTTGCAGCTTATCCCTTCTGTGTATTTTTCTGCTGGGGTAAGATGATGATGGTGTGTCAGAAGTGTCACTACTAGAAAAATATTTCTTTTCAAGTGAGGAGCTAGATTTCGATGTGGTTTCTACTTTTCTTTTCAGTTTTTTGGTTCCTAGCCTCTTCCCCAGAATTAGACTAATTTTCCAGATTACTGGAGTCATGGGAAAGATGCTGATTCTGTTTCATCTCAGTTATTGTCTGTAACAGTACAACATTAACCTATGGTTGTTCCTTTATGTCCTTGTAGTTATCATCTTTACAACTTTGTAACTCAGCTCTTAAACTCTACACAGTTCTCATTAATTCTGAGGGTGTCAAGTTTCTTTGACCACTGTTGTATTCAACACTTATTTCCTCTTCGTGTGGTTGATGTGAATCAATATGTCCTTGTTGACTGGAGACCTGATTATTACTCATATTGTTAACCTTTTTTTTATATTCTTTTGCCGATTCTGGTGCTGTCTTGGGTCTCTTATTTGATCAATAAGTTCCTATTGTTGGGCTAGTGCCTCCCAAGACCTTTCAAATTCAATTATGTTTATGGTTGTGTTGATAGTTAGGTTCAATAACTGTGATGACACAGAATTCTGATTTCTCAAATTATTCAGCAAATCTAGTTGTGTTCATTGAGGAAGTGCCATGTATCTGTTGTCTTCCTTCTATTTGATCTGCAAAAACAATTAATTTTGTTCGTTTAATTTTCTCATCATTTTTCTTACAGAAAGACCATAGGCCTTTGAGTGTTGAAGCTTGGATTTGATACCAATTGTAATGACCCCTAAATATCATTTTTTTAAAAACTAATAAATGCAATAAAATAAAAGAGGATCATTGCTCCTCTTACATAGGAGGTTTTTCTCCTACACATTATAACATGGAATTATAAATATGAATTCAATAATTCCAATAATTTGTTGTACTTGTAAATCATGTGGATAGAACTATTCATGCCAGTAATCAACCAATTAGGTCGAGGAGGTTTCAAGCTTGTCTAAGAGGATTATTGATTACTTAACAACATTAGTTAACACCCTTCTCATTTTGTTCATGCGGATGTAGTCTAAGAAATATTTATCCTTTTCAATTACTGAAGCACTTATTTTAGAGGGTAGACCTCTTTCTTTATATTCGAGTTTTTACATTTATACATTCAAGAGATGGTATAATGTATTTTTAGGTTTAATAATAACAAGATAAATAGCAGTAAAACTGCTAGTCCTTGCCTAAAGGCTACGGGTCTGTTACCAACTATTTTGTACAATAGCTGAATTTCTTATGAGCCACCAGTTTATTGAACATGATTCATGTTCATCATCAGTGTTCGGAAGTTCATAAGTCATTTTTAGGGCAATTTTGCCCCTTTTGTAATAACTGCATGTTCATACCCCCATGGGGAATTTGTAAAAAGTTGGTCTAAATGGGGTCCTTTTATAAAATACTCGGCTATCCTTAGGTTTAGCCATTTGGGGGATACTCTAGAGTGTTTTTTCCCTAGGAATTATCTGCTACTCATCAGTGGCGTATAATCCCTGAGTTTTTCACTCATACCTCCAAAGCTGGAGTATTTACCATGGTGGTCAAAACCTAAGGTGGTTATTAGAGTCTTGTGTCTAGGATTTTTTACGTGTTAGCCATATCGATTGAGTCGTATGAAGATGCACTAGGTCCCCTAGGAGTTTCGTTTGATTCCGAGAAATATATATATATATATATATTTATTTATTTTTTTTATTTTTTTTATTTTTTATTTTTCGTCCGTAATTTAGAACATTTTTTAATGGTTTAAGTGGAATTTTTCTAGGTGTGATAAAAACCTCATCCGGAGGCGGAATTTGGCGTGGGGAGGCTCGTTTTGATGCTCAGAATATCCTATTTATCCTGGCACCCTCTTTATTCAGATTCTGGGCAGTTACATCACCTCTGGGCTTGTTTTCGCTAAAGATGCTACATTTGGGCATTTAATTGCCAGAAAAATGAGAAAATGCACTTTGGGAAAATATCCAAATATGTAAAAAATGATTAAACTAAACTATGGAAAGGGTTGAATGTGGTCTTCATGAGGTGTACGACCACATTAGAGGTATAATACACATGTTATATTAAATTTTGGATTAGATTTGAATTAATGGAGGATGACGTGAGCATCCTTCACGTGAACAATCCATGCGAGTTAGTGGTTGGCATTATGTTCCAAGTGTGAGCGTGGGTTCCAATAAGGAGGGGATCCACCTCATCCTCCACCCACCCCACCTACCAATCACGTGAATCTCTCCAAGCTAACCTCATGCATCAACTCCAAGCTTCTCCCATGTGGATTCACGCCTTCTATTGCATGCACACGTCAACATGAAGTGTAGTCTCACGAATGGCTTGGTGATAGTTCCAAGGGAGGAGTGGGGGGCGCCTTGCCAAGGTGGAGGCCACCTCCCCACTCACAATTACTCAAAATCAATGTTGATTGATGGATCAAGCTCCAAGTCTTGTGATTGATTGGAATTCGATTGGAGTTGCCTCTCTTCTCATGCCAAGTTCGAATTAGGCTTTTGGTCTCTAGTTTTTGTATAAAGAGAGGCCTCTTTGGCTCTTAGGATGGATATTTTGATGTAAGATTACTCTGGAGAATTTTTGTAATAGCTTTTGCTTTGTATTGAAATAAAGAAGTCGACTTTGGAGGTCCCTGAGCTCTCATTCTTTGGTGTGATTTCATCTCTTGTTGAGGTGACATTTTCTCTAACTCATCTCTCAATTTTGCAATGTGTTTGATTAATTGCTAGCTCAAGAAGGTTATTGTTAGCACAACAGAATAACCATTTATAGTCTTAAGTTGGTTATTTATGTAAAGTTTATTGATATGTAGATGGACATGAGTACTCAGTTATACAAAATGTTGATATAGATTTGATTTTCCTAGCATACAAGCATATTTTTTGATCTCACTTGTTGGTTGAGTTATGTATTGTGATTAGGTGTTTCTAAAAGTGAAGAAGGGAAAGAGTTTCGTGGCATCGAACCCATGCTTCACCTTCAAGTTTTGATCTAACACCTTGTGGTTGCAGGATCTACAAATTTCGATTATTTCATCTAAAGAAGGACAAGAAGAGCTATTTTTCATATATTCCAACCTTAAAATCACTTTAAAATTTGGTTACTAGTTACTACTAAGAAGCCCTAAGCTCCTAGATCCATCCTTTGGCTTCTCTTCTCTTTAGACTTGTTTGGCTTGCCTCATCTTCTCCTTCTCTAGCCTTCGTTTTTTTCCTCCATCCTTGCTTTCGACTTCACCTTCTTCTCCAGCTTCTCCTCCCTTCTTGCTGCCCTCTTTTCTTCTTTGCTTTCGATCACCTTCCTTCACTATTCGCTGCCCACTCCTTGCTTGTTTGTCCCTCTTTTATTTTATTTTTCTGCTCTCTTTTGCCTCTATTTTTTCATCTCTATTTTGTCATCTCCTTTGCACTTACCTTCTCCTACTTCTTGGCTTCCCTTCTACCATTCTCTTGCTGTTGTTATTTGCTGCTGCTTCTTTATCTAGTTGGCAGCCCCTCTCCCTACCTTCTTCTCATTTCTGTTTTGCTCCTGTTCGCTGCCCTTTCTCCTTGACAGTTGGCAATCCCTTCCTTCATTCTTCTATCCTCTCTTCTCCCTTTCCTTCCTTTACTTTGGCTTGTTTCCCCTCCCTTCCCCTTCATCACTTTGGTGAAGGTTGCTTAGATTTTAAGTAGTTTAGTCTTAACTTAGTTGCTTGTTTTCAAAAGTTACATCTAGATCTTAAAGTTGTTTAAAAGTTGGCATTTGATAGTTAGTTTCATTTTCAAGTTTCATACTTCGATCTTAGTTTATGTTTGTTAGTTTGCATCTTAGATTTATTTTGTTTTGTTAACAAATAATGGATGCATGAGTTTTGGCTTGTCGTAGGTACTTGCAAGAAGAAGGAAAGACCAAGAGGAACAATAAACCAAAATGAAAAGCCAAACCAAGAAAAGAACAAAAACCAAGAAGAGGAAGAGATTTGAACCAAGAAGATAAAAAACCACTCTCCTTTTTTGTAAAAGCCATTAAGGCTTCTCATTTCATCTTTTCAAGTTCTCTTCAAAGGTTGAAATAAAAAGAAGAAGTTGTAATCGATTAATAAAAAGAGCAAGTGGGATTTAAGGCTCCCACACCCAACTTCCCCATTTGGGGAAGTTTGTAGTGTCTTTTTCCTTTACTTGTTTCATTGCTAGCTTAGTTTTACCTTTTGCAAGTAGAATACTAATTGTTAGCTCAGTGTTCCATTTTGCAAGTAGATCACTAGTTGTTAGTTTAGCTCTTTTTAGCATTCTTAGAATACTAATTGCTAGATTAGTCTTCCATTATTTGATTTAATTGTCGTGTTTCTTGATCATAATTTCTCAATCTTAAAAGGAACATAAAGTCTCTTGAACTTGTCATAAGACAAGTCAAGAGCACTCTCTATCGGAGAGCATCTTGTTGCATTGCATTTTTTATATAGATTAGATAAGACTCTTGAATCTCACCATAAGGTGGATCAAGAGCACTCTCTGTCGGAGAGGCTTGTTTCTTTGTGCTCTAAGTTAAAACACTCACAACTCATTCTCCCTTTAAAATTGGAATTTATTCGTTTTTGTTGGTTGTGGAGCCTGATCTCTAAATTCAGAGACATTATTATTAAGCCGTGTTTGTACCCCAGCTTTATATGATATGTAAAGATCTCTGAGATCGAGAAGAGAGACTATGAGACAGTGAAGAGGAAGTGCAGCGGCTGTGCTGCAGGTTGCATCCCTTCACCTTGCTGGACGGTATAATAAAAGGACTGACAATTTCAGTGTGGATGTAGCCCATCTTGGGTGAACCATGATATATCTGTGTCTCTCTTGTAATGTGTATGTGTGACTATATTTACATTTTTGTTTATTGTTATTGCTCTGCGATCCTGTTTTTCTAACAATTGGTATTAGAGCCAAAGGTCTATTTGGCAGTTAAACCCGCAGGAAACTAGGGTTTCTGGTTCGAGTGGGAGCAATGGCAAAAGAAGGAAAGATTAAGGTCGAGAAGTTTAACGGCCAAAATTTCCAGTTATGGAAGATGCAAATGGAGGACTATCTGTACCAGAAGGATTTATTCCTGCCGTTGGGAGGAAGAGCAAAGCAGTCGACGGCCATGAAGGAAGAAGAATGGGAGGTTCTTGATAGAAAGGAACTGGGGACAATACCGCTGTCCCTGGCTTTGTCGGTGGATTTCAATATCTCAAAAGAAACGACAACGGAGGGTTTGATGAGCGCATTGGGTAAGCTGTAAGAAAAACCCTCGGCTTCCAACAAGGTATTTATAATGAAGCGTTTATTTAATATAAAGATGTCTGATGTTGGATCTGTTATTGATCATTTAAATGAGTTTAATACGGTTACAAATCAACTAATTTTTGTAAATGTGAAATTTGATGATGAGGTTAGGGCTCTTCTAATCTTGTGCTCATTGCCAGAAAGCTGGAATAGCTTGGTCATGGCTGTAAGTAACTCTGTCTCTGGTTCAAACACCTTGAAATTTGATGATGTTATTGGTGTTATTCTTAGTGAGGAAATGCGAAGAAAAAGAACAGGTGAGACATCAGGTAATGCGTTGACCATGGAGAGCAGGGGAAGACAAAATGAGAGAGGAAAGAGCCAAGGTAGTCATGGCAAGTCTAAAATGGGAAGATCCAAGTCCAGACTGGGAAAAATAGAGTGTTGGAACTGTGGAAAGAAAGGACATCTGAAGAAAGACTGCAGATCTCTAAAGAAGAAAGGAGATGGACAGCAGGAAACTACCCAGGAAACAAATGTAGCAGGTGATGTGTTACAAGATGCTTTGATTTTTGCATTAGATAATACTAGTGATTATTGGGTTGTAGATTCAGGGACTTCATGTCATGCTACACCCCATAGGAAATATTTTCATGATTATGTTCCAGGCGATTTTGGACATGTTTTATTGGGTGATGATGAGCCATGTAAAATTTTTGGAATGGGTAAGGTATGGATAAAATTTAAGAATGGAACTGATTGGCTGCTGAAAGATGTAAGGCATATTCCTTCTATGAAAAGAAATCTGATCTCAACAGGGCAGTTGGGAGATGGCGGCTGTCTATCTATGTTTGGAGAAACGTGGTGGAAGATCACTAAAGGATCAATGGTGATAGCAAAAGGAGATAGGGTAGGTACATTGTATTTATGTCCTCATAATACTAACCATTCTATCTCTTTAGCTTCCACAGGAACATATACAACACTGTGGCACCATAGGCTTGGCCACATGAGTGAGAAGGGGATGCAGATTCTCCACTCAAGGAAGTTGCTTCTAGATTTGAAGCAGGTAAGTTTGGAATTCTGCGAGAACTGTGTTTATGGAAAACAGAAGAGAGTCAGATTTCTCAGGGTTGGGAAATAGAAGAAGAATGAAAAGTTAGAGCTTGTGTATACAAATGTATGGGGACCGGCTCAGGTACAATCTCTTGGTGGCTCTCATTATTATGTTACATTTATTGATGATGCAACTAGAAAAACTTGGGTTTATTGCATTAGACAGAAATCTGATGTGTTTGCTACTTTTAAGAAGTGGAAAGCTTTGGTTGAGAATGAGACAGGAAAAATGTTGAAGTGTCTCAGATATGATAATGGAGGTGAGTACTACGGCAAGGAGTTTGATAGTTACTGTTCATACCATGGGATTCGTAGAGAGAAGACAGTCCCAGGAACACCACAAGAAAATGGTGTGTCTAAAAGGATGAACAGAACGATCATGGAGTGTGCAAGGTGTATGAGATTGCATGCAGGGTTGCCCTTATAGTTTTGGGCGGATGTTGTAAATACTGTTGTTTATTTAATAAACATAGGACCTTCAAGTGATTTGGATGGTGGTATTCCAGAGGAGGCATGGACAGATAAAAAGGTAAACTACTCATTTCTGAGAACGTTTGGTTGTGAAGCATTTGTCCATATTGATAAATACAATAGAATAAAGCTTGAAGCTAAATCCAAGAAATGTACCTTTATTGGATATGGGGTTGATGAATTTGGTTATCGCTTATGGGATGATGAAAATAACAAAATAATCAGGAGTAGAGATGTGATATTCAATGAAAAGGTCATGTATAAAGATCAGTTGCAGGGAAAGAAACAGGAAAAAGAAAACACAGAGTACGTAGTGCTTGATGAAATTAAAGAAAATGAAGTTCCGAAGGCGCTAGAAAATCAAGAACGGCAGCAAGTACCTGAAACTCCTACAAGTGTAAGAAGATCTACCAGGTTAAGGAGACTCCCTGAACGATACTCTCCTTCAATGTATTATTTATTGATGACTGATGTTGGTGAACCAGAATGTTATGAAGAAGCAACGTAGGTGGAAACTAGAAAGAAGTGGGAGTAAGGCATGAATGAGGAGATGTACTCATTGGTAGGAAACCCGACTTGGGATTTGGTTCAGTTTCCTGCTGGTAAAAGAGCATTGCAGAACAAATGGATTTACAGGTTGAAGGAAGAAGAAGGAGACAAGAAGCGGTACAAGGCCAGACTTGTTGTAAAGGGGTTTGCACAGAAGAAAGGTATATAGATTTTGATGAAATATTTTCCCCTGTTGTTAAGATGACTTCAATTAGGACTATTTTAAGTCTAGTGGTGGTAGAAGATTTGCATCTTGAATAATTAGATGTAAAAACAACCTTTCTCCATGGGGATTTGGAGGAAGAGATATATATGCAGCAGCCACAAGGGTATGAGGTCAAAGGGAAGGAGAATTTGGTGTGCAGGTTGAAAAAGATCTTGTATGGCTTGAAGCAAGCTCCAAGGCAGTGGTATCTAAAATTTGACAGGTTTATGACATAACAAGGTTATAGTAGATGTCATTCTGACCACTGTGTTTATTTCAAGAAGCTAGACAATGAAAGATATATTATCTTGTTATTGTATGTGGATGACATGCTTGTTGTAGGGTCTAACATGCAGGATATAAATGTACTCAAAAGGAATCTAACTAATTCATTTGCGATGAAGAATTTGGGTGCTGGAAAGAAAATACTTGGTATGAGAATAACAAGAGACAGGAAAAATCGCAAATTGACATTATCTCAGGGTGAGTACATACAAAAGGTGTTGGAGAGGTTCAGAATGCAGAATGCAAAACCAGTAAATACACCTTTGGCCAACCATTTCAATCTAAGCAAGGAAATGTGTCCCAAGACACAGGAAGAGACAAATTACATGTCCAAGATTCCCTATCAATCAGCAATTGGCAGCTTGATGTATGCCATGGTGTGCATAAGACCAGATATTGCACATGCAGTGGGAGTTGTGAGTAGATATATGAACAATCCAGGTAAAGAACATTGGAAGGCAGTACCGTGGATTCTAAGGTATTTGAGAGGTACTACCACTCATGAATTATGTTTTGGAGGTTCAAACACTGTTCTACAGGGATATGTTGATGCAGATATGGCAGGTGATAAGGATAGCAGGAGGAGCACCACAGGGTATGTGTTTACTATAGGTGGAATAACAGTAAGTTGGATTTTGAAAATGCAGAAGGTTGTTGCACTTTCAACAATGGAAGTAGAGTATGTTGCTGTTACAGAGGCTAGTAAAGAGATGATTTGGTTGCAGAGGTTTATAGAGGAATTGGGTAAGAAGTAGAAGGAGAGCAGGTTGTATAGTGATGGCCAAAGTGCCATTCATCTTGCAAAGAACTCAGCATTCCATTCCAGGACTAAACATATAAATCTCAAGTACCATTTCATACGCTCTGTTCTGGAAGATGAACTGTTGAAGCTGGAAAAGATACATATTAGATAGAATCCTGCAGACATGTTCACGAAGGTAGTGACCAGAGAGAAATTGAGTTCTTGCTCGGTTTCAATTGGCCTTCTAGCATGAAGGTGAATATGAGAAATTTGCGAAGTCCAAGGTCCAACAAGTGTAGCAACGGTGGAGTTGTTGTGATCAGTCTTCAAGTGGGAGATTGTTGGTTGTGGAGCCTGATCTCCAGATTCAGAGACATTTTTATTCAGCCGTGTTTGTACCCTAGCTTTATATGATATGTAAAAGGACTGTACACTCACCCCCAACTGGGGGGTCTGGGGGCGAAGCCCCCGAAGGTTTTTTTGGGGTTGTTTTACGGGCCCATGGTTTTGGGTAACCCGTGGTATTTTCCCTTTATAAGAAAGACATTTTAATACGGCTAGTGTTGATGTATTAGGTTTTATGCATTGTAAAGATCTTTGAGATCGAGAAGAGAGACTGTGAGACAGTGAAGAGGAAGTGCAGCGGCTGTGCTGCTAGTTGTATCCCTTCACCTTGCTGGACGGTATAATAAAAGGACTGGCAATTTCCGTGTGGACGTAGACCATCTTGGGTGAACCATGATATATCTGTGTCTCTCTTGTAATGTGTAAGTGTGATTATATTTTCATTTCTGTTTATTGTTATTGCTCTGCGATCCTGTTTTTCCAACAGTTTTTCCATACCACGTATGCTCTGCCCAACCTTGAAAAATGTTGGAATACTCATAAATGGTATTGGCTGCTTAATATCTCATTTTTAAACCATAATAAAATCTTCACCCCATAACCAACGAATCCGACGTTGATTGATACAATACTCGAAGTGGGAAAATTCCAAGTGGGGGCACCGGGAAGCCATGTTCAGACCTAGTTGCTGGTTAGCTATTGAGTGCCTAGATAGAGAACTGGGTGTTCCGTCATGTCTTCGATGGAGCCATTTAGAGTATTCCTAGACAGATTTCCAGTACCTTGCATATCGGTTGGAAATTCCCTTTTGCCATAATAATCAAGATCACCTTTAAAATACACAATAAAATTTACCAAGAGCATTGCAAAAAGATCTCACGAACACATATTGAGACTTGTATTTTAGTATCCCAAGCACCTTTTGACTCCATTTGGCACTGGTTCTTCAAACTTATATGCATCACCTAATTTGGACCATTTGTCCTTCATCTATCTGAGTTATTTATTTCTTGTGGATGCTTTCAAATTCAGTCATTATATATATTGTTTATCTCATCTTGTGTTTTGCAACTGCAATGTGGATTGCTTAATTATTATTGTGTTCATCTCAAAAAACTCCTAAACAACACCCATCCGTATCCATACACCCAAAAAACACTTAAAAAAACATAAGAGCCTTAGACAACTCTTTGTTAGGGACAACCCCCCTTGGCTTCGTTAGGAGTTAGCCTAAACAGAGGAGCTGGGATTCAGGTGACAGTACCTGGCTCATTGCTTGCCCCCAAGGCCACACCTTTCCCACTTGTAGTGAGTAAACAATTTTCGAAATATTTCTGTTGCTGGTGTGCATCTCAGCGGACAACAGGGTCTATGAAAACTGTGCAAAAATTTAGAAAAAAATTGGAAGCTCATATACAAAAGTTGAAACTCATCTATTACGTCACTCCATGCCGGTTCTTGACACTGGAAAACTCTTCCTGGTCAGCTGAATCTATCATGTAAGCAAAGCCGTGGGCTGAGTTGGGAGAACCAGGAGCTTGAGGCGGAAGATGGTCATGTGGATCTGCAAAAGCAGACCCCTGCTACCAGACTTGTACAAAATCGTTAGCATCAAAATTATTTTCGGTTCTATCCATTGTACCATAATTGTTTGTGTGAACGGCTTCTATGCGCTTAGTGGATTCTGTGAACGACTTTCTTTGAATGGATTCTTTTTAAAATGATATAGTTTTCAAAGTAATTATAGATACTTAAAATTTCCCTGATCCTTATAATTCATGTTATGCTTAGTATTGAAAATTTTGTTCAACAAGTTTGGGATGTACTAAAGGTTATCTTCTAGAATGTGGCTTTGTGGAATATCTATATGGTTGAGAATACTTAGATGATTTCAATACCATTATAACATAGATCTCTATCTTTTAGTTTCTTTTTGAAACATGTAATCCTTTTATTCATTCTTTTAGAGTTCTATCATCTATTTGCTTGATGTAAACTCATTTACAATAATCTACGATGTCTGAATTAATGGTAAAGCTACGGAAATTATGATATAGGTAGGTTAGTCAAATCTTGGTTTATGAAATATTTTATTAGAGTTTAAGCATAAATGCCCGTTTATTTTATAGGATGATAATGTTGCCATTTGTAAACTAGAATAATCCAACTGTTCCATTTTTAAATTAGAATGGGCCAACTCTAATAGAGTTTCCCTCCTTGTTTGATAAATACATAGAAGAGATAAATGTAATTTGATTGACTGATTCATGCATTCTCATAAGATCTGCAAAAGCAGACCCCTGCTACCAGACTTGTACAAAATCGTTAGCATCAAAATTATTTTCGGTTCTATCCATTGTACCATAATTGTTTGTGTGAACGGCTTCTATGCGCTTAGTGGATTCTGTGAACGACTTTCTTTGAATGGATTCTTTTTAAAGTGATATAGTTTTCAAAGTAATTATAGATACTTAAAATTTCCCCGATCCTTATAATTCATGTTATGCTTAGTATTGAAAATTTTGTTCAACAAGTTTGGGATGTACTAAAGGTTATCTTCTAGAATGTGGCTTTGTGGAATATCTATATGGTTGAGAATACTTAGATGATTTCAATACCATTGTAACATAGATCTCTATCTTTTAGTTTCTTTTTGAAACATGTAATCCTTTTATTCATTCTTTTAGAGTTCTATCATCTATTTGCTTGATGTAAACTCATTTACAATAATCTACGATGTCTGAATTAATGGTAAAGCTACGGAAATTATGATATAGGTAGGTTAGTCAAATCTTGGTTTATGAAATATTTTATTAGAGTTTAAGCATAAATGCCCGTTTATTTTATAGGATGATAATGTTGCCATTTGTAAACTAGAATAATCCAACTGTTCCATTTTTAAATTAGAATGGGCCAACTCTAATAGAGTTTCCCTCCTTGTTTGATAAATACATAGAAGAGATAAATGTAATTTGATTGACTGATTCATGCATTCTCATAAGATCTGCAAAAGCAGACCCCTGCTACCAGACTTGTACAAAATCGTTAGCATCAAAATTATTTTCGGTTCTATCCATTGTACCATAATTGTTTGTGTGAACGGCTTCTATGCGCTTAGTGGATTCTGTGAACGACTTTCTTTGAATGGATTCTTTTTAAAGTGATATAGTTTTCAAAGTAATTATAGATACTTAAAATTTCCCTGATCCTTATAATTCATGTTATGCTTAGTATTGAAAATTTTGTTCAACAAGTTTGGGATGTACTAAAGGTTATCTTCTAGAATGTGGCTTTGTGGAATATCTATATGGTTGAGAATACTTAGATGATTTCAATACCATTATAACATAGATCTCTATCTTTTAGTTTCTTTTTGAAACATGTAATCCTTTTATTCATTCTTTTAGAGTTCTATCATCTATTTGCTTGATGTAAACTCATTTACAATAATCTACGATGTCTGAATTAATGGTAAAGCTACGGAAATTATGATATAGGTAGGTTAGTCAAATCTTGGTTTATGAAATATTTTATTAGAGTTTAAGCATAAATGCCCGTTTATTTTATAGGATGATAATGTTGCCATTTGTAAACTAGAATAATCCAACTGTTCCATTTTTAAATTAGAATGGGCCAACTCTAATAGAGTTTCCCTCCTTGTTTGATAAATACATAGAAGAGATAAATGTAATTTGATTGACTGATTCATGCATTCTCATAAGAGTTCCATTTTCATACCATTACTAGAGTAGATAATTTTCTTGGTTAGAAGTCATTGAGTTCCTCTCCATAACATCAAAATAAAATGAATTACCATTCAAATTGTTCTTCAACAAGTAGGGACACTAGAGATAAACCTCTCTTAATGGCTTAAGATCATTTAAAAAAAATATTCATGTCTAACAAATGACAAACAAAATAGGTGCATGGAATAAAAGAGTCCATCCAATCAGTCGTTTTGCTATAGTTGCTACAGTTAAATGAGATTTTTACCATATAAAAGAAGAGGTGATCTCGTTGATATGATCATCCACATAAGTAGCCCAACTTTTATTTTGTTTAACTTTAGTCATTTAAAAAAAATATTCATGTTTAACAAATGACAAACAAAATAGGTGCATGGAATAAAAGAGTCCATCCAATCAGTCTTCTTGCTATAGTTGCTACAGTTAAATGAGATTTTTACCATCTAAAAGAAGAGGTGATCTCGTTGATATGATCATCCACATAAGTAACCCAACTTTTATTTTGTTTAACTTTAGTGCAGCTAACACCAAATGGCATGATTTGCACAGGATCATAATTATCCAACCTCCTCCTAATTTATTTGAACAACATCGATGGGGGATTCAAAACATTATAACGAATCCACATGTTGCATCTCAGTACATGCACACTAGATTCATAATATTCCTTGAAGAGGTTCTTCAAAAATGGCTCCGTACAAAAGGCTACTAGAGCAAGTCTATAACTAACTGTGCTTTCTGGGCTTGGTTTCATTTTCAACACTTCCACTCTCTTGCTTACTTTTCTATTACTTTTTCTTATAGGTACGAATGGAAACAAAATCCATAAACATGGTTTCATATGATTGGAAACTGCACCCAATATGGAAAAAATAGATTGGGGAATGTGGTAGTGGTTGATGATGCAAATCTTATTATGACATATATGACATAGCATGGAACCCACATGTTTTCCACCTACAAACTCTTGCATTCCATCAGTTTGTTTTACTCAATACATGCACCCTTGGATCAACATTTATACTTGTAGCTAATCGGTTGGTCGACTATGAAGCACTCGTCAATTGCATTTAGTGGCACAGAAAATGCAATGACCCTTCCTGCCCCCCCAAAAAAGGGGCATCCCTGAAATGTTGTTATAGCTTCTCCTTTGACATGCATGCTACATTTTCTATGTTCATTAACAACACTTGCTTCAATTTCATGAGCTTATGCACTAATTGGATATCACTCATGACGATGTGCTCATGAAAATGTTCACTGACTGGAAGGAGATGACGATGTGCTCATGAAAATGTTCACTGACTGGAAGGAGATGCTGGTATAGATCTCTACCTCGTTCCAATATTTCTTCTTTGCGGGAGTTTCATACTATTTTTCATCATCATTGCAATTTTTTTTATCCAGCAGATCTATTTTTTGAAACCTACTGTGAAGAATTTGCATTGCATATTCAGAATTCTGTAGTTTATGAAAATGAATTAAATGTTAATGAAGTGGAGGAGGATCCATTATCTGTTGGATCCTTTTCTAGTTCTGTTTTTCAGTAGAAAGATTTTCAACATTATATTAATGTTGAAGTTGACAATACTCTAGATGCATTTGATATCATATCAGATGTTTCAAAAAGTCTTGGATATGATGAATTTGCTACTCAAAACTTGAATGGAGATTTGCTTGTTTTTTATAAGAACAAGTATGATTCGAAGCAACAGTTTTCTACATAAACAAATACAGAGTTTTTCAGCAAACAACCAGTATATGATTACTCTGAATCAGATTTCCTGGATGACAACGAAGAAAACATTTTGGGTAATTTGCAGGAGGAGGCATTGATACCTTTTGTTCATAGTAGTGGAGAATTTTTTGATTTGGATAATGAATCCATAGAAGTCTTGCATCTGAAGTCATGTGTTTTCAACGATGAAATTAAGATTACACAAGATCAAATTAGCCATCAAGATCATATCAAAGAATATATTGAGGATCATCCATTAAGGTGTGGTTTTTATATTTTTGAATATCCTGTGGCCATCTATATGGAAAATTTTATAAGTTTAAAGTTTCAGCCATTGTTTCGTTGTGAGTTTGAAGGTCAATTTTATGATGAATTGCTACTTCTTTTTCAAATGGTTATTTTGATGAAATACATTCAAGGAGATCAACTAGTTCTTCAATTTCTTAAATGGCTACATTGGAAATTTAGTATTGCATTATTGAAGAGCTAATTGGTTTGTTTAGAAGATGTGTATATAAATAAGCTCAAGGTATGAGCAATGGTGTATTGTAGATTTGATAGTTAATAAATGACTCCATATCCCAATGGAAGAACTGGAAAAAAGGCATTTCAATTTGCAGTGTGGTTTTCAACAATGGTTTGTTTTTCAGCATGTAGAATGATTGGTTTGCAGTAGAGAAAAACAGATTGCAGTTATTGGTTTGCAATGAATGGTAAGCAGGGAAGGTTATAGATGTCAAAGATGGTTTTGTGGAAAAGGCATAGGGTCTACATGTTCTTGGAACCTCACATGGAGTACTCCATCCCCAATTGGAGCCAGATGTTAGCATTGAAATTTACATTTAAATTTTTTTAGTTTCGTACAACACATTGATTCAAAAGTCCAAAGGAGGCCCTGCCGAAAGTTCAAACATCTAGTAATATTGTTGCCAAAGCCTCAACCTTGTCCTTAAACTTTGTCAAGGTTTCCAGTCTTCTGGTAATGTATGACCATTTGCTTTGGATCAATTTCCTTGGTTTCTGAAAAGGTTAAGTGCTCTTGTCTTCTTAAGCCTTTAACTAAGTTTCTCCAATAATGCATGCCTATTTTCCAATAAGCCATGGTAAAAAATGTTTACAATTGACCTTCTTTTGAATTCATATTAAATAGAAATGAGAGAATAAAATTATGATTTAAAAATCATTATTGATAATTTTATTATTATGCATTTAACATTATTGATGATGAAAAATAAGCCATAGTGAAAAATGAAAAATATTAAATAGAAATGAAAGAATAAAATTATGATTTTAAAATCATTAACATTAGTGATGATTTTATTTTTATAATTAAAAAATGAGAGAATAAAATTATGAGAGAATAAAATTATGATTTTAAAATCATTAACATGATTGATGATTTTATTTTTATAATTTTATTATTATTCATTTTTGCAATTATGATTTTAAAATTATTAACATTATTGATGATTTTATTTTTATAATTTTATTATTATTCATTTTTGCAAATATAATTTTATTATTATTCATTTTTACAATTATGATTTTAAAATAATTAACATTATTGATGATTTTATTTTTATAATTTTATTATTATTCATTTTTGCAAATTTATTATTATTCATTTTTTCAATTATGATTTTTGCAAATTTATTATTATTCATGGAATTATGATTTTAAAATCATTAACATTATTGATGATTTTATTTTTATAATTTTATTATTATTCATTTTTGTAAATTTATTGTTAATTATTTTTGCGATTATGATTTTAAAATCATTAAGATTATTGATGATTTTATTTTTATAATTTTATTATTATTCATTTTAAAATCATTAACATTATTGATGATTTTATTTTTATAATTTTATTATTATTTATTTTTACAAATAAAAAATGTTATTCATTTTTGCAAATAAAAAATGTAGGGGCCTTTAACCCAATCTCCAATTCCAGGTTACCAAAAGTCTACCAAAAACCAAAAACCAAAAACCAAAAACCAAGCACTGAATACAAGCGTTATGGCCAGTATAGAACAAGTGCGCTAGCAGGGGTTAAGTTCCGGATGGAAGCACCAGGTGTCAAAGAAATCCAAGATCAGGTTTCGAGCTCAAAAGCCATGAGCGTGCAGGTGTCAAAACGCCCAACATTCAAAATTTGGTGCCAAATATCAAAGGTAAGCTTATGATAGCTCATTCGATCGCCAACAAACGTTGTAGAAGGTTCTCAAATATTTGTTGATGACCCAGATGCCATACTAAGGTCATCAAATACATTTAAGTGTGATCTTATGAACCTGTTGACTCTCTATATAAGTGATCATTAAAATCCCAGCAAAATATGAATATGGGAATGCTGCAAGGATAGATGGATAGGTGCGAGAGTACCTGTAGCTGCTGAATTATGGGAACTCTGCAAGGATAGGTGCGAGAGTACCTGTAGCTGTTGAATTGTGATTTCAAGCATAAAATCATTACAAAAATTATAACAGGTATTCCAAAGAAAGAATGCAGTTGTTCAACTTCCTTAGATGCCTATCAGTTGGAAGATTTATAAAAAATAGCAGCATATATTGATAAACAGAGTTGTCATATTGCGTGAACAATTATAATGGCATCATGCACAGTCTTCATTAAATATTGAAGATATCCTAAATTTTTCATTTGTAAAGGAAGTTTTATACATTATGATAGTAGCCGGTGAAGTATGCTTTTGTGCGTTACTATTTAAATATGCAGGAGAATTGATGTTCACCAAAATATACATTTGGCAAGGAAGAATGGGATGGAAGGTAGATGAAACAATGTAGTAGATCAGAAAATCGTTTCCATTACCTGCAAGGTTTTGTCAACATTTTTTGCTAGCTTTTTAGGTCTCCGTGGAAGCTTGCTGCCCTTTATCGCTAAAAAATCCTCCTTCTCTTTCCGTGAAAACAAGACATATATTTTAGGCCATTCAAACATATCCAGGTTCAAATTTTCCACATTAGCAAAGGCATCCATTTCAGAGGGTGTAAGCTCAAGAGCCACGCCATCACCCAACCCACGGTTGGTTTATAGAGGGACGGTATCTGCTTTCCCAGGAGATTTTGGCCAAGGCCCATCTCCTTTCTTGTGGAAGATACGGCCCTCGCTTGAAAGGCCCCTGTTTCTGAGATTTGCACCATTTTCTGAAGCGGACATATCTTCAAAATTTCTGAAAGTCACCAAACCCAAGCTCAATTACACAAACCTGCTTGCAAGAAACCATTACTTATACCTGTGATGGGAACGGAGGAAGCAAAGTCGTTATCCAGGAAGAATAAACCATGAATTTGGTGATTCTGGAACATAAGATTCGTCTATAAAAATCAACACAGAGCTACCACTAACATTTATACATTGTGGAACAAAGTAGGAAGTAAAAGTTTAACTCCGAAAACGTATAAAGAAAGGAGCCGAGCTCCATATGCTACCAGGAGGAGTGCAAACGTCTGTTAAGTTTACCATCAATTGACGGAAAATGGCCTGCACCAAATACCATTTCATGGATGGAATTTATACATAAGGATGTGAATTACCCAAAGACAATCAATTAAATTCCCCGGGATTCTGAGATGAGCTGTCCCGTGACTTTTTTCATTCTGGTTGCAAGAATTTTAGCTAGAATTTTGTAGGAAGTATTGCAAAGAGAGATTGGTCGAAAACGATTGATGGAGCTTGGGTTGTTCTCTTTAGGGATTAAGGCAAGAAAGGAGGAGTTGGTGGCTCCTCCTATTTTGTCTTTTTTCCTAGTCTAGTTGAGCATACGTTTCAGATCCTCTTTGATTATCTCCCATGATGTCTTGTAAAAATTGATGGTGACCTGGCGCTTTATCAGCTTGAAGGGACCAAATGGCGTTTACAATTTCATGTTCCAATATCGGCTTGGAGAGCTCTCTATCTTCGTTGTCCGAGACAAGAGTAGGAACGCTAGAGAGTAGATCCACTTGTGCTTTCGGGTCGGTTTCTCCTCTATCTTTTAAGAGGTCACTGAAGTGGTTGAAGATATGAAGCTTCAAATCCTCCTGCCCGCTTATCTTCTCTCCAATTTGGTTCTTCAGCTCCTTAATTGTATTCTGACTGCGACGAGCCTTAGCTTGTTTGTGGAAGTAATTAGTAGTAATATCGCCTCCCTTGAGACACATATGTCTGGACTTGACTCGCCAGAGCTCTTCTTCTTTCTTGGCCACTGCAAGTATTTTCAGATTTAGGTCTTTTTCGTGGCTAAGAGAGGAGGGCGTCATCTCCTCTACCTCCATTTCGCATTGAAGAGTGGCCAGTTCCGACTGAAGCTGTGTTTTAATCTGGCTGGGATCTTTGTATGTTGTTTCAGCCCATCTTTTTAGCGCAAATATGACTGCTCTTAACTTGGATTCCCAAACATAGCTGGGAGATCCAATAATGCTTGAGTTCCACGCTGAATGAACTATGTCATAGAATTTAGATTCCTGGAGCCAAAGAGAGTTGAAGCGAAAGGGTATGGGATAACGCTAAAGGCTTGTGGTCAGAGGCCGTGGAGGATATGGATTTCGAACAGGCTATGAGATCAAAGTTAAAGAAAGAGGATCTTACCAGGAACCGATCCAGCTTGGCTGTGATGTGCCCAGCTCTACATCTTTGATTGTTCCACTTGTATTTTCCATTTCTCAATGGTATATCCATAAGGTCCAGTTCTGCAATTAAGTCTTCTAGCTTTTCTCCGAAGGGTTCGCGAAATATACTATCACCACTCTTCTCCTATTGTGATTTTGTTGCATTAAAATCTCCAGCCACTATGATATTTTTCCCTCTCATTTCCTCTTTTAGATTGATGAGATCATCCTAGAACTTGGTCTTGTCCCTGTAATGAGTGGGACTGTAGACATTGAAAATGTA
Organism: Larix kaempferi; assembly: GCA_027924585.1. Lineage (NCBI taxonomy): Eukaryota > Viridiplantae > Streptophyta > Pinopsida > Pinales > Pinaceae > Larix > Larix kaempferi. Next base: position 453,058 of record BSBM01000346.1, on the reverse strand, counting down.
TATGATATTTTTACTAACTTTCTCCTGTGTTTCGGTTAGCAGCCAATAATGGTTTTCTATGGTGGAAATTAGAGTGAAATTGTGAGAGATCAGAGTAACAATTCCCCCGGATGCTCCTTGGGCACTGAGGGCTTTGCCATGGCAGTTCTTCCAGAGGGATCGTGAGAGAGACAATACCTCCACATCCGAAATTTTAGTCTCTTGGATTAGCATAAGATCAGGTTTTTCGGATTTGATCATATCCTTGATGGCTTCAAATTTTTTCAACCCGCTGAGACCCCTGCAATTCCAAGAGACAACTTTCATTACTTCTTTCCCGGTTGAGATCTTGCTCGAGATCTACCATCAGGTTTAACACCGCTGTGAGATTTGTTATTCTGGATCAATTTCATTTCCTCAAGAATTTTTTGCCTGCCCATCTCGATCTCTCTTTCTGCTTCCAGTTCTCTGTAGTATCTTTGTGATTTCCTTCCTCTGGTATTTGGTAGTTGCACCACATCAAGCTCCTCTGAAGATTTTGTGTTGATTGTGTTGTCCGGAGACGAAGTGAGTGGAACGAAATTGGTTCTTACCTTATCTTCCCATGAACTTCCAGGTGTGCTAGATCCTCTCGTGACTTCACCTATTAACTCCACGTGGGATGGGGAAGGTATGTCGGCTGGAATGGGGATTTCTTCAGTTTCTTTCTCTATTGAAGTTGCTTCAATAACGGGGATTTCTCCTTCTTCTAATGGCAGATTCTAAAATCTGTCACTATTTGAGTATTCCCTAACTTCCTGAGTGGTTTCTTTGTTATTTCTGGCTTGTGACCCCTTCGGTGGGTTTGCTGTTGGAAATATTTTCTTCCTCTTTTGATCTGCTGCCAACCTTCTTCTTGTATTTTTTCCCAGACTTCTAGAGCCGTCTTAGGGCATTTTTTGACAAAATGTCTGTATTCATGACATTTCTTGCATTTAAATGGCAATTGCTTGTAGTCTACTTTCTGCATGTGCTCCCATCCGTCCATGAGTAGATTAACTTCTTCCGGTAAACCTTTTTCCAGATCTACTTCCGCACAGATTCTTGAACATGAGAACAAGGGCCCTTTTGGCTCAGCTTTGTCAATATACTTTCCTAGGGAGTTTCCAATAACTTGCAGGTTATCATCATTCCAGGAGTGCAGTGGTAAATGGGGAAGCCTTACCCAAAATGGAACTGCGGAGGGTACATCCTTCTCAGGATCAAAAGATAGACTCCATTTGTTTAGGTACAAGCCGCGAGGGTCCATGAAGTACGGGCCGCTATGGAAGATCAGATCTCGATCTGCTTTGTTTTCGAACAGGAAAGTGAAGAAGCCCTTGCCGCAGAAGCAGTGCTGCAAGCCCCCGGTTATTAGAGGCATCCAATTCTTGTTAATCCAGTCGTCCATAGATTTCGGTGAAGGCCAGATTCCAGTGAACTGTCCAATCAAGCCACGCTCGCTCAAAGCGAGGGATTTCAATTTTGAAGCTACCGACAAGATCTGAATATGAGGAGCGGCCGCTCTTTTGATGAAGCTGTTGTCGGAAGAGTCCATCGATGGAAGGGGCGAAGAAGCCACCAACAAGCGGAAAGTGAAATCTAGGCGCCTATTTTTTTCCTCTGGAGAAGGCAAGGGGGGATCCATGGTTGCACCTGAAGGGTGGCCTACGCAGGAGAAGCCCGCAAGCACTCAGCCAATGCGCTCACTCTGCAACTGCTCACGCTGCCAGATGGCCTGCGCTCTCCAAGCTCGATTGTTCCCAATTTTTTTAAAACTTAATATGTATTTATTTTCATTTTTATTTCCAAATAACATTCTTATTAATATTTTAATTTATCTATTTCTTCGTTGGGCCGACTGTCTACTAGCAACAACCACATTTTTTTTCAAAACTAAAACGTGTAGATTTTTATTTTTTATTTAAAAAAAAATAAAACCGAGGTTGGGCCATAGCCAAATCAACCAGATTGCAAATTTGCCGTGATTAGCAATTCCTATAATTCTTAATCTGCTCATATCTAAGAACATCTACAGGCCTGTGACAGTGCCCCTCTGAGCCAGTAGATCTCACCCGTGAAACTCACTTATGGAATTTGATGCCGTGTGCTGAAACCGTCATTCAGGCTTAACATTCCTGGAGGCAAGTGACAACCCAGGTTAGCCTCGGAGTCCGCCTGATTGTTCAGATCGAAAAAAATTGTAGCTTTGTTTTGCCTTCTCCACCAATCAATAAACTCAATTTTTGGAAGTCTCATGCGCCAAATCGGGTTGATGAAAGGCTTGCTGGGTGCCTTCAGTTGTTTATCCAACGAAAAAGAACCTAACCAGTGATGCTCTGTTGGGAGAGTTGTGGGGTTGAGGGTGGAAGCTTAGTTCCCCATGGCTTCCAATAAAAATGCCTTTGCTTTTGCTGCAACCAATGCTGGAGTCGAGGGCGTGTTGGTGAATATCCATTCATTTTTCGCCAGCCATATTTTCCACCAAAGAAACTTTGGTATGGATTGCCATATTTTACTCCAGACAGGTTTTTTTGACAGCGTTCCAGGATATCGAGAATTCCAACCTGTGAATAGAGGGACTACAACAATCTGTGATGGGATTGCAACCTTTAAACCTTGTAACATAAGTGCTGAATCTGATTGTGTGAAATCATAGTCTACAAAGAGGTGATCTGACGTTTCAGAGGCGTTGTTACATAAACTACATCAGTGAGGGCCTAAAAATCCCCTCTTATTAAGGTTTTCACCAGTTAAGACCTTCTTATGCATTAGAAGCGACGTGAAAAAATTACTTTTGGGAGGCTGTATGGACTCCAAACGGATTTCCAAAGAGAGGAGGAATGCGTTGGAACCAGGTTTAATTGAAGAGCAGCAAAGCCTTGAACAACTGTATAAGTGTTGTATTTTCCCCATCCCCACTTATCCCTAATCGAAATATGAATATGAGCTAAACCTGACAGCTCTGTCAACAACAAATTCTGTTGTGGAAGGAGAATTTCAGGCAGATCTGGAAACGACCAAGCTACCCAATTCCTATTGTTGTCCCAAGAGGAAATATTTGCTAGACTTAAGAAAAATTTATTGACAAGCCAGAGCTTGATCTCTGTAAGGGACTCTGTGAAAGTTAAAGGAGTGTGCCCTTTGATTTTATCTTCCCACAAAAGCATCTTCCAATCGTTGCCGGGGATTCAGAAGAGGTGCTTTTGGAAAAATGCAAGTCCTCTACGACATAAGTTCCAAGTTAATGAGCCTTTGGGAGTACTTTATGTCTGCATATTTCTCATAGATCCTCCCTTTAGGTACTTTTTCCACAATATTTGGCTCACCGGATGACTTCGATCAGCAAAGAGTTGCCACATAATTTTTCCTCCCAAGGCGATATTTTCCATTCCAGGGTCTCTGATATGTAGGCCTTCTTCTAAAACCGGTCTCTTCACCATATCCCAGCTAACTAGGTGCAATCTATTATGATTTACTTTTCCACCTCTCCAAAGAAAGTCTCAAAGAAGCTTAGCTATTTGATCCATTATTGCTTTGGGGGTAAGTAGGAGAGAGGACTGCTATATTGGGAGAGCAGAGAGGACTGATTTTATCAGTATGAGCTTCCCTGCCTTTATGAGCCACTGGCCTCCCCAAGAGGCAATTTTGGCTTTGATATTACTGATTACTTCCAACCAAAGTGAAGGTTTATTTTGGCCTAGGGTTAATGGAAGGCCCAGAGCTCTAATCTTATCCCAGGTGTCATATCCATTATAACCCAAAAAATGTGCTATGCGGAGAATAGTTGAATGATCAGTATTCCAGCCATACACTGCACTCTTTCTATTGTTAATCAGAGCTCCCGAAATAAGACATAATTTTTTAAGAATTTCTTTGAAGGCTCTTGCTGTCCTGAGAGAAGCCCCTCCGAAAAGAAGCGAATCATCCGCAAATAGGGCATGATTGGGAGGTTCTACTCCTTTTGCCGATTTGATTCCCTGGATGGTCCCAGCTTCTTTTTCAGCCGATAACTTTCTACTTAGAGTATCAACCATCAGTATATACAGGAATGACGAAAGCGGGCAGCCTTGTTGAAGTCCCCTTATAGCTTGAAAGAAGTTTGCCGGTCTTCCATTTACTAGAGGTGCTATCCAAGGTCTGTCTGTACAAACTTTGATCAAGTTTACAAAAGTTGAGCTGAATCCAAAATAAAGAACTTTGTCAAGGAAGGAGAACCTTACCCGATCAAAATCATTTTCCATGTCGAGCTTAATTAGCATGCCTTTCTCATGTCTCTGATGGCTGGAGTGCATAGCCTCCTGAACTTGTATCACATTATCCATGATGTGTCTCCCTTTGAAAAACCTTCACTAAGAGCTTAGAGATGATTTTGTAAGAGGTGTTGCAGAGCGATATTGGCCTAAATCTATCAATCGTTTCCGGATTGACGTCTTTAGGAATTAACGTAAGGAAGGTTGAGTTGGTGCATCCACCGACTTTGGCTTTTATCTGAAAGGATTTGATCATCCTTAGAAGGTCTTTTATAATAACTGACCAACAAGCTCTGTAAAAATGTATTGAGAAGCCATTTGGTCATGGGGCTTTGTCAGGCTCCATAGACCATATGACCTCTAATATATCTTTTTCCAAAAAGGGTTTCATGAGTTCTCCATTTAACTCGATACTGACCAAAGAGGGGATATTGGACAAGAATTCAAAGGTGATTTCATCATTACTCAAGTCGTCCTCTCTAAATAGAGACTGAAAATGCGTTTCAGCAACCAGCTTTATCTGGGCAAAGACTTTGATAGTTACACCATCTAGGGAGGAAATTTCTGAGACATGGTTGCGAGAGAGGAGGGATCTGCACTGTCGGTGGAAGAAGGAGGTATTTCGGTCTCTTGCTTTCAACCAAAGGCTGCGAGACTTCAATCTCGAGTATTCTTCTTCCTTCCGAAAGGAACGAAAATAGTTAAACTGGGCTTGTTGCTCAATTTCCAGCGCCGTTGAGGTTATTTCTGGTTCCTCCATTTCCATCTGGATTGCTGCCAAAGTCTGCATTGCCTCTTTTCTGAGATTGGAAGGAGTCTTAAGAGGAGTTTTAACCCATTCCTTGAGAGCGAATTTTGTGGTTTTTAACTTCTATTCCCAAACATAGCTGGGAGATCCTACGACTAGGAGAGACCAAGCCTTTGTTACTATATCCATGAAGCCTTATCGTTCAATCCAAAGTGGACTAAATCTAAATGGGATAGGACCAAGATCTACTTCATGTTCCAGCTGAAGTGAAGTTGGCTTATGATTCGAGGTGAGTTCGGGAAGTATGCTTGAGGAGATGATTTTTTTTTCCTGCAGAAAGGAGCTCTGTACCAAAAACTGATCCAGTCTAGCTGAGATATAAGCCACTCCTATTTTAATATTGGTCCAGGTGTACCAGCCTTTATTTGGCTTGAAATCTAGTAGGTCCCAATGACGAATCAGGCTCTCCACCGCATTTTGCATGGGGTCCCTCTCGCATACTGCTCCTTCTTTTTTCTTTGGGGTCCAGAGTGATATTAAGATCTCCTACCACTATGATATTGGGGGTCGTATAATTGTCTATGAAATATGAAAGAGTGTTCCAACATTCTTTCTTCTCTTGAAATTTTACTGGAACATAAAGATTAAATAGAGAAAGAGAGGCCTTACTAGAGATATGCCGAAGTTCTATGTATATCCAATGTTGAGTTTCAAAAGAGTTTTCCAGGAGGAATGTATCGTCCGAACACAGGGTTGCAAGTCCTCCAGAGGAGCCCCTTGCACTTGCTGCCTTCCCTGCATTATTTTTCCACTTCATTCTGCTTAAGGAAAGTAGAGTATCCTCTTCTATTTTTGTCTCTTGGAGTAGTAGGATGTTGAGAGAAACCATATTTATTAAATATTTTACTGCTTCATCTTTCAAGGGATTTCCCATCCCCTTGTAGTTCCAAGAGACTATCTGCATTATTTCTTAGTGACTGAGGGTGAAGGGCCTCTTTTTGGTGGTCTGGCCTGGGTATTTATGCCAATAGACATCTCTATAGTGGCTTGGTTGCCTTGCATCTTCATTCGCTCGGATTCTTCCTCTCGAAACTCCTTATGTGATTTCCGCCCTGCCCTTTTGGATGACCTCTCAAGGGAGTCTTCTTCAGAGGAGCTAGAGTTTTATGTGGGTTTCTTTCTTGTCATCTCTACATACGTGGGAGAGGAGGAAGCTTCGACTGGAGTACCAGGAGGTTCATGTGTAACTGTGTCTTTACTTTCTTCCACTACTGGATTCTGTGTTTGCTATACTTCACCCTCTTCTAGCGCTGAGGAAATCTGTTCTTCTGGGATTGTCAGCACTTCAAAGGTGTTTTGAGATGTGTTTTCCTTGATAGTTGTCACGCCTTCAGTCTATTTCTGCCCGATCGAGTGTCCCCTCTTTTTCCTTTTAATCTATTGGTCTGCTTTGCTGTACCAGATTTTTGAATTTGTATCCATTGTTCTCCCTTCTCCTTATCTGCTTCTTCCTCCGCTTTCTTCTTGCATGTTTGGGAAAAATGACCATGACCATGGCAGTGTCTGCACTTGAAGGGAAACTGCTCGTAATCGAGTTCCTACACATGCGACCAATCTACTACTGTCAATTTAATCACTTCCGGAAGCCCTATCTTCAAGTCGACTTCTACACAAATTCTGGCACAAGAGTATTGGTCTCTTCTTTCATCCATGTCTATATACTTTCCCAGTTGATTCCCTATGGATTATAAAGATTCCGGATTCCAGCAGTGTAGGGGGAGGTGCGGAAGTTGAACCTAGACCGAGACTGCTGAAGGCACGTCTTGGCTCGGATCAAAATCCGACATCCATTTGTTCAAGTACAACCCTTGAGGGCCCATGCAGTATGGCCCATTGCGAAAGATAAGGTCTCTGTCTTCTACATTTTCAAAAAGAAATACATAGTTACCTTTGCCTACCAAATGACTGTTAATGCCTTCTGCGATGAGAGACTTCCATTTCCTTTGCACCCATGCATCGATTTCCCTGGGGGAGGGCTAGAGACCGGTAAACTGTCCAATAAGTCTTCTTTCTGCGATGTTCAGATCTGTCCGGCAAGGGCGATCAACAAGGAGATCGACCGAGGGTATGCTTGTTACACCTAAATCTTACCATCATGATAGGAAGTGTAAACATTCCCTGAAGTTCCTTGACTAAGTCATCAAATTGGAAGAGATACAAACCTTTTCTTGCTAGGTTTTGAGAGGTTGTCGTAGGTTGTCCTAATGCAACCTGCGACGTCGCAGGTTGTCCTCTTCCAGCCTGTGACGATGTCAGTTAATTGATTAAAATAACATCTTCGATCCCATTCTCGAAGAAAGGTGATGTGGATCCCTATCCCTAACATTTAGGGAAGATGGCATTCGGTTCCTAGCCTCTTGGAAGGATCCCCTAACTCTCTCCTACCATATCTCAACCTACCCTATCCACTTAGTCATATATAAGTGAATCTCACTCCCATTCCAAGGGGAGGAAGTCTGTAGTATCTATATGCTGGTGAAATTAGCTTAGGAGAGATCTCTACTCATCCCTTGAGAGATCCATCATCCCTTTGGAGGCTTTGGCATTGGCTTGGTTGGAGAAGGATTGCTACGTTAAGTCATTGGTTGTAATCACTTCCTTCTATGTACTTTCCCTTATTATACAGTAATATAAATGCTTTCCACCAAATCTCATTGCATTGATGTGTTTTGTGTAGTTTTCCTACTTAACTACTTACTTAGATCTATTATTGTTTAGGTGCATTTTACTACTTGTTTTGTTTATGTGTTGTCTTGACAGGTTTTGTAGTTGAGATCTGAAGACCATCAAGCTTGGAGCGAACATTAAGGAGAAAGGATCAACGATCTGAAAAGGTAAAGCATCTATCTACTCGATCTCTAATTAGATCTAGGAAAGTATTTTATGTTATGTCTTATTTGTTCTAGACTTACGTTAAGCTAGGGAGATTAGGCCTCGAGTCCGATCTTTGTAGATTGTCCATCAAAGAAATCTGGCGACCATACTAGGGAAGATACATTGTTTAGTTTTCATTTGAATGCCATTTTTATTTGATTTCTTTTGCAAGCCATCTTATTTGCCTCCTAAGTCTTTTTCACCATCAGATCTTACTTTTGAAGAGTCTGTAGTCCTCCTATGAGTCTGTACTCACTATTTTTAAGCCATTTTATTGCTCATTTCTTGGAGATCTATTGATCCTAGAGTTTGGATCTCGCTCGTCGCACCTGGGCAGTGAAAACAGAGCGTTGATTTGACCTCTGTTCTTTGTCTTTTGGCCCATCGTCGTAACCTATCCATTAGTGTCCTACGACATCGTCACAATTCCTGCACTGGTGACCTGCGACGATCGCTCTGTGTATGAACATAGAATGCACCGATCTGTTAGAATTGGTATAAGGGCATCCCCCCTCCATTTTTTGATTTGAGTTTTGGTTTGGTGTTCAGACCCCCCTCTGTGTTGCAAGATCCAGTCAGAGATTTATTTTTTATTTGTGTGTTGAAAGTGTTTGGTTTTTGTGTGGATTTGTATTGGGTTCCATTTTAACAAGTTTCAGTTTGGTAGTGGTGGATACTTTGGTTCCCCCACCTTCATCCACTTGACCTTGTTATCCCTCCTCTCCTCACCTGATCTGATCTTTGCACTAGATCTGATCCCAAACTTATTTTTTGCGCTTGTCAGTTAGCTTTGTTTGCATTCAGCTGCTTGACTGAGTGTTTTGAAGTGTTTTCAGTCCATATGAGTGCTTGTCATTTTCTAAGAATTTCCTGAGTGTTTAGAGTGCTGCAAATCAACTTTCTTTTCAGTTTTCGTGCTTAAAAATATCATTGTTATCAAGTTATTATCTTGGCACGCCATTGGAAAATTGAAGGTGCATCATTTTTACTGATTTTCAAGTGCATTTGGAAATTGTAGTAGGAATTGCTTCATGCATTGGAAATTGTCATTCATTAATCTTTTGGAAAAGTTTGAGAAGAGGTAATCATTTGTGCTTTTCGGGAATTATGAATCATTCATTTTCTTGAAAAATTTGAATGAGATCAAGTTTTTACAAAAGTAATTCCATGTTTGAAGAGATTGTATGCATTCTTGATTTTTTGTGCTTTTAAGCCATTATAGTGAAATTGAAAAGTTAGAGTGCTCTATATAGGAAATTTCTCTCTTTTCATCTCTTAAAGTTTTGATTAAAAAAGTCAAAAGAAAATGTTTGGATTTGGTTGTCATGCTTGTTGATTTTTTTAGTTTTGCTTGGAAAAACGGAAAAGCGAAAAGAGTATTTTTTATCAAATTTGGTAGATTTTGGGATTGTGTTGCATTGTGTTGCTTTGGTAAAATCACTTGGAAATAAAATTTTCCTTTCCATACATAGAGTTCATCAAAAGAAAAGTACATTTTTTGCATGTAGTTAGGGCCTGCATTATGTTTATATTTATGTACTCACCTCATGCATTCACCTAACCCTCCAGATAAAATTAACGGTAGAACTAGGGTAAAATATTTAGTAACTTGTGTGTTAAGTTAGAGACGTGTTCTTGCGTCGTAAAACGTAGTAGTTGTCGTTGCTTGCCAGCACTGTATTCCGGGGGTATTGTAGTCTTCCACATACTTATCGGTATATCGAAGCTCTTCACGTACCAACCAGGTATATCAAAGCTCTTTCACATACCCACCAAGTACTTCGTGTACTTGGTGTATATCGAAAGGTGTTTCACGTAGTTGGAGTATATAGAAAGGTGTTTCACGTACTCAGTAGTATATAGGAAGGTATCGTGCTGTACGGTTGTGCATTTGACAACAACACTACGGATTTGAGCTCCCACGTACCTTGAGTATATCGGGAGACACCATTAGGATTCCTGAAACCAACTGAGTTAACCTTTTGGCCGTCTTGGCAGAGCAATACACCGAGAACAACACTCGAGGAGATTACTACGCACGTATTGTCCAGGTAATCAGGTATTCAGGAAAGGGTACGGTCCTAATCCTCCTTGTCGCGTTTTACTGTTGGACCCTGTGGTATATAGCGATTTGCGAAGCCTTGACAATCCCGTGAGGTTCCAGACTTTTGAATCCACTCCTATCACATAAGTTTGCTTGCGGCCTTAGTTTGTGTAGGATTTTTCTAGATTGCTTTTCTTTTGTTTAACTTTCCCTAGGAGAAACTTTTGTTTCAGTCACTCTGGATGAATTTCCTTGGAGAAGGTCCCGTAGGATTCAGAACTTGCCACCCGAATATCCCCTTAACCAGGAGGTAATTTCGAGGGTAAGGATGGACCCACAAGCCATGGTCGTGTCACCTGAAGTCGAAAACCCTACTCTGAATGTTGGAGCACATATGTTTCCTCCTGATTCACCTGCCTCCAACACCCCACAGGGTGAATAAGCGCAAACTTCTACTTCACAATACCTACCTTCCATTTTACCAGGAGAGCCTGGATCACTGGAATGGTTAAATTCACCCCAGGACGGTCTTGCAGCAGCTGTTGGTCCAACAACAACTTATTGGACGTCATCTCTAGGCCACCCAGTGGCTCATTTTGCCATTGCATCCCCACCCAGTTGGGCTACTCCTGACGACCGTCTGGAACCTTATCGTGAACAATTGAATCGATTACGTGCTATGGGTGAGGAGTTTCAAAGACAAAGTATTCTACGAAAGGTGGAATACCCGACGTTACCTCCTTATCACAATCGTTATTTATCTTATGATTCACCGGAATCATCCACGCAACATGTGACCACTTCTAATTCTGGTCAACCCTCAACTCCTACACATCCAAACCTTAGACAGGAGACTAGTCCTATACCTCAGATGACTCAACCCGTTGAAGGACAAAAGTCCAACACACCTGTTGCTACCATGGTTACATTACCCATTCCTTCCCCACCTCAAAACTAGCGAGGATGATACTCTTTACCCCCTACCTTCCTTACCGGTGATGTTAATCCTACGGTAGATAATCAACAACCCTTGTTGGGTCAAACTTTACTTAGTGGTCAGCAAATTTTTGCTGGGGGGAAACCCCCGTCTCTTAACCATAATACTGCAGGAGGAGTTCCCATCGGTCCTTCTGTTGGAAATTCCTTACCTCCTGGACCTTCCACCACGGGATTATATCATGTTGGGGGACCATCCAATGTAATTCAACCACCATCGATTCAAGCGTATCCAGGTTATTTTAACCATGTGTCGGGACAACTCAATCCCGGAAATGCACTCTATGGGGTACCCTACCCTGGAAATCCATACACTATATGCGGGCAGCAAAGTCAGCCAGGTGGTGGAGGATATTTGGGTGGCAAGTTCTGAATCATACGGGACCTTCTCCAAGGAAATTCAGCCAGAGTGACTGAAACAAAAGTTTCTCCTAGGGTAAGTTAAACAAAAGAAAAGCAATCCAAAAAAATCCTACACAAACTAAGGCCGCAAGAAAACTTATGTGATAGGAGTGGATTCAAAATTCTGGAACCTCACAGGATTGTCAAGGCTTCGCAAATCGCTATATACCATAGGGTCCAATAGTAAAACACGACAAGGAGGATTGGGACCATACCCTTTCATGAATAATCGATTACCTGGACAGTACGTGTGTAGTAATCTCCCCTGGAGGCGGAGGTGGAGGCCCTCCCCCTTCAGGCGAAGGTGGAGGACCATCCCACCCTAGTGGTGGTGGTGGAGGACCATCCCATCCTAGTGGTGGTGGTGGCAGACCATCCCATATTGGTGGTGGTGGTGGAGGACCGTCCCATCCTGGTGGTGGTGGTGGAGGACCGTCCCATCCTGGTGGTGGTGGTGGAGGACTACCCTACTATGGTGGAGGTGGTGGAGGACCACCCTACTATGGTGGAGGTGGTGGAGGAGGCCCTTACCCTTCCGACGGTGGAGGTGGTAGAGGCCCACACTATTCCGATGGAAATGGTGGACCACCACTTCCTCCTGGAAGAGGCGGTGGAGGTCCATCCTATCCCGGTGGTAGTGGCGGACCCCCACCATTTGGCGGCGGCCCACCCCCTCCCGGCGGCGGAGGCAGGCCCCCACCTTATGGTAACGGGCCACCTTATTCTGGTAATGGACCACCTTTTTATGGTGGTGAACCTACTTATGGTCCAGGCGGTACACCCCCTTACGGTCAGTTTCCTCCGGGAACACCTTACAATCAGTCGATTCAAGGTCCTACCAGTCCATACATGCCTTATCAGTACTATCAGTACCCCCAGCTGAACCAATAGCCGCCCTTTTTGGCTATTTTGGACTTACCCGACTTGTCTCGTCTGACGAATGATCCCATTTTCCATGGGCATAACTAGCCGCCCATTCCAGTTAAGTTACCATCAGATATCCCCAAATTTGATGGAAAGCCTAGCGAGGATCCTCAAAACCATGTGATGACATACCATTTATGGTGTTCATCCAACTCCCTGATGGACGACTCGATCTGTCTTAGGTTATTTCAACGGATTCTCACCAGCCTAGCTGCCAAGTGGTATATTGAATTACCACCCAATTCTTTTCCCGACTTCCGATCTCTTGCTATGTCATTTTTGACCCACTTCCAGTTACCCATTCGTTATGAGACTGGTATAGACTTATTGACCTCCCTTCGCCAGAACACTACCACTCATATTTCCGATCATATTCATGAATGGCAGCGAAGAGGAAGTCTTATTAAGGCTCATATTCCAGACCAACTCTTAGCTGACTGGTTTACAAAGTCACTTTTACCCGTCGTAGATCGAGACGTAGCTATGGGGGAAGCCTTCACCGAGGAACAAGCTATTGCCCGTGCCCATTACTTAGACTTGGTCTATGCTCCATCTGACACATTGTATGAAATTATTCCTAACGCGCCTTGCCCTACGTACGATATCATGAAACCACCCAATGGACCACAAACTGATGGCATCATTGTCTCCCTTTCCTCCTAGCCTTCTATTCAAACTAGTGGCTTGTCGAACCCCTAAGGTTCTTCTCCATCACCACCATAGGCTAGAAACAACACTCCCAAGTACACCACTCCTGCTTCCACCGAAGAGGTGAATTCTGTGCAATCAGCTTCATCTCAAAAATCTGGTGGTAAGAAGAAGAACAAAGAGAAACCTAAGAAATCTTCTAACCAACAGGAGCCCAAGCCCACTCAAGAAGACACCAAATAGAAGAGGAAATTAAAGTATCCTTGTTTGCTGTGCGGTGGAGACCATTTCTCAAAAGAATGTCCCCACTGAGACGAAGTCAAGAATTTTCTTAAGGGAAACTCAAAAACCGCAGTTCTCAACAATCCCTTCCCCACTAAAAACCAGCAACTCATCGCACACACCTCTCCTTCCAAAGGAGAAGCATCCTCCACTGCGCATGTTCTCATGATGCGTAGTGAGACTGTCAACTTGAACAACCGTTCTCGTTCGTATGACTCCGTCGCGCCAAAAGAACCAGTTGGAAGTAATTCTGAAAAAGCTTCCACTTTGATTCCTGACGTCACCGTACCGCCCGCTTCTCTCACCTTTGAGAAGCCCTCTTTTGAGTCAGTGTTGCGTCCGCCCAAGAGCACTATTAGAAAATATGTTTTCAATCCCAATGCTCGGGCCACTCAAAACTACAATATTGTAGAGGACCTGGCACAAGATCCTTGTGCTATCTCGACGCTTGAGGTCTTACAGAACTGTCCTAACCAACACAAGCCTCTCCTCGCTTCCATTGGCGTGGTTGATCCGGATTCTTTGAATACCATCATGTTCCGGTTGGAATACTTGAAACCGAAGCTTTCCCATCAGTTGTCATTTCAAGTTGCCACAAACATAGCTGGGAAGACAATCCATCGTATCATCTTGGAAGAAGGTGCCTCTACTTCAGTCATGTCGATTTCATGCTGGAGAGCCATTGGCTTTCCAGAGTTGAACCGTTCTCCTACCACCTTGAAAGCATTCGACGGACGTGGCTTTCAGCCTCATGGGCTATTACAAGCTTTAGCAGTCGAGTTGGGGGGCAAGACCGCAACCATTAACGTGGAAGTAGTCACTGCCCCATTAGATTACAACATTATGCTTGGTCGTAATTGGTTTTACGTCATGACTGCGGTCGCATCATTTGTCTTCCGCATAGTACAATTCCCTCATCAAGGCCGAATTGTTACTGTCGGCCAACTGGATTTCTGTACACCTGACACCGCTACTCACTCGGGCGATAATGTTCCATTACTTGGACAATCTTCGCATCAGTATGAGAGCGTGGGGGTTAGCCTCATCAAGGACTCATCCCTTATGGGCGTTTTTCCAACCTCGAATCCATCAAATCATGTTTCCACGGTGCACATGATCTCCTTGTGGATTTCATCCATTCCCAACTCTACTGATCAATGGATTGTGCCTGACGAAGATACCACACACTTGATTGGAGACAATATGCCTCTTTCACCCACTGAACTCACGTACGAGGCTATCCAATCAGCTCCGGAGGACCACTTAGTTGTGGCCTCGACCTCCTGTTCTCTACAGCGGACATCATCCCTACTCGATCCTCTGCTGCGGACTTTCCATTCTGACGAGTCCGTTATGGAAATCATGAGTGCGGATGATCCTCCGTGGGAAGACCTCCATCATCGTTCGTCTTTCCTTCCTTCATTGGATACTGTGGAGAATATCATTAGAACCATCTTTACACCAGATGTCTACCCTTGCTCTCAGTCCTCGATACTTATGTGTCAAACGGACTCTGAAGGAAACTTGGCCAACATTGAGCCTACCATTTCAGTCGACATATCGGTTACTCCTGGTGTAGTGGAACACATTCATTTAGGCCAGAAGTGTTCCCATGAAGAGATTACCACGTTCACGGCCTTGTTCAAGCAATTTCGAGACGTGTTTGCTTGGACTTACAAGGAGATGCCCGGGATAGACCCCGCTATTGTTTCACACACAATTCAAACCTATCCCGACACTAAACTAATCCGACAAAAGTTGCGACTGATGCACCCCCAAAAGACTGCGGCAATCAAGGCAGAGATTGAAAAGCTCTTGAAAGCTGGTTTTATTTACCTTGTCCCGTTGAGAGAATGGGTCTCGAACGTCATCCCTGTAGCTAAAAAGAAGGGTACCATTCATGTCTGCGTCGATTATTGGGATATCAACAAGGTTTGTCCTAAGGACAATTACCCTACTCCCTTTATCGACCAGATCATTGACAATTGTGCGGGAAGCGTCATATTTTCATTCATGGATGGCTTTTTCGGCTACAACCAGATTGAGATCCACCCGTCTGATCAACACAAGACAACTTTCATCTGTCCCTGGGGTACGTTTGCTTATCGCAAGCTCCCTTTTGGTCTTAAAAATGCTGGTGCCACATTCCAGCGGGCCATGTCGTATTCCTTTCACGACGTGAAGGACTTTGTGGAACCTTAATTGGACGATCTACCTTCCCATTCACGACAGCGTGAGTACCACATTGACCATCTGACAATGGTTTTCCTCAGATGCAGGTGGTATAACATCTGCCTGAACCCTCACAAGTGCATCTTCTGCGTCGAGTCTGGACGCCTCCTCGGTTTCATAGTCTCGAAAGATGGGATCCGCATTGATCCCCTGAAGGTTGCAGCCATCGTCGCTCTCCCACCTCCCTTTGACATAACGAAACTTCAAATTTTGCAAGGGAAGGAAACTTATTTAAGGCGTTTTGTTTGTAATTTCACACAAAAGACGCAGGGCTACATGATATTGATGAAGAAGGATGTCCCGTTCATATGGGATGACCAAGCTCAACAATCTTTTGAAATCTTGAAACATGCTATCACGCATGCCCTTGTGCTCCAACTGCCTAATTACTACAAGGATTATATCCTTTATCTTGCCGCTTCTTCCACCATGATCGCCATGGTCTTGGTCCAAGAAGACAATAACGCCCAGGAACATGTAATATACTACGCAAGTAAGGGTCTTATTTACGCCGAAAATCGTTATTCACATGTCGAGAAACTCAGTATCGCGGCAGTCATTTCCATCCAAAAGTTCCGACATTACATCTTGCTTCGCACCACCACCATCATTGCCGATTCGAACCCCATGTACCATGTTTTGACACGCCAGGTGCTTGGGGGCAAGTATTCACGCTGGATCGTGATACTGCAGGAATTTGATCTCCTATTCGAAAAAGATAAGTCTAAAAAGTCTTTGGTGTTTGCTGAGCTGATCTATGATCTTCCCAGGGTTGATGTCGATTTTGAGCCCAATGATTCTCTTCTGGATGAATCATTGTTCCTCATCAGCATGTCTGATCTGTGGTATGGAGATATCACTTTATATCTTCAGACCCAACGTTTCAGCCCCAACTCTCACTTGACGACCGTCGTCGAATATGCCACCATGCAAAGTATTATCTAATCATCAGTGATACTTTGTACCATCGTGGTATTGATTCTATCCTTCGACATTGTCTCACTCATGAAGAGGCTGAGCACGTATTAAATGACTGTCACGCTGGGGCATGTGGCGGTCATCTCTCTGGGATTGCTACATCCCAGAAGATACTTCGCGCAGGATATTTTTGGCCATCTATCTTTAAATATTGTATCGAGGCTGTCAAAAAGTGTCCTCCATGACAACACTTCCAAATTAAGAAGCACACCCACACCGCCCCGTTACACCCGGTTATTTCCATTGGCCCCTTTGCTAAATGGGGCATTGACTTCATGCACTGTAAGCCTACCTCGGTCGAGGGGCATGGTTATGCCATAGTAGCCGTGGATTACTTCACAAAGTGGGCCGAGGCTATGCCTACATACACAGACGACGGAAAAACCGCTGCACTCTTCATGTTGAATCATGTTATAGCGCGGTTCGAAGTTCCTCAAGCTATAGCTACTGACCATTGTTCTCACTTTATGAACCATATGGTTGACGAGTTGAGCACTAGATTGGATTTTCTCCATGAAAACTCAACACCGTACTACCCACAATCCAATGGACAAGTCGAGGCCATTAACAAGGTCTTGAAAACCATAATCCAACGCATGGTCGGTACGCACAAGTCCAACTGGCATAATATGCTCTTCTCCGCACTATGGGCTTACCGAACTTCCGTTAAGAACGCCACTGGATTTACCCCTTTCCAATTAGTTTATGGATTGGAGGCAATCCTACCGATTGAGTTCGAGATTCCGTCTCTCAAACTCGCAGTTGAAATTATCACTAACACTACTGCTGAGGAAGAACGCTTGCTCTACCTAGCTAAACTCGACGAGAATCGCCACGATGTCGCTATTGCCAACGAGTCTCATAAGAAATGCATCAAAGCACAGTACGACAAGTCGGTAGAACCTCGCGTCTATAGCGAAGGTGATTTGGTCCTTACATACGACCAAAGACATGATAAGCCGGGGGCAGGAAAGTTTGAGTCCATGTGGTATGGACCCTACATAGTGAAACAAGTTTTAGAGAAGGGATCCTACGAGCTTGAAGATTGCGACGAGATATCTTTAGGTGAACCCCGCAATGGGATTTACCTGAAGAGGTACTATGCCCGAGTCTTTCATGCATAAGTACTTTGTATATACTATACATGGCATGTGTTTTGTGTGGTGTGACGCTTTGATTTTTGCGTGATTAGGTCTTGTTTCGTTGCTTATACCATGTTCTGTCTGCGTGTGCAGATGGCAACTTGCTATGGATTCGCGGACGGCTCCAGCCGGCATACCCGTAACCTTGCTTCGGCAGCCTGGGTGCTCTATTCTACCACTGGCGAGCTTATCAGCTCAGGAGGAATGTGTCTAGGTTTCTCAACCAACAATGCTGCGGAATATCAGGCAGTCATTGGAACCCTAACCGATGTTATTTATTTGGGTATGGACCACGTTGTCATCCATTTGGACTCTCAACTGGTGGTCTCTCATCTTAACGGGGTTTACACCATCCGCGATCCTACCCTACTCCATCTCTACAGATGAGTTTGTCTTTTGGAAAGGTCCTTTGAATCCATTCAGTACCTACACATTCCACGAGACGTGAACACAGTTTCCGACTCCATGGCCAAATTCATTTTAGATTGGTACATTGCACACACATGAGCATATTCATGAACTGTAAAAGTAGACATAACATGTAAATAATTCATCACATAAGCAACATATAAACAAGATCTCATATCAAACACAAATGTATAAAGCTGCCAAAATGTCTGTATATATATAATCAAGATAACGTAGTGCTGATACAAAAAGTCTGAAGCACGACGGCGTTCAGTGAGTCTATACAAAATATGAAGCCTGATAGATTTCAGTAGTACAAAATCTGAGGCTCACATATCTCTCAGTACATACATAATAACATAAGGCCTAACGCTTGGGCCATTCACTCCTAGGTCTCACAGCTCTCTCTTGTTGACTGTGGAAGCAGTCTACCGCTCTCGCTACCTTGCAGAGCAGCTCACTGAAGCTCAAGGTCACACCCACTGTGTACCTCTGCATGGGCCTCGGTAACTCATGCACTACTGCATCTGGAACACCCAATGTCAACCTGGTAAGGTTCTCATAGACGTCCTCCATCTCTACGATGGCATCATGCATGGTTGGGGCTACTGGTGGTGCCTCTCCTCTCCTCGCAAGGAGTGAAACTCCCACTGGCCGTGAAGGGCCCACATCTACATACACATGTTATTAACTCATCAGCACTATCCAAAAAAAATTTATAAATACACAAAATGAAAAAGTACAAGGTTCATTGTTCTTACCGATGGCTCCCCACTTTGATCCCTCAGGAAGTACGAGGTCTGGGTCCTCCCTGAAGTCCGTACCACTGTACGGATAGTCCTCAATCATGAGTAGCTGGCCTTCCAAACAGGTGAAGAATTTAGGATCATATCCGATGATCGGACCCCCACCACTATGGTGGGCCATCACCTCCGTCCATCGGACCATGTGTGGATCTCTAATATCCCTGTCATCTAGAGTCACCTGCGGGCACAAGAGGGGAACCTGCTCTAA
This sequence comes from Larix kaempferi, assembly GCA_027924585.1. Taxonomy (NCBI): domain Eukaryota; kingdom Viridiplantae; phylum Streptophyta; class Pinopsida; order Pinales; family Pinaceae; genus Larix; species Larix kaempferi. The sequence continues at coordinate 434,056 of BSBM01000346.1, read as the reverse complement.
CAAGAATGAGATCACTACCGATCCATACCTGAACTGCTTGAGCTCACCGTGCCGACACTTGGTCAGCTAAGCTCGTAGGTTGGTGAGGATTCCCTCACACCAGTTGAACACCTTAGGAGACATATAGTCTTCCGCGTACAACATTTGGGACTTCGTAGCCAAGCGAGCCGCTTGGCTCCCTGTTATCCTCATTATGGTGAAGAGTATAGCACGCAATGGACGATCTTGCACCTCTTTATTGGGAATCTTCCCACTAGAGGCACGGGCATGTGGAGTATAGTGTTGGGAAATCAAGTCATCTACTGTCCGGTCACTCCCTCGTGATCCGGTGAGTGATACATTATCCCCCCTTTGGGATAATCCTATCAATAAATAGATGTCATCAACATCTATAGTCAATATATGCTCCCTGATCGTGAAGTACTGCTGCGATGCATCCCAACTCCGAAGAATATGCTCCAGTAGTAGGACTTGGTCCCTCATGCCCTGGACTTGGAAGAACTTCAGTAGCCCACAGTTCCTCAATGTCTCCACACACACTGGATCATTTGCTGCTTGCACATCTTCCACCTCATGTTCATGCTTGTGCCATTCTAGAACCATGTTGGCGGCCACAAACTTGTCAAAGGGAGCATTTAAACATCATTAGAACTCACTCAAGCCATTAAAACTTTTTCTTTTGGGCTAGGTTTTGAGTTGAACATGGACGTTTCTGCCATTGCACCCCGTCTTTGCAGACAGGGCGACATCGTCGCAAGACACCATTGCGGGTTTTGTGACGACCTGGGTTCGTTGCAGTTCCCGTAAGGGAGACCTGGGATGACCTGAGGGCACACAAACTCCCCACAATTCAACCCAAAAAACCTAAAAAATGAACAAAATTTGAAATTCTAAACCTCTAGAAAGTTGATGGCTGAGATTTAGGTTTACCTACTCCGAACGGTTCATGAAATGGTCACTTGTAGCTCCGGCAATCGACGAATGAAATTCTGCTCCAAATGGAACTTTCTTCTCCCCAATTTGGCAAATAACAATGGTAACTATATTTGGTCATTTTTCCTATTTTATAAACAAAAGGGAATATTCTTTTTCAAATTTAGATGTTTTATGGGTTATTTGCTATAGTTTGGATCATTTTACTGCATTTGAATGCCCAGTTGACTGTTTGACCTAGTTTCAAGCATGCAGGAGACGTTAAGTATTATGTTTGTGCCATTCTCGCGTCGTAGTGATCATCTCAGGTATGAACAACCCATTGAATTTTTTTGTTGTTATTTTCATCCGTTAGATTTCAATTATTTAATGATGACGAGCTTACTCTTTTTTCTTTCTCGTGCTCTTAAAACCATGAGAATAAGTCACCGAGTTACGATTTATCACTTTTCTGGGCTCGTTAAACTCCTATGGAAAATGAACCCCCCCCGGAGTCTATCTTTAAGCTCTTTTCAGGCTCTCGAAATACGAAAAGATCTCCAAGCGAACTTGTCGCATTCACGCTTGCTAAAGTATTTGAACGGTCGTCTCCCTGGTGATAGTTTACCCCTTTTTCGGACCAGGGGGCACTATTTATGAAAAAGGTATACTCCAGCCAATCATGACTGGAAGAGTCCTCTCCCGCGTTGTTTTACCCTTTTTCGGGCGATGAGGCTAACTTTACGAAAAAGGACCATTGGAGTCTTCTTTAGTTCTTTTCAGACTCTCTAAACATGAAATGACAACCGAGTTTACCTTCTATGGGATTGTTAAAATATAACATTGAAGGGCCCATCATGGGACGAACCCCTCCTCTCCCAGGTTCTAAAAACATTTTGGATTGGACTCATCTATGAGATGAGCGATACCGAGCATCTAGTTATCCTCATCAAGCTCATAAAAAACACATGAGGCACTCATCGTTCATGATGGGGAAAAATGAAAGCTTTTATGTTACACCCTTTATCTGTGGTAGTACCTAGTCGTTCTTGAACATGCAACTCATTTGCATTTGCATACTACACTTGGATCATCCATTTGTCCTCAAGTTTTTCCTACTTCCTGAGTCTCGTTACTCCTTTGGGTCATCCAAAGAATACTTCCACCATTAGTTGCATTAGGAGTTGGTATCGTACTCGTCGTGTCATACTTCCAAGTCATGCCATGCCCATGTTCAAGAATATTTTCACCACTCATTATCTGCAGTCAGTACACCTTCCACCATGTCAGTCTACTCTGAGTCAATCCTGTATGTAACTATACCATCCGATCTACTCCAAACATCTGTTGTTGTGTTTCATGTCAATGATGGGGGATTAATCATGGCCCTCCTTCGACGGATTCATCCTTGTCGACTTCAAAGCATCATCCGAGGATTGAATCTAGAGACCAATCGAGTACCTTGGGCCTGCAGGCCTCAATGGCATGTTACCTCGCCTTCGACATGAGTTTACATCATTGACTCTTGATTGAAAGATTTTGTTAAGCGTTCGACTTCAACTCATTTATTCGCACTTGAGGATATGTACTGTGATACCTTGGGAATCATTGACATCAATGGTGATTTCTCTCGCACTTGTTAACGGTATACATCAATGACCGGTAATCAAGTGGTTTCTACCATATTCGACGTCAAGACATTTGTAATCACATGGATATATTCGTATCATTGCGGGTTCGGCTTGAAGACCCCGTGGAGTCATGTTTTACCCAGGATGCGATGGAGATTGTTTTGAGTCATATCACACGGATCCACATTTGTATTGGTTGTGGCTGTGTTATCATCTCATCATGGATCTACGCTTGTGTCTAGTAGCCATGATTGTGTTCAGTCGGTCATTACTACCATGGATCTGCATTGTATTGGTCGGCAACCATGTTGTGAGTCATGTGAGACTGTGTACTCAGATTCAGTTGTATTACAGCAATATCCTTTGTCCGACAAGCCCATTGCCGATTCCTTCTATCAAATCATTTCACCTGCCCAGTTTCAAACAACTTCATGCTTAGGGGGGCATTCTGTTACACCTAAATCTTACCATCATGATAGGCAGTGTAAACATTCCCTGAAGTTCCTTGACTAAGTCATCAACCTGGAAGAGATACAAACCTTTTCTTGCTAGGTTTTGAGAGGTCGTCGTAGGTTGTCCTAATGTAACCTGTGACATCGCAAGTTGTCCTGTTGCAGCATGCGACGATGTCAGTTAATTGATTAAAATAACATTTTCGAGCCCATTCTCGAAGCAAGGTGATGTGGATCCCTATCCCTAGCCTTTAGGAAAGCTGGAATTCGGTTCCTAGCCTCTTGGAAGGATCCCCTAACTCTCTCCTACCATCTCTCAACCTAACCTATCCACTTAGTCCTATATAAGTGAAGCTCACTCCCATTCCAAGGGGAGGAAGTCTATCGTATCTATATGATGGTGAAATTAGCTTAGGAGAGATCTCTACTCATCCCTTGAGAGATCCATCATCCCTTTGGAGGCTTTGGCATTGGCTTGGTTGGAGAAGGATTGCTACGTTAAGTCATTGGTTGTAATCACTTCCTTCTATGTACTTTTCCTTATTATACAGTAATATAAATGCTTTCCACCAAATCTCATTGCATTGATGTGTTTTGTGTAGTTTGCCTACTTAACTGCTTACTTAGATCTATTATTTTTTAGGTGCATTTTACTACTTGTTTTGTTTCCATGTTGTCTTGATAGGTTTTGCAGTTGAGATCTAAAGACCATCAAGCTTGGAGCAAACATCAAGGAGAAAGGATCAACGATCCAAAAAGTTAAAGCATCTATCTACTCGATCTCTAATTAGATCTAGGAAAGTATTCTATGTTATGTCTTATTTGTTCTAGACTTACATTAAGCTAGGGAGATCAGGCCTCGAGTCCGCTCTTGGTAGATTGTCCATCAAACAATGCTGTCAAGTTTCTTGACGAACTTCTGTTGAGTCGGGTTGATCTTCCTCTTGCTGCAAGCTGCTACCAGACTCTTGAAAGAAACAAGCTCCAAGGGAGGGGGAGGAGCACCCCCTCCGACGACCATGTAATCTGTAGCACAGACCTAGACAAGGCGGCGCGCGGGCTAGCTCAAGAGAAAAATCATGGAGCGAGAAACAATAACCACATTTTTAAATGTGGTTGATTTTTTCCAATCGACGAATATCAACCACTTTTAAATGTGTGGTCATGGTTGATATACATCGATCGACGAATATCAACCACATTTAAAAATGTGGTTGTTGCTAGTTTGTAATTTAATCAACAATAATAAGAAATGATTTGTTTTGATTGAGAGGTTTTATAATGAGCTTACGTTAGTTTCCTTCAAGGCCTATATGCCTAGTTGCAAGATTTTTGCATCACTATATTTGGTTATATTGAAAGATAGTTATATTTTAATCAACTATCATCTGTTATGATATCTTATGGTGAAGATTCTTTTAAACTGTTTCCTATTGAAATGCGATCTGTATTTATATATAAAGGTATTACTAAGTCTCAATCTTGAATTGACTATTAAAGTTTCTTCTGTTGGGTAATACATGCACTCTCAGTGAGCATTTAACATTAACACACTCTCCTGGATAAATAACAATACTATCAATGTTATTATTCTATTTAAACAAATAGAAGATTACTTTTCCTAACTATGGACTAAGGACTCCGTGTTCGATGAGCTTAACTGCTCCTTCCTCCATAGTTTGTTTCTACAGAATATTTCTTCCCGAGGATTTAATATCCTTTATTTTAATTTTTAATTGATAATCTGAAGAAAAGTAAATAAATTCATAAGAAAAATTTACGTTTGTATTCCTTCAAAACCATTCAAGGTTTGATAAAATGAATACGGTTTAATAAAATGGATCTATGTTGAAAACCGTTTTCCTGCGCAGTATATATATATATATATATATATATATAAACCCTAAATATAAGATCACTGGTTTTGTCTAATTGAACTAATTGCTCTCCTACAGACTCTGAAGAGAATGAATCTATTAGCTATAAACTTTCAGAATTCTAATAGCTTTCTATACTTAAAAATACTGATTTTTTCATATAACAAACTAATAAGAAACTAAATTAGAAATTATTTTCAGAAAAACTAATTCTTATGAAATGAGAGGAAGTAGGGAGGACTTATCGGATTTAGCATTCCAATTGAATTATGAACTTCCACGTTGCTCCCGGCCTTATATTTTCTGAGTGTTTCTATAACTTCAACTCAACAAATCACCCCGAGCTAGACCAAGCACACTAATAGATAATAATCATGGATTTTAATTCACTATTTATGGATTAAACTATGCAAAGTACCCACACGGCTTTTTACCATCTCCGTGTAAAACTTTAAATGAATCCCCTTTTAAAATATTATCCCTTTAAGGACTACCATGTTATTTTCATGGTCAAGAGCGCTCTAAGTTTTACAACTGAACCCTTCAGTGGAGTATTGTCTTCTTTGCAATCTCTTTTATGAGATGGCTCAATTCGTAGTTTTAGTTGTAGCCTATCCTTCTCTTAGGAAAAAGGTACAACTCTTTCTTATTTCATTATCCCATTTATATTTTTCTTCATTCAAGTAGTTAGAATTCTTTTCTAGTTTATTTTAATTAATTAGTCATTTCTTTAATTTTTTTTCTTTATTTTCTAATTTTATTATTTCATTTATTAATATTTAAATGGATCATTCCCTCCTCGTGTGCTTGGTCCCTATTTAGTGGCTATTCCCAACTCAGTTAGACAAACTAAGTAATTAAGATAACTTACATCACATATTAACTCTTGATTCTCTAGAGTCTTTTTGACTCAACATCAAATCCAAATATAAGTAGTTAAGTTCACATACTTGATGCTCTAGAGCCTCCAAGCTCAACATCAAGTCTTAACAAAACATCACAAACATTTGATGTTTCATAGAATTCCAGCTCAACATCAAGTCTTAACAAAACATCACAAACATTTGATGTTCCAGAGCATTATAGCTCAACATCAAGTCTTAACAAAATATAAAAAACACTTAAGTCTTTACACACTTTCAAGGGGTGTTCAAAATAGGGATATTTAAAAAACACTTAAGTCTTTACACACTTTCAAGGGGTGTTCAAAATGGGGATATTACATTTGATTTCCAAACTTTTTAAAATAACTAAGTTGTTACTGGTCCTCCTTGTCATATCAATATTTCAAAACAAATAAACATAATACATTTCAAAATAAATAAACACAACAAATTTCTCTCATTGATAAGGTTCAACTTTCTCTCATCTTTAATTCTATTTTATTTATCCATTTAATATAAAATCAATCAAGTTCCATTATATAAAATAACAAAACATATACAAAAACCATAACAAAAACATTTATTTCTTCTATTTTATTTATCCATTTAATATAGAATCAATCAAGTTCCATTATATAAGATAACAAAGCACATACAAAAACCATAACAAAAATATTTATTTGTGCCATCTAGCTTAGTGGACATTATATTTTAAACAACTTTCAAAGTTAAAAAAAAACATTAAAAGTATTACATCATGAAAGGCCCAAACATTCTAAATGAAAGGGTTTTTTTTGTTATGCTAATTAGCTCCATATTAAGAAGTTTAAAATACAAACCTAGAATACTACTATAGTTGTATTTACTCGATTGTAGCATGAATACTTCTATCTCATTTCAATATTAAAGGATTGGAATTTTGATTTTGATTTCATGCACTTAATAAATGATTATTAATATGTTAGTGCTTAAGACTACATCTATGCTAAAAATGATCCATTATTGAATGTTACTTTGTTGAAAGTTCTTTTGTGCTCTTTTCCTCTGTAAGTTATCAAAGGAGAAGTATTAAAGTATCAACAAATATCATGTTAATGAAGGATACATTGTTCCCTCTACAACACCAAGAATAACCCATCAACTCTATAATCTACATATGTTTATTTTGAAGGCATTGCAAAATACATGATAGTAATATAAGATATAAATAAATAATAATAATATAATGCACAATATATAATAATAATATGATAAACAAAGATTTATTCCAAATCACAATACTTTTAGGTTCATAGGATATCTATAAAGCCCTAACCATAATAAAAAATATATAAAAAATATATATAGTAGTCCTGGTTAAAATCAAATCAAATGTGGAATTGGATGTAGCACATTATAGGATCATCTCCTCCTTTCCAAGTCTATTTATAATATTTTGAGTAAGATTCTCCCTCCTCCTCACAACCCACCAACTCTATAATCTCCATATGTTTATTTTGAAGGCATTTCATAATACATGATAGTAATATAAGATATATATAAATAATAATAATATAATGTACAATATATAATAATAATATGATAAGCAAAGATTTATTCCAAATTACAATACTTTTAGGTTCATAGGCTATGTATAGAGCCCTAACCATAATAAAATAGATATAGTGGGCCTTGTTAAAATCAAATGTGGAATTGGATTTAGCACATTGTAGGATCATCTCCTCCTTTCTTTAGACTGCAAGTCTATTTATAATATTAATTTACATTTTGACTAAATGAATAATTTCCCTTGATGGTGCAAAGGTATGTCATTATAAATATGATTTCGTGGAATGCAATTTATATTTTGTGAATTTGAACAAAATCACTTCTTGGTAGGGGAATTTGGAAAACAATAAAAACATGTTTTTTTTTGTTTTGGAATTGAAAATCAAAGCATGAAATCATTTAATCAACATATTGGTTATCTAATTACATTGAATAATTGAATCCCAGGCAATGATATTCGCTGTGGTATTTTTATTATCATTAAATATATTTTTGCAATATAAGTTAATATCTATTATAATGGTGATGAAATAATCCATGAACTTGTTTTTTTCACCTTTAATGCAACCAACATAGATCCTCAAATTTGGATATATTAGGCATCAAAATAGATCAAAAGGAAATTGAAATAAATCCCTCAATGCTTAAAAAACCCTAGTTAAAATAGATCTAAGTTGGTGTTTACATTTTTTATTTTGATTTATAAGCATGAATGTTACACATATCATCCATATTGGGCCTTAATTTTATTTTAAACATTATATTATACCAACTTATATCATACATCATGTTAGTATTAGGCACAAACATTACACATCCCCTCATACTAGCTTGTAAAATGAAGCGTTTTTGTCTCAATACAATAATATATGAATGGCATAAGTGCCCAAAATAACACTTGAGTGTATTCCTTCCATTATATCAGCAATGAAAATAAAATCATGTCTATGCTTGCAATTAGAAATGAAAAGTTTTTTTTTGAAAAACACTAATAATAGTTATATATTTCCTTTAAGTTTTCGTCATTTAATGGTTATTTTCAAGTGCTAATTTGAATTGCTATAAAGGAAATCTACAATTATATGAAGGTTGTAAGTATGCAAAAGAGTTAACTTATTCTAAAAAACATTCAGTATTCATATTGAACATGTAGCATATTACACCAATTGTCAAACTAAAATATGTTCATTTTTCTAGAAGGCATTCAATATTCATATTGAACATGTAGGGCATTATATAGATTTTCAAACTCTAAGATGCCCATTTTCCCGTTGCAGTATAATTACACATACATGTAGATGAAAAATTTCATCCCTAGACAAGCAAAGTAAAAATGAATTTTACTTCCTTATAGATTGTTTGAGAGCAACATAATATAAATATAATACAAAGGAAAAGGATAATTCACATTTATGGAATGAAAATGAAATCATAAGGTATAAACTTGTATTTAATAAAAGAATATGAAACCATCAAATGGGATGCAATAATGTTATTTGTTAAAAAATAATAAACTACTCATATGAAATTGCAAAGTGAAAATAATAACGAAGTATCATTATGTTTAAATTAAAGCAGTTACAATGGTAATGTTGATATGATTTCATCATTTCACATTCACAATTACAATTGATGTGGATTTTTCAAATAAGAATGGTAATGTTGATATGATTTCATCATTTCACATTCACAATTACAATTGATGTGGATTTTTCAAATAAGATTTATTAGCAGATGTTTATCATGCAATATGGCCTTTTCTTACTCCCTTCTTTTAAAATGGGCATTTTCCTTCATTTTCATGTATCAATTGAGGTAAATGTTAGGGAGATATGTAGGTATTTAATGATACAATTCCTGAAATTGAAGGTAAATGTTAGGGAGATATGTAGGTATTTAATGATGTAACTATTGAAATTGAAGGTAAATGCTAGGAAGATATGCATGTATTTAATGATGCAATTCTTGATATTGAAGTGAAGTCAAGATTTGGAGTTCAATGTAACCAATTCCATTGTGTCCTTTGGTAATTTTATCCCTTTTGATTTATGTATTTTTAACACCCATGACATTTTAAATGGAACATGTGTATGTCCATCACTTTTTACAAGTGCTATTGGAACATAAGTTGGTATCGTTTGGATCCCATGGAGAACCAATGTATTTGTTAAAGTGGACAATCACAAATGTTGGAATTAGTGGGGGATTAGAGTCTATCTTGTAGAAGACGGGAATAACTTAAGTTAGATATTCCCATTAATAAGTCCTAGTGCAACCCATAAGTTGGATGGTAACATCACTTTTTGCTTAGCACAAGGTAACACTTTCGGTTCCAATTTCTAATCTTCAATTATTACTAGCAGTTGGATTTTGTTGTGCTTTGCAATGCTGCATGTGATATGTATGTTTAACAATTTTAGCATTGTTTAATATGAGATATGACCAAATTGTTGGTTGAAAATAAATTCATTTGTTAGGTGTGAACACACCCTGACCATGTATTTAATGCTTATAAGTATCATGCTAATCATGGAATGTAAATAAGTAGATCAATTTTGACAACATCAAGCAAGTTGACATAAGAGTTGCTTGATCAGAATTGACCTTATTAAGTGACCTCTCGTCTACATGTATATATAGCCATGAAAGGGACATTTTAGACATTATTATTAAGCGAATTTTATTTTGTTTTACTATTCAATGCTTGTTTTATCACAAACATTTCTATGCTCTTTAGACAATGGTTTTCCCGAGAATAAAGTGATATTATCGTTCACTTTATAATGTTCTATCTCTCCCATTAATACTTGTAGTTGTGACTGCATTTGTAAATCTATAATTGACATAGTTCGCAACTTTGATTCTCGGACGTACTTCTTATTAAAGATTCTTTGATCTACTATAATATTGAATACATAAATGTATCCCTTACATCACTTGATAATATCATTTTTTTTTAAAATTTCACTGACTTAGGTAACCTTGAAATTAAAAATAAATTTTTACCCCTCTCTCTCTCTTTATATATATATATATAAAGTGTATTTATATACCTCCTTAAGATTAAAACATGTATTAAATAGACTCAATTAACCTTTTTATAACCTTGAACTTTTTTTCTTTCCAAGTCACCTTAAATGTCACTAGTTATTCTTAATTACATTCACCTAAACCTTTGAACCTCCTATGGATAATAAATGATATATCAAAGGGTTATAACTTTTTAGGTTATGATTATTTATCCAACTAGGAATAAGACGCAACATAACCTTCTACTCTATGTTTTATAACCACATATAAATTTTTTATGGCAACGATGCCTTTTATTGAATTGACACTATTAACCCTTTTATAACCGTGAACTTTTTTTTCTTTCCAAGTGACCTTAAATGTCATTAGTTATTCTTAATTACATTCACCTAAACCTTTGAACCTCCCATGGATAATAAATGATATATCGAAGGGTTATAAATTTTTAGGTTATGATTATTTATCCAACTAGGAATAAGATACAATGTAACCTTTCACTCTATGTTTTATAATCACGTGTAATTTTTTTTTGTGACAACAATGCCTTTTGTTGAATTGACACTATTAACCCTTTTATAACCTTGAATATTTTTTTCTTTCCAAGTCACCTTAAATGCCACTAGTTATTCTTAATTACATTCACCTCAACCTTTGAACCTCCCATGGATAATAAATGATATATCGAAGGGTTATAACTTTTTAGGTTATGATTATTTATCCAACTAGGAATAAGATGCAACGTAACCTTCCGCTCTATGTTTTATGGTTTTATAACCACGTGTAAATTTTTTATGACAACGATGCCTTTTCTTTAAATGGTGGTGGTCGATCCTAGCACATTAACTTCTCCTCCCTGACCACGATTTAGACTTGCAATTTTAATCTATATAGTTTAATAATCAATTGATTAGTGTGGCACATTCTTAACGGCAGCCAGTTTTCTTTTTTACCACAACTTTTTTTATGTGCAACAAACTGAATGACATACGATATTAAGGTAGTCATCGATTCGATGTGTGGGGCACCTATGGAAAATTGTATACTGGAAACAATTAACAATTTCTTAGGAGTTTTTTTTAAGAATAATTGTTTTCCCTCGGTCTTGGTGTTTTCACCAAACTTGATTTTTGGTTCTCTTTAAATTTGCAGCATGTTGAATTTTCTTCAATGGAATTCTAAAACAAAACTCCGTCTCTTTTTAGAGTTTCCTTCGATTTGCAGCAAAGTAATACTTTTCTTCTTCTTTGAATGTGCAATAGATATATTTTTTATTCAATATAAGTTTTGAACCAAAACTTTAAATTTTTAATGGCCAAAGGCCTGAAAACGATCAAAGACCTGTTTGAACAAACCCTGAAATTTTTTGTTGGACCAACAACTGGAAAACAACAAAAATACTATGATCCCAATGTGATGAATAGTTCATGTTCATATAATAAATAACCACCTTAAAAAGGCTAGGTAATAATGATCCATAGAAGACAATAATTATATAAAAAATAAATGATATGATTACAATACAATGTAACAACCCATATATAGACTAAGGGCACCTTTGATGATGTTCACAAGGGTTATGTCCCTTGGATAATTATTATAATTATAATTATAATAATTAATAATTAATAATTATTATAATTTATTTTGTGCTTATTGATATATTTATGTCCATAATAGTCTACCATCTCATCCACCCCATTATAGAAACTAGTCCTTGCAAGTATTTAAATCTTATCATGGATTTGGTTAGTTGGTAAATCTTGGTTTTCAGAAACTTGTTTGATGATACGTGTGGTGTAGGTAAATAATCATATATACATGAATAGTTGTAGGATGACTTAGTTGGATGGTTAAATTTCATTTTCTATGTATTGGTCCATGTGGACACCCTCTATTGTTGGTCCACTAGGGAAAACTATGATCTTGGTACACCTTGTTTAGTTCTGCAAAGGATTCATAGTGTCTCCTTTGGTGTTTCAGAGTTTGTAGAGACAGTGTATCATTATCTTTGGGGTAAAAAGGTGGTAAATCTATATATTGAGTTCTAAAGGGATTATTGAAGATATAAAATCATATTTGGATACCCAATTGGCCACTTACCTAGGTATATGAAGTCAGGTTGGTCATTACTGCCCTAGCCCAATTATTTCCAAAAAGGTGTTGGTCTTCTCCCTAGAGATTGTAGTGTTGATTTTCATGGACGTGCATGGGGATGATTTACTTAGTGTTCTGAAGATACAAGGGTAAATATGGGCACCTAATTGGCCCTTCTATATCCTCCAAATCTTGCAAGTCAAAACACTCTGCTTGATTGACCAGTTTCCACAGGGGATTATTTTCAGTGTCAACAAGCAGCCTCGAAACATTATGAATGTGCATGGGAGTGATTCAACCACTTCTAAGAAAACAACATGGCATATTAATATGGGCACTCAATTTTCCCAATTACTCATTTCATCATCCTCCTTGAAGGGTGTTGTCCATCTAGGCCCTCTTCTAGTCACAAGGGCATTTTATAGGCTTATTTTAGGCTAATTAAGGATTAGTTGATGGAAATCCTAAGGTTTTTATTTAAAAAATCCTAAGTTGGTGTCTAATAATTTATTAAGAGGGGAAAAAGGTGCACTTTATGTTCTAATTTTGAGTTGAGATGGCACTTTTTGATTAATTGGGAATTATTAGCTCAAATTACCTAAGTCGATTTTCCTAGACTGACTAATGGAACACATGTGGAGGAAAATTAAATTGATGTGGCACTTTGGAACATATGTGGAGGTGAATTAGGATCAAATAAAGAAAATATCACCTCAAATTAACTCCCAGCCCTTTATCTTTCCTCACGAAACATGGATTGTCCCTCATTGAGAAAATCGTGGGCCTCCAACGACTTCGAAAAAAGGTGGTTTTGATCAAATGCTTGAAGTGAGGAGAAACAAACATGGTTTCAACAAACAAAACTTGGTTTTGTAAACAACATATGTTATTTTTTCTCTTGTATTGAAGGGACCCATGGTATTTGGTAAATATTTTAATATTTTTGACTTGTGAACCAAGGAGGGCGCATTCTAGGCCCAACAACTTGGATTTTCTCAACATCTTTTATTGTAAGAGGATTGTATCTAAAAACTAGATCAAGAAATATCCCTCCTAGAGATAATCAAAGTGTAACTTCTCTTGTAACAAACCTTAGATCTCATCTAGAAGATAAATTGGCTCTCCTACGCTATTTAAAGGAGGTCGATTTCCTCTCTAATAATTGAAATTTTGAGCTGGGAATAAAACTACTCAATTTCACTCTTGTAATATAGTGTTCTTGGGGATATTCTATTGGTGCATGGTGGATAATCCTTTGTTATTTTTTTATGGTGAAAGACCCATAAGGGTTTGAGGTAGCTAGGGTTTATTTTTCTTGCATCTAGTAGTTTGTAGGAAGATTGCTGCAATCTTGTCATGCATGAATATGAGTTAGTATGTTTATCTTGATTTTTGTGACCTCTCATGTTGATTTTATATTCACTATATGTTTAACTAATGTTGCGATGAAGCTTGTGTATGGATAGATTGGTTAGTCCTCTTAAAATTTGCAAGTTTTATTACGAGATTGGAGTTGAAGAGATTGTTGTTTAACCAAGCTATCAATGATAGGGACCGTGTTATCCTCCACTCTCCCTTTGTTTCTTTCATCTTCTATCTAATCCATTAAGACTCCATTTTCCCTCATGGGTGTTCCCTCAAGGCAATAGGTCTAGGGTTTGATAGTGTTAAAATTAGTCTCTTGTTCAAATTTCTCCCATTTATAATTTCTCATATCTTTTGTTTTGTTTTGTAGGTGCTTATATCCAAAGGAAGAGGCTCCAAGGAGATGAATTTGCCTCCTTAATCATCCAATGATCATTACTAAAACCTAAGGAGTTAATTGATACACCATAATTTAAAATACTAACCAAGACTTTGTGATTTATATAGGGTTAAGTAATGCCTCTTGTTATTCATTTGATCCAAGTACTACTTCTTCATGGGTTGATTTTACTTGAAAACAACCCAACACTTATTTGATTATCTTGTTGGTTTAAGATCTGAATTTCCATAGCCATTTCTAGTGTTGATTATCTAATAGAGTGTCTTTCTAACCTTATGTACGAGTTTAATATCTTAGATTATTCTCCATGCATGCTCACTATGGTTAGTCTTAGAAGTTAAATTCAACACTAAGTGATTATAATTCTGCCCTTCCTATCTAATATACTAAACTATGTCACTTTGATTCATATATTCTTCTTGTTGTAAATCTTCAAATTTATTAACTAATAGTTCATGATCAAAATGTATTTCTAGGGAATTTTATTTTGAGTTGTTGGGACAACTACAAATTGATCAAATTAAACCACTCTCATTTACCTTATTTATCACACATTTTGTTGGTAATTATCCTCATCTACTGTACACCCTATTGTCACTTACATACTTTGCATTGTTGACATATTAAACAATTGTTACCTTACTGCTCATAGCCAGTGAGGAAGGTAAGTGTTTTATGGACTAATTAATCACCATTTTCACTGTTCTAATTGGCTATCATAAGATATCTCTCATATAATCTTTAATCAATACCTTGCTGGTATTGATTGGTCTCATAGTGCAAACATTTTTATTGGTTTGAGAGTGATTTATCACTGTTAACAACTCTCATTTTGGCTGCCTTGTACCTATGGTGGTGACCAAGTTACTAATGTTACTAGAATCAGAATCAACAATAAATTGGCGAGGCAAACGAGACAAGGTTTTCAATTAGATCAAGAAAAATCAACAAATACAAAAAAATAAATATATACACATTTTTTGAATTAAAAAAAATAATTGGTATTCAAAGTAGCCATGTACATATACTACAAGATATCAATAGTTGTCCAAAATATATCAATTCTCATCCATAAGCTGAGTCCGGATAGATAAATCATTTCCTATAATTGGGATCCTATTAATCAATAACACCCTGTGCCTCCCTCCTCTAGGCTCTAGCCCTTGCCTCTACCTTGAATATCGAAGTTGATCCTCCAAGGACATTAGTCAACACCCTACAATTTTGATGAAACTTCCTAATCCAAGTGTTAAAATAAGGTATAATTAGAAAAAGTTTCCCATTCTTAATAATTTATTTTGCTTGACTGAATGGTACATTTGTATTAAGGTCGTGACATAAGATTTCAACAATCAACACCACCAACATCAAGGTACGTAGAGAGGTTGATGTGCCTAATTAAATGCCAATCCCTTACCCTCATACATGATATAATCCAGTGGAAACGTTGCAATCCTAAAATGATGAAAACTGTTAATTCTATTGAAGTTTGAATGGGATCTAAAATTCTACTTTTTGTATATGAACTTTATGATGTTCGAACCACTCTCAAACATCCTGATACAATTAATGGTAATGTTTAAAAAATAAGTAAAAGGATAAAAATTGAAAGATAAGGAGAATGTCACTTTTACTTTAAGAATTTAATATTACCATTGCTACTAAGCACCTCTAGCAACCAAACTAATGACAAAAAACAATCAAAATCGGTCTTACACGCTTTTCCTAGGTGCACAATTGAAACAAATTGGAGCTTCAAATCACAAGTCGGGGAAAAATCACGATTTTGACTCACATAGACCAATTCAAACTCCATCAACCTGAGTTTGACTTAGCCTGAACTGAATAGACTTATTTTGAGGGTGATTCGAGTCAAACTTGTGATTTTCCAAGTTTGACTCATGATTTTTGTTACGCTGGAACTTATTAAATAGTAAGAGGATTTGAATAGGATCCTCTTGCTAATCACTGCCATAATCATTTGATTCCATAAGTATTGACAACTTGTTACAACATTTTATAGATGGTATTTTGTTGATCATACATTGGTAGTATCATTACTTACTTCTGTCCACTATCATAGATCTATTAGACCACTAACTCAATGGAAATAATACACGACAATCATTAAAAAATCCAAGGGATCTAATCACTAGTTCATAAGACACATATTCTTTGGCATATTGAAATAAATTTGAGTGCATTTGGAGGGTCTCATTGTTGGATATGGTAAATCTCTATTGCTTAAATCTCAATTGGTAGCTATTGATATTTATGCCTTTAACTATCTTGTTGGTTGGTGGATTCATGCCATTCATCTAAACAAGTCTAAGTGCATTTCCTAGCTCTTCACTTTACTGTTTTATTAGCTCTCTTGCTACACAAAACTACAATCATAGGATCTCACTTGACCATGTTCTCAACATACTTTATACCTTATATGTTTTGAAGGGTATATCATTGTTATGCATTGTTTTCATATCTCTTTCATGCTACTATAAAAAGTTGACACTAAGATTGCCTTTGTTAGCGACGTTACATAACAACTTCATAATTCACTATTGTGTATGACCTAAACCTCACACTTGTGACTATTCAATACCTCTAACAAATTCACATTTGAAGGGAACACTATCAATTCTTATTTGAAAACTTCCTTTGGTTGATATTTGGTATTATTGATTTGAAATTTTAAAGACTTATCTTCCAGGAAGCACAATTCGACATTTATTAATTGCTCTAAGAAATTGGTTAATGGTATACTATTTAATGGTACAAGGACTTGTTAATACTATTATCATGGTTGCTTAGTAACGGTGATGATTTTAAATATTTAAATTTGTCTTGCTATCTCATGGTCAAAAGCATTCTTTCGAAGTGATTTATAAGTATTTGAGATAAGTCTTTGAAATGCCCAATAGGCCTAACAAGTAGATCACTATAAGTTGTAAGTAACTTATGGTAATTGTTTTATATGTTAGTGATCCTTTATGATAGTAATCTAAGAATTAACTCATTTTCTATTGGGTTCACTAATGCTATAATCTCTTGCTAGTATTATAACAAATGCCTTATGATAACTTGATGATCATGAACTTAAGCAATCAATATTCTTGGGTTTGTTAGCAATTAATCACATTGATTTTTGGTATTAGCATAAGTATTGGCATCTTATAGGTCATACGGATACCGATGAGAATTTAATGTTTGTTTCATTTCCAAATTAATCTATTGAGATAATTCAATTCACATTGATATAAGTGGTTATTATTTTCAAATTGATATTGTCATTTCATTGATGTTGATTTACATTAATGCTATGAGTTGTTGATGAATGAAAAAGATACATTTATACAATGTTCATATTGAAAGCATTTTATGTGTATATATGACTTAATGACATATGGGATTCTTGGGTAGAAGATTTGTGCCAATGTCTCTAAAGATCTTCAGGATTTGTCATTAAGCGTGTAAAACTGTGGTTGAAGGGAAATCTACTAGACAACACTAAGCACAAAATTGGATACCATGTACCTTGAGTATATTGGGGACCCCTCTAGGCATCATGAAACCGAACTATTGGTCATATTGTTACTATAGTGCATCAAACACATCATTCAGGAATATTACTCTTCACACATCAGAGAGTTTGGGTGGTGTGGAAAATTTACAGTCGATCCTCCTTGGTTAGTGCTATAAAACATTGGGCCGAGTATCATTGTTGGATCTCGTGGGTGGATAGAATGGATATATGTGATATTTTGTGAGATTCTCATAGAGATATAGATACAAAGATAAAATTCACACTAAGTCTAACATAGCTCAAAAGAATTGAGTAGGAAAAATAGAGAAGGAAAAACTGTGTTACAACACAAGAGAATGAAGAACAATTGGAAAAATTTCCATTACCTTATTCAGTACATGTGTACATAAATAATACATCTCCAAAGGAGAAATTCGTGAGCCTAACGAGACTGTTGAAATCCACACATGTGGCAGGCTTAGTTTGCATTGGAACCATCTCCCGATAAGGTCTAGTGGCCACCGATGATGAATGGCTAGTCAACCGAGGTAGAATGTCACATGACTGAGTCATTGGGGATAGAAATCAGGGGATGAGAATCCAATGGGTCGAAATTCACACTAAGTCTAACATAGATCAAAAGAATTAAGCAGGAAAAATAGAGAAGGAAAAACTGTGTTACAACACAAGAGAATGAAGAACAATTGGAAAAAACTTCCATTACCTTATTATTCAGTAAGTGTGTACATAAATAATACATCCCCAAAGGAGAAATTCGGGAGCCTAAAGAGGAATTTGAAATCCACACATGTGGCAGGATTAGTTTGCATTGGAACCATCTCCCGATAAGGTCTAATGGCCACCGATGATGAATGGCTAGTCAACTGAGGTGGAATGGCATATGACTGAGTCATTGGGGCTAGAAATTAGGGGATGAGATTCCAATGGGGAGAAATACTGACTTGTAGTGGTCAAAATAGGTGCTTCTACACTAAGTAGCAGTGAAAATAGGTGTAACATTCAGTTAACTAGGAAATCAAGGGGACAAGGCCCCCTAAATCATGGAACTGATTGTGATAACTCCCAAAATCATGCATGAGGGAACCTTTGGACTTCAATGATGTAACCAAGGTGCTTTGAGTGGATAAGAGGGCTAATGATGACCAAAATTAAGCTATAGGGGGCCTAAATTAAGGAATAGGTGCTCGGAGACTCAACTACTACTGCATGGAATACATGCAAAACCAAGATGAGATGGTTAGAATATTCCAACAATATAGTAGCTTGAAAATCCTTGTGATTATCAAGCCTTTTGGGATTGGGGGGATTATTTATTTCAAGAAGCTCCAATTGTCTACTTTTAATGTAATGATTTGATTTCATTGTATCATTTATTTATCGCTCATGCTTATCTTTTATACATCATTGAAAAACTTAATTTTCTTGTCTTTGATCGAATATCCATAGTTAGACACCTTATCATTATAACAACAGAGCTATGCCGGTATTTGGGATTAGTTAGTTGTCTTAGTTAACCTTAGAAAAAGGTTAGATGGTGTAGCATCCTTCTCTCTAAACCTTACGAGTTTTTTTTATACATAAAATATAAATTCAAACGTATAAGCAGAACACTCTTTTTAGTTTACTCAATCCAACTATATATAGAGTATCCATATATATAAGAAGCTCAACAATAGACTAACATTTTCATTTTCCTTCATTTTGTTTATGTCGAACTATAATGTAAAGACCTCATGTTAAAACACATCAAAGGTCCTAAATATTTTGTAATTTAAAACAATAGGTTACAATCGAACTCTTCTGAAGTAGAACAGATAGAACTTATAGGAAATAATAACAACAATTTTCTATATTTCAAGTATATGTTTATTAACATCTATTCTTATGAGAGATATATTTAAAGTAATGTGGTCATCTTAATTCCTTTCTTCTCACAAGTACACAACTTCTATTTAATGAGAATAATGATTATAAATCTAAGATCAAATAGAAAACCCGCTTCCATTTATCTAAATTAACTATATTCCTAAATAATTGTTTCTCATTTCTTTCCATTTATCTTTAACCATCATAGATTTTACTACTAATATTTATTTAGAAAACAAAGAATAATGAAGTAGACGTTTATTTTCTTCCATTCAGTCTACTACATATATATATGTATATCTATGTATTTTGAAGACAAAGAATAATTATAAATTTTACATTCATTTTCTTCTATTCATTCCGATCAACCATAATTATAAATATTACATTCTCCCAATAAACATTGTAGTTGCATAAGCATTGGATTTAAGGAATAAGACTCGACAGGTAATGGATCAAGTATTTCCACTATAAGGTAAATGACGTGAAATATAGGAAATAAGTCTTTATACAAATACTAATATATTTAACCACTGCGATTTGCATTATTAGGAATAGATAGTGGCAATTAATCTACAGAGATAAGAAATCCGTCTGCTAAGGATAATCCAATGGTAAATTAAAACAATTTATTTATAGAGGAAAATTACTCATTCACTATAGGCTGATTGGTCTGTACATAAGTTTTCTTAACAATGAATACACAGGTTTCAAATATAATTACACAATCGATCCAGATTGGATCGAATAATGAACCAAATTACAATTTCTTTATACCAGGATTACCATGATTGGCCTTTACTCGGCTTATCTAAGTCCCAAATATAAATGATAGTATGATCAAATAGCATTACTCTATGCATAAATAAAATTTTCCAGCAAAGTTAAACGAATATTCAAGGTAATAAACAACTATTGTTCAGATCGTCGATCCCACCAAAATTGGTGATTGTTGTTTTGCTACTCCTCCAATCCAAACAACAATCTTCAACGAAACACTGAGTGACTCCTCGGTTGACCTCCTTACTACACGAGGAGTAGTCTTCTTCCTCCGAGTATTCCGAGCAAATAGAGGTCGCAAGAACATACAAGCCTAAACCCTCATATGAGATCTCCCAATCCCTAGAGCAATTGTCAACCAAACTCACATGGACTGTCAACCAAACTCACATGGACACACTTAATCTCAAAATTCCATTACAGAAACCATCCAACATTAGGAAGCAAAGATCATTTTCTCTTCCTTCTCCCTTTTTTAAATAAAAGAGTCTTGGACGACATGTGCCATTTCATGCAAAATTTTAATTCAATTTATTAATTCTCTAATATTCATTTTCATGCAACAAGTGTCACTCTCACATATTAGTGCACATAAGTTCCTCACGTATCTCTTAGTTGTCTCCCTAATCTAAAATCCCTATCCCTAGATCAGTGGGTGCATGTGGAGTTAAACTCTAGATATTTTCTAATCTTGATTTGCTCCAAAATCAATTATCTCTAATTTATTTATTTTGATTTTAATCTAATGCATATCTTCCTAAATCAATGGGTGTACATAATTTCTACCCCAAATATCCCCTTTCAATAATTTCTTAATTTAAAATTCTCTTCATTCAATTATTCTCAATTTAACATTTTCATATGCGAAATTTAATATATGCCAAAATGTTTTAGTGCAAATATTTCCATTTCCTGTCGTTTTATAGGTACAACTTATATGGTTCCTTCTGACAACTTCCTCATCCTTGTCCTTGTGTGGGGAGTACTATGTAGCGATTAGGAATTTTTACTGTAATCTTTTGACTACATTTCCATGGAGACTAATGGTGATTGAGGAATAAGATCTTCCTTATTGCATGCCCCTCAACACATCGTACATGACCAAATCATTGTGGCCTCACCCGTACAACACACGCTTCCCCGAGTGAGCTGACAAGGCTTATGACCTGTGTGTAGAATGCTATTTCATGGTCGACAGTCTGTCGCCGTGCCCCTATGTATATTTCCCGTTCTTTATGACTCATTTTTATTCCATTGAGAGTCAGTTAGTAATTTGTTTTACCTACTACTGCACACATTAGTAGCATTGTTCCATACAAATCATATCATCATGCATTTTTATCTTTATTCAATTCTAATTAAATAAATAACATTTATTCACATCTATGGAAAAAACATCATGTCTTTCATTCATGCATAACATCATCATATTTATCAATCAATTGAGCATATTCATCATTTGCTTGTCAATCAGTCATTTTCATTCAATAATAATTAAAGCATAACACATTGTTCAAGTTTATTTAACTAGGTCACTTCAATATCATTGCCCTCAGTAATCTAGTCAATCAAATGTATCAAGGCGGGCATTATAGATGGGATCTTTCCCTTGGTTAGTTTAGGTTCGTTCACTGTTGGACATAGGAAAACTAAAAGAGGAACTCCTTTTGGTAGCGACAAGTTGGGAAGGAGGGCCATAGTTGTGTCAGTTTAGTGGTTGATTCATTGGTTATCCATTGAATGCTAGTTTGTTCCTAAACATTTTTTGCATCATTACGGGGGAATTCAAGCGTACCTGGTAGAATCATAACGATGTATCCTTTGGTGAGGATATCTTCTTCACCTAGATACTCCACATAGTGACTTCATTGAGTAAAGGAATTCTAGAAGTGACTCCACTGAGGAACGAACTTCAAGACATAGATATTTCCTTAGAACCCTAAACTTGAGATCTTCTATAGAAGAAAGCCTAAAACAAGTCAAGCTAATTCTAGCAATACTATCCCAATCCCAATGTCTGGAACAACTCCACCTCACACCCTTATGGGTAATCCAAATCAACCTAGGGCCTTTGGTGGTAGTAGGAATCAAAGCAATCCCTTTTGAATTTTTTTCTATTATGGGTCATCCTAATCCTAATCCTGAAAAGGCCCACAAAATATTGCCTACCTTCACTAGGGATAATGTCATCTCTGCTTTTGAACACCTAGATAAGTTTTGGAAGATCATGACAGAGCTTGGTGTGGTTCATGAGGATATTTTCATGAAGCTTTTTATTGCATCCCTAGATGGAAATTCCCATAGATGGTTTAAGAGCTTAAAAGTTAGAAGTATTACAAGGTATGATATGCTTGAAGTTAAATTCTTGGATGAATTTGGTGAAAAGTTAGATAAGAAATTTCTCCTCGACCAATTATACGAAATCAAGAAGAAGGAGAATGAAACTGTCTAAGAATTTAACCAAAGATTCAACAAGATCCTTGAGAAGATTCTTGAAGATGTCAAGCCTACGGATATTTCCATTATCATCCATTACTTAAATGATTTCCAAGGTACTTTTGGGTTTATATTGAAAGAAAATGGCTTGCAAAGTCTAGAGGATGCCCAAACCAAGGCAAGGAAAATGAAAGTGAATGTATCATCAACTGGAAACGCTGACCTCCTTGAATAATCTAGGGACACTTTTACTATATCTAAGGGCTCTAATGCAATTCAACCAACAATAGACCCTATCAAAAAAATGATGAAAATCCAAACTAGGATGGCCCAATAAATGGAGAATTTGAGAAAAGATATATCTCGTCTCCAAGTTCAAAATAATCCTAGAATGTCCTACCTTACTAGAAAACCTCGCTATGCATGGAATTCTAGAGGTAGAAACCATTGAACAACCAGGAGCCTCTCTTAGCTAGGAATCCATCCATTGGTTCTTTAATTATGAGGAACCAGATGATGACAAATCATGCCCATTGAAGCACATGGAAGAAATAGGAGAAGGGAGTGGTATAAATTTTGTTGAGGAATGCAACCAGGAGGATGAACCCCAACTCAAGGTTTATAATGTCTCCCTTGATGATTTAGAACAAATTAAGCACAATAACATTCATAATTATCTTAATTCCTTGGACGGAGAAGCTATATAAAACCTCAAGAAAGAGAAATGGAAAGATTATCAAAGGAGAAAGGCCTTGGAATATCAACCCAAAGTTGGAACCAAGAAGTGGGGAAATACATCTCTTCCTTTATCCCAACCTAGGAAATCTCAACCTCAACCTTCCTCTTCTTCTCCAAGTCAACCTATTCCTGAGAAATCCAAAGGATTTGACCTAGATATTGATGTTGAAGGGGAATTAAGAAAGGTTGTTGTACTTGTTCCCATCATGGAGTTAGCTAAGATCCCTTCTGTAAGGGAAAAGCTCCAAAAAATATTCAATCTTGATTGGAGTGAAGAGCTTAAGAAGGACCCTCCCATTAACTTACAAGTTGCCATACTAAAAGGGAAGAATAGGGGTCATAAACTTTTTTACCTCATCCTATCTATTAAAGGGATGCTTCTTCACAATTGTATGGTGGATTCTGGGGTTTCCACCAATGTCATGCCTCTTAAGGTAATTCAATCTTTAGGCCTTGAAGTTACTAGACCCTATGGAAATGTGTGATTTACTCCAAGGTTATCAAATATTATGGTCTTATTAAGAAACTTAGGGCTTACTTGTTTGCTTGTCTTGATATATCAACCCTTATGGGTGTTGTAATGATAGATATCCCTCCTACCCATGGCATGTTGTTGTCTAGGAAATGGTCAGCTAGACTAGGAGGCCAAATGTAAATGCATATTTCCTATGCATCCACCCCCAATTATGAAGGGAAGATGGTTATGATTTATAGGGAGCAATTCTTCAAGTTCCATATTGAAGATCCTATTGATGGGATAAGTAACAATTGTGAGGCATTTTGTGAAGAAGTAGATAATATACACTTAGTAAATGATGTGGATATAGATCTCAAGGAAAATAGTAAAGTGGATGCCCAACTACAAATTAGGGCAAGAATGGATAACAAAAAAAATCAATGTGTGGTGCAACCCTTACCATTTATGTAATATTCCAGCCAAGAATTGGTTAGAATACTATCTCCAAATTCCAAGTTGATCAGGATTTTAACTAGCATTTTTTTTAACAATTTTCTTTATGGTGTGCAGGGTGTAAGTGAGGAGTACTAGTTCACTGATCAAGGATGGTAGGGATAAATTTTGATTCTGGATTATATATGGAAAAATTGCAGCAGCAAGATAAGTCAGGGTCAGACACTGAGTCCTATGCACAAGATACTGGAGCCTTTCACTTTTCAACAACAGATAAGTCTGTTGCCTACTTCGAGGCTTCCTGGGCTTCCAACATATGCATAATAGACATGAATTGGAATACTTAAAGAAACCAAAGGGTGAATATCATTCATGGATATCTAAAACAGAGGGTGTACCAAGTCCCTTGATGATTTGGAAGTTCTGGAGGTATTTGGAAGAATTTGGACCAAGGGCTCTATTGGGGATTGCACAAGTAGGAGATTTCCAGGCCTTTCCAAACAGGATGAAATGCACCAAATACCTCAGGAACAGAGCATCGGGGTCTTTAAGGGTGTTATAAGTACCTCATAGGACCATCATATCATTAATTTGCAGCATAGGGAAATCATACAGTAAGATATGCTAAAACTAGCTAGTTAAAAGTACCTATTGAGCTAGTCTTTAATTCTGAAGGGTAAAAACTCAGTAAAACAATATAATACTATGTTATGAAACTATGAATGGATATGATATGACTCATTAATGTTCATAGGGTCTAATTTGAATATTTTAGGAAGATTCTGCAAGTTTATTACCTCCTTCATCCAATACACCTCCTCCTAAGCTAGTATGAAGCTAGAGTTAACTTCTGAAGGTGCCAAGGACAAAAATTTATAAACATATAAGTCAAAGTTGAATTAAAGGACATGATATATTAATTAATTTACTTTCAGGTCGAAATCAGAGAGTTGGAGAGAATATTACAATCATTAGCACTCCCAGTGCACTAGAGGACCTCGAATAGCTAGAATTCCTCCCAATGGGAAGAGATTGACTGGAGATGGAGAATAATGGTCTGGATATCAATATTGGACTGATATGAAGCTGCTACAAGTCAAAAGAATAGAGTATGGGGGCACACTGGTCTCTCTAAGAATTTCTGATCTCCTCCTTCAGAAATGAGAGCCTCCTTCTGTAGTGATCTTCCATTGTCTTCTTCACAAAGTCTTCTGGATGGTGAAATCTTCTCTGGAAGATGGATCAAATTCAATAGTGGATGATATGGATCTGATGATGAATGCTGAAAAATTTCTTGCAGCAGCAATAGGTCTTCACATAAATACTCTATAATCTTCAATGGCTCTCCAAACTTTTATCTCTGAATGTACTAGTAAACTCCACCTTCCTCCAAGCTAGTTTGTTCACCAACTAGTACTAGAACTCGAATTCTTCCATGGATTAGAGGGCATGGACCTGCAATAAAACTCTCATAGCTTCCATGGAGAAGAATAGATCAGAATAGATAAGAAGAAGAAATAATAATGGGGCTCATCTCACATTGGATGGCTAGGGCACATCACCTTGCCTTGAGAAGCTAGAATGCTTCACTCATAAACTCACAATGACAAAAATTGTGAAATGGAGTTGGATCCTTCTTTTATGGAATTTAGGGTGACCTACTGAGCAAGTTGAAGAGCTTGGTGACCTATGAGAATAGGTCACCCATGAGTGGACATATACCTTCCTTTCTTTTTCCTTACAAGCTTTTCTCTCCTTTAGAAATTGCGCCCCCCTTTGTCTCCACATGTTTCCTGCTTTGTAAAAGTTGTCTGCTTTGTAAACTGGCCTCCCTTTTGGAAACTGCGCCTTCATTTTCCTTTTTTGTTTGTTTCCAATTTGAAAACTGACCTCTCCTTTAGAAGCTGCACCCTCATTAGCTTTTTCTGGTTGTTTCCACTTTTTTGTTTTTGGCATGTTCTTACACCTTCTCTACTTTTCCTCTGTTGTTATTTTCTTGCTTCCAGTTCTAATTTGGAAACCTTATCCTCATGAGGGCGCCCTCTTGGCCCACTTGCACACATATAATCAATTCTAATTACCAAAATTAATTAAAACTAATAAAATTCATTTCTCCCCTTGACTTGGGATAAATTTTTTTCTATGCATGTTTAGTATAATGAAATTATTTTCCTTAGGGGTTATTTTGTCCCCTTTTACCCATGGTCACTGAATTAGCCCAAAATTGGGGACATGACAATTTACCAACTTGTATCCACTAGCTATGGAGAAGTATTAGATGAGGATACCAATACTATAGAGGATGATAGAAACCTATATCCCCTCATGATGTAATAAGATAAATGTTTCTTCCCTTAGAGCAACCTCAAAAGGAGTTAAATGACTGTGTCGTTAGTCCTCCATGTCCTCAAGAGTGTATGGTTGGTCAATTTACCATACCTTGGAGTTATGATCAAGATTACAATTGGTTCCAACTATGTGTCATTGAGAGAAATGATGAAAATAGAGGATGAAACCCTGACATTGATCATCCCACAATGTAATTTTGGAGAATTTACAAGATAAGGAGTGTATCCTTGAGAGTGTTAATAGAAGACTATTCACCCACCAAGATCATTTTATGGTTGACAACCAAGTCTATAGCTACATGACTCAATTCCATGACCACCTTTGGGTTGGACCTTTTTTTATTAATAGGATTGAGGGTGATACTATTATATAGCCACAACCACTAGTGTCCAATTTGACACTCCCATGATTGGTGATTTTATAAAACACTATCATCGTGAGGTTCCTTGATCATCCAAATATCTCTTGGTTAGATTAGAATTAAATTTTGTGCTTTTGCTTTCCTATATTAGTTAATTTTGAGCATTTGAATATATTTATTTTCATGTCATTAGCTTAGATTTCACTTAGAAAATTTTGAGCATTTATTTTCCTACAATTTATTTTATGTCTAGTTTTTTCCTTTATAATGAATCTAATGAATGGTTTGTGAGAAAGGTATAAGTGTATTTGTAGGTACTTCATTCATTGTTTTTGTACTAGAGATACTGAGGTTCTCAAGTAATCTCTTCCTTAGAGCATTTGTCCCCCATGAATCTAGATGTTATGCCACACTTTGTGGGGCATACCTTTTTTCGGATAAAGTTTTTCTTTTGAGCAAGATGCAAACCAAAGTATAGAGGCCTATCTTTGTTGCTCTTAGGCCTCCCCTTTAAATGATGAGATATATGATGTTATGATCAATGATATGAAATGTATTCACTGCTATGCCATGCCATGATTATGTATTATTTAATGATGTACTACATGTTGTTGTTGATTTAGTTGATGTATTGACTATCTCATGAGTATAGCTAGTAGTATCACACTTTCAAGTCGACGAGAGTAGTAGATCCTTGATTTACTTATGTACTAGTGATCCTAGGTAATGTTTGAGTATCTTGCAAGGAATTGTACCCCCTTCTCTGGGTCCATAGTATGGCTATCCATCCATCCATTTCCCATCATAGTTCTGGTCTTCATCCTTGGTATGAGGTTGATGAAGTTGATTATTGTCTCCTCTCCCATGTTATCAATTGCCATTGTTTACTCTTGAAAATGTGTCTTAAGAGTTGACTATGTCCTAGGAATTTCTATGGCTAGGGGGTCTAGTGGGATCACGTCCTATGGCCTTCTTACTTTTCAATCAAGATGACCTATAGAGAACTACACCTTTACCAAAGCATGAATTGGAAAAGTAACAAGAAAAAGAGAATGGGTCATACAAAAAAACATTGCAAAGTA
The DNA here is from genome assembly GCA_027924585.1 of Larix kaempferi. Lineage (NCBI taxonomy): Eukaryota > Viridiplantae > Streptophyta > Pinopsida > Pinales > Pinaceae > Larix > Larix kaempferi. Next base: position 405,797 of record BSBM01000346.1, on the reverse strand, counting down.
AATAAAATATCTATGTCTCTTGGTTTGGAGGTATGGGGATTGGGCATCGTCAGGGCTATAGATGCTTGAATGACACGTATTGTTGAAAAACCTAACATTTTGTGTGGATGTTATGCCACTCTGACATTAATTAGTAAAAGCTCGTTGGACTCCCACAACTGGAATCTATTCCAAATCAATGAGCTCCCCCTATATGAAAAATAATAAAAGAAAGGGCTACATCCAACGTAAGGAATAGGGTACATCTCTATGACACTCCTCTTGGTGACACATATGGTCTTTATGGCATTTATAAGCTTGGAATACATCCTTTCCCCTTACACCTTGAGTCAACCAATCCATCTTTTGACCAATAATATCACTTGTCTAACCTTGGTCTACCATCTCATCCACCCCATTGAAGAAGCTATTCCTTGCAAGTATTTAAATGTTATCATGGATTTGGTTAGTAGGTGAATCTTTCTTCTCAGAAACATGTTTGAATATACTTGTACTGTAGGTATATAATCATGTATAAATGACTAGCTTGTATGATGACTTAGTTTGATAGTTAAATTGCATCTTCTATGTGTTGTTTCATGTGGAAACCCTCTGTTGTTGGTCCACTAGAGACAAATGTGATCCTAATACATCTTGTTTAGTTCCACAGAGAATTCATCAAGTATCCTTTGGTGTTTCAGAGTTTGCAAAGCCAATGTATCAGTCTCTCTAAGGGTAAAAGGTGGTAAATCCATATCATGAGTTCTAAAAGGTATATTGAAGATCTAAAAGCATATTTGGATACCCAATTGGCCACTTACCTAGGTATATGAAGTCCGATTGGTCATTACTACTCTAGACCAATCACTTCCAAAAAGGTGGTGGGATTCTCCCTAGAGACTACATTGTTGATTTTCATGGATGTTCATGGGTATGATATACTCAGTGTTTTGAAGATCCGAGGGAAGATCTAAGCACCCAATTGTCCCTTCTATAGCCTCCAACTCTTGCATGTCAAAACTCTCCTCCATATTGGCCATTTTCCTCAAGGGCTTATTCTCAGTGTTAGCATGCAATCTGAAAACTTTATGAATGTGCATAAATCTCTTGCTACACAATACTACAATCATAGGATCTCACTTGACAAATTTCTCAGCATACTTCAAATCTGATATGTTTTGAAGGGTATATCATTGTTATGGATTGTATTCATATCTTTGTCATGCTACTATAAACACTTGACACTAAGAATGCCTTTATTAGCATTACATAATAGCCTCATAATTCACTATTGCGTATTCCCTAGACATCACACTTGTGACTATTTAGTACCTCTAACAAATTCGCATTTCAATGGAACAATATCAATTCTTATTTGCAAACTTCCATTGGTTGATATTTGATATTATTGATTTGAAAGTTTAAAGACGTATCTTCTAGGAAGAACAATTCGGCATTTAGTAATTGCTCTAAGAAATTGGTTAATGGTATACTATTCAATCATGCAAGGAATTGTTAATACTATTGTCATGGTTTCTTAGTAATGGTGTTGACTTTAAAGATTTAAAGTTGTCTTACTATCTCATGGTCAAAATCATTCTTTGGAAGTGATTTATAAGTATTTGAGATAAGTCTTTGGAATGCCTAATAGACTTAATAAGTGGATCACTATAAGTTGTGACTAAATTATGATAATTGCTTGACTTGTACTATTTTTCATATCTTAATGATCGTTTATGATAGTAATCTAAGACATAACACCTTTGCTATTGGGTTCATTAATGATATAATCTCCTGCTAGTATTAAAACAAACACTTTGTGATAACTTGATGATCATGAACTTAAGGAATTGATATTCTTGGATTCGTTAGTAATTAAACACATTGATTTTTGGTATTAACATAAGTATTGACATGTTATAGGTCATATTGATTAAGATTTAATGTTTGTTTCATTTTCAAATCGATATATTGGTGTAAGTGGTTATTATTTTCATATTGAAATTCCCATTTCATTGATGTTGATTTACATTGATGATATGAGTTGTTGATGAATGACAAAGATACATTCATACATTGTTCATATAGAAAGCATTTTATGCATATATATGGCTTAATGACATATGGGATTCTTGGGTAGAAGACGTGTTGATGTCTCTAAAGATATTTAGGAGTTGTCATTAAGTGGGTAAAACTGCATTTGAAGGGATCTCTAATAGACAACTACCATAGTTGGGAAACGTCTCCTTGAATCCCCGTTAGGTGCAAGATGTTGGACTTCGATCTAGTAACCTTCTTCGAGTTGTATCACATTAGACAACATTGAGCACAGACTTGGACCCCGCGTACCTTGAGTATATCGGGTATCCCTCTAGGAATCCTGAAACCAACCTATTGGTTGTCTTGTTACTATAGTGCATCAAACACAACATTCGAGAAGATTACTCTTCACATGTTAGAGGTCGGGTGGTATGGCTAAGAGTATAGTCAATCCTCCTTGGTTAGTGCTATGAAACATTGGGCCGAACATCATTGTTGGATCTTGCGGGTGGATAGAAGGGCTATAGTAGCTTGACAATCCCTGTGGCTATCAATCCTTTTGGGATTGGGGGTTATTTATTTCAAGAAGCTCCATTTGTCTACTTTTAATGTAATGCTTTTATTTCGTTCTATCATTTGTTTATTGCTAGTGGTTATATTTTATACATCATTGAAAAACTTAAGTCCGTCTTGTCTTTGATCAAATATCCATAGTTAGACACTTTATCATTATAAAAACAAAGCTTGTCCGGTATTCGGGGTTAGCTAGTTGTCTTAGTTAACCTTAGAAAAAGCGTGGCTAGGAAACCTAAAAGAGGAACTCTTTCTGATAGTGACTTGTTGGGAAGGAGGGCCATAGTTGTGCCAGTTTATCAATTGATTCCTTTCCTATCCATTAATTTCTAGGTTGTGCATAAACAAGTCCATCTTAAAGTCCAAAGATATAGGGTTGTTTTTGAATTGTAGCCAAATTAATTCAAGTCAATGAAGTGAAGTCCTTTAAAAAATTGTAGGCTCTGTTAAGCATAAGGGTGATCATTTTGAGGTAATTTGTATTTAGATTGTAAAGAGACTTACAATTGTCTCTAATTTCTCATTTCAAAGATATCATTTTTTTGGTAGTGTAATATCTGGGTGCATGATTGATTGTACCCGACACTTGAAAATTGTTGTATTTGAAAGATGGGTGCATGATCGATTGTACCCAATACCCTGAAATTCTTGTGTTGATTCTTTGACAAGCAAGTGTGGTCATTTGGAATTTTAAAATGGTGGAAATGCTACAAAATGCTAATCATGAAATTGAAACACTTCAACAAGATCTTGATGACGCTCTCCAAGAAATCGATGGGTTACATAAAAAAATTCTTTCAAGAATTTTTAATTGCACTAGAAAATGTATAAGTGAATTAGAAGAAAGGTTGGCAACATTGGAACAATGGGTAAATGATATTTTAAAACTTTATGATAAGAAAGAAAAAATAATAGAATTGTTGTAGCAATATTTATTGGCAAAGGAAAATGTGTTGTTGTTTTTGGAAAATGAAGTGAAAAAATTAAATCAAGAAAAAATAATATGTGATGTAATTTGTGATACAAATGATTTTCTTAAAAAGATTGATAGTTAATGTGGTAGTAGTAATTTGGTTGATGCTAATAATGATGATGTACATGTGTCTCTCTCATGATGATCTTGGTGGTATTTATGAAGATGATGAAATTGGTTGTTTTCAAAAGCATACAAAGGGAATTGGATCCAAACTCATGAATAAAATGAGTTTTGATGGCAAACTTTTAGGCAAAAATGAGCAAGGCGCCCATAAGCCCATAAATATATGTATAAGGCCAATAAATAAATGCCTTGGTTGTGAATATCATACAAGCAATGGTGAAACCAAATTTGTAAAAGTAGAAACAACAATAGAAAGTGAATTATCCACAAGTATCAATGCAATGAACTAGGAGTAGAAGCGAGAACAATGTTGTAGTCATTGTGGCAGAATATGACATGTACAAGCAAAATGTTGGAACTTGCATCCTTGCAGTATTTGTGGTTTTACCAATCATGATCACCACAAATTTTGGAACAAAGAAATATCAAATCCTAATATACAAATACAGTGTGGTTGGATAGATGTTCAAGAATGGCATAAATTTACTTTGATGTTGAAAGGATTAAGTTGAAATATTCTATTGTACAACATCTCTCACATAAAAATTCCCATGAGTTAGATGGTTTTCAAAAGTCAAGTTGTGATTAAAGAATTATAAAGAGTGACATGTCAAATTCTCATGCTTAGGAAAGAGTTGTGAATCTATTCTACTTGAGTTTCTTTAGGTAAATCCAATAATGAGTCATTTTCTTGTAATAGTTAGCCAAGGAAAACCATGGATATGTTGTAATGGTTAAGGGTTATTCAAAGAAACTCTTACTACGAAGATGAAGCATTCCAAACGATTGATTCAAGATCCATTCTTATTAAGCAACGGTGTAACTCATGCACGATATAAGAAGGCAAGAACAACTAAAGATGCATATAAGATGAAGAAGAGTACATATGATGTAGAGTACAAAATATTGAAGATGAAGACAACTCAAATATCCAAATTCAATCAAAAGTATTCATTAAGGGGGAATATGAAGGAATAATTCATACTTATGATATTTAATGGTGACATTATAATATGTGATCATGCATAAATTTTACGTATGATTCAAAGATGAGGAAAAAGAGGTAAGTTATAGAAGAGCATCTCATGAAGATCAATTGAGAGATTTACAGAGATATTGTGAAAGATAGTTATGCATATGGTTGAACATAAATTCTATCATGGCATGTTTGTTATGGTCACCTATTCTTATATAAGGGACCTCATTGTACTCTATTGTATGAGAGAAAGCTAAATCAATACAATGTAAGGTTCACAACATATTTGTGTTCTTATGGTCTGATTATGTGTGTTTGTTTATTGTTGGGTTGTGTTACCAACTAAGTTGCACTTAGATGGTTTCAAGTGAGTCCGTGAAGATAGAACAAGCCTACTTGTTCAAGTTCAGAAGATTAGAACTCCTAGCAGTCACTTTGGCCCTTTTTTTTATATAAAATTGCATGTTCATACCCCTTGGGGATGTTGTAAAAAATGTATTAGCATGATGACTTAATGTAACAGACTCGTCTTTCCAAGGACTTAGATATCAATCCAACTAGCCTAGAGTGTTTTTCACTCATACCTCCAAAGTTGGGGTGGTCATCTTGGTGTCTCGGCCTTAGGAGGTTATTAGAGCCCAAGTGTCAATGTATATTACCATGCTAGACATTACTATCGAGTCTTATGAACATGTACTAGGTCCCCTAGATTTTTTTTTAAGTTTCAAGAAAAATAAAATTTTCCGTAAAATTAGGCTATTTTTTAATAGTTTAATTGGAAAAATAAAAATGTAATAAAAGTGTGGTTAGGAGGTCAAATTTTCTATGGGGGTGCTCGTTTTCTAACCCGGAGCACCCACAAAACTCCTAAACCCACTTTTCATAAGTTTTAAAGTGATTATTTATCACTGAGGTGGATTTTAAAAAAATGTGGATTTTCTCTTTAAAAAAAAGTGAATAAAAAATAGAAAAATAATGAATAATGAGAGAAAATAAAAATCCTAAATTGAGGGAATCTTGTCCCAATCAGGATCAGAGTTAACTCAAATCAATTCGGTGGTTGATTGGGGTTGATTGAATGTCAAATCAATCAAGATCAAGGCAATCTCTTGAGAGGGCGAGTTATTCCATGAAAGAGAGGGCGTAAATCCCCAAAAGGAGGACGCATAATAGAGGTCGTGTCTTCTAGTTTGTTGGGTGAAGTGAACAAGGAGATGGGGTGCACCTCTTGTTGATGTGGCGCCCACCTCATGAATCTTGCTCCCTCTCAATCCATTTAATCTCTCAATCACCCCCTTCAAACCCTTGATTCCCTCCAAGAATGTGCCCTTGCTTTCTCTTGAGCTCATGCACCCCCCCTCTTCTGGATTTATCTATAAAGGAAAGGATCTTCCTCCATTGTAAGCTAGTTAGAGTCAAGGAGATAAGTGCTTGCATATTGTAACTGTGTATTATCATTCTTTTGCTTGAGAATAAAGAGAAGCTTTGGAGGCTAAGTGTGTGGTGCTACTATGTGTGGATGAGAATTGGCATGGATTGATTGAGTTAAGTTGTGTTATTCACATTTGTTGTGTATGTGCTTTGTGAATCTGACCTTGATAGGGTTGTTATCAATTGATAGGAAAGAAGTAGGAAGTAAGTTTACTTTCTAATTTCTTCTTAGATATATATGATTAGAGATCTAGATTTTACATGTTTATAAGTTTATATGCATGTTCTTTTAATCTATTTTATATATGCTACTAGATCTCATGGGTGTTTGTGCAAGGGTGTGATTAGATTTAAGGTATCCTAGCTTGGAAGAAGGGGTGATCTATTTTTTTCCTTCCCATATCCAAGCATCTTCAAGACATAGTCCCTCGACATCCCACCAACAAGTCTCTTGGTTGATCTTTCTGGCAACAAGCCAACCTTCTCCTCTCTTTCTCCTTCAAAACTTCAATTTTTTTTTTTTTCAATTTGTGTTAAGCGAGTATTCATATCTATAGCTTAGATTCATATCATAAGTAGATTTGATGCAATATTCTAGATCTAATTCCTCTAAAAAGCCTTATTTTACAAGCTAGATCTAGTATTGATTAGTCTTTCCTTTTGCAAGTCATTTCATAGAAAAATTTTAAGGCTTGAGGTAGAAATTAGTTGCTTTGATTTTCAAAGTTTTATTTGGAAATGTTAAAGTGCTCCATTGGCTGCCCTAAAAATGCAAGATAAGATCCTCCAAAGGACTTGTCCTTTTGAGTTATTTTAGTCATTTTTGTAAGTAGTTTTACATAGAGATTTTTTCGGTAAATTTTTTTACTTGCCCAAAATCACTTTTAAAACTTTTAAAGTGATTTTGGGAATTTTTTAACACTAATATTATTCGTTGTTATTTTTTTGTATTTTAGCTGGTTTTGATACATTTTGGGCAAAAAACAAGTTTCTAACTAATTCGGAGCATCCCTGCTTCATCCGATGAATTGTCTTAAATTTTTTGTAAGCCTTTGGATCTATTTCTGTAAAGATCCAAGCCATTTTCCAGTGACTATTGTAAATCCATAAATAAAAAAGAAGAGAGAGTGGGCTACCCAATGCCCACACCCCAACCCCCTGGGGGGTTTGCGTCGTTTTGTGATGTTTTCTATTTTTGCTTAGTTGGTTTTCCTTTTAGTTTAATAACTTAAAGTGAGTTTAAAATTAACTTTTGAAGTGTTTGGTCCAAATATCGGTCTTCAAAATGTGCTTAGGACTTATGATCTAACTATTTGGAAGGCAATATACTTTGCAGTAAGTTTTCTATATTTCAAGTTCATTTCATTTTTTGCAAAGTAATGAACTTGTAGCTATGCATTCCCAAAGTACCAAAACAACTTGTTCGAGTAAGGGAAAATAGATTCTCAACTTTAGGATTAATCAATTCACATTTTCCTTTTTTGCTTTCTTTTCACAAGTTAAAGTAACGAACCTGTTTTGTATATCCGAAGTATGCTCTTGCCATCACATAAATAACTTGCCTGAGTATGTGGTGGATGATCAGAAAAGAGTTTCTTAGACATTAGCAATTAGTCTCACATTTGTAATTTACATTCCCTGAAAGACGAAGATCCAACGTCTCGGTTTTACCTCACGTGGGAAAATCTTACAGAGAAAGAGGGAACAACTGGAGAGTGACTGCAAGGTCCCGTTAGGCTACACCCTAGTTTGGTGTAGTGTTGGTCATCCCCTTGTGACTCCATCTAGCCCTCGTTTTCTTGTGTAGGGCCACACTTGGTGAGTCTAGACATATTCCCTGTACCATTTTGGTATACTGGGAATCCCCCTCCTCTCTAATCAACTCATCTTTTAATAACTAAAATTGACCAAGAACAGTCGCAAAGCATCTACATTACAACAACACTTTATTTTTCGACTCCATTTTGGCATTGGTCCTATTTTCAAGGTTTCAATCTTATGTTAAGTGGTTGTAATAATTTCATGTTGTTGACTTAATTTTACATTTGCAAGTGCTTTTTCTTTCAGTATTTACTTCTTAAAAAAACTCCTAAAAAACTTACCCATTCACAAACTAAACAACTTAATCATCCTTAGTAACCTTTAGGGACTACCCCCCTTGGCTTCGTTAGTATTTATGCCTAAACAGAGGAGTCGGGATCAAGTGACAATACTGGACTCGAGACTTGCCCCCAAGGAATGCACCCAAGCAGCTTGAATATTTCTGCTGTGATATCCCCCAGGTGTGTGTTCTGGAAGCAAAATGTTGCTTTAATTCCCAACATTAACATCCCAAACTATGTAGCAAACTTGAAGATAGAGAGCCACTTCCTTATGTCTAGGAAACCTTCAATCCCTCCCCTCCACTACCATAAATGGGTAATCCATAAAACCCATTACCTCACGTGGGAGATTAGTCCTCAGGGACAACTACATGCTACTAAGGAGAACTATATGAACAAGATCCAGTCCCAGTGGATCAATTTCCATATGTAGGTTGTACACCCAATTTTGTTACCGGACAATATACCAAAAGCGGACTTAAGGCATGATCTCCCTAGTTCAATGCGAATCTAGAAAAAATCATACAGAACACAAATCTATCTTCCTAGATCAAATTAGAGATTAAGTGATGTAAACATCTTACCTTTCAGATTTGTAAATAGTTTCCTCCTTTGTCACTCTAGGCTCCACGGTCGTCAGATTCGTAGCTACAAGACCTGTCAGAACATGCAAGAGAAAAACAAGTAGTAATAATACATCTACACAATAACTGATCTACGTAAACGGTTAAGGAAGTAAACTATAAATATCAATGAACAACAAGACATTTATGGAAAGAGTTTTGTATTACTGTATAAAAGTGGGAATACAAAGAAGAGAGAGGATTACAACCAAGCCCTAACGTCGCAATCTTCCTCCAACAAGCCAAGCCAATGCCTCTAAGGAGAAATGGGTGCCTCCAAGAGATGAATGATGATCTCCTAAGCTTATTCCACCAGCATATGGATGTTATAGCCTTCCTCCCCTTAGAATGGAGAGGAGCTTAATATATATAGGACTAGGAGGATAGAATAGGTTGAGAAATAGTGGGAGAGGACTAAGGGATCCTCCCAAGGGGTTGGGGAACTGAGGGCCATCTCACCTACAAGCTAGGGATAGAGATCCAAGTTATACACCTTCGAGAAATCACTCGAAGATTCCCTTTATCCACATTAACTAACATCGACGCAAGTTGTATTAGGACAACCTGCACCTGATAGGGACGACGCATGCTGTACAAAGGTAACATTGGACGATGGTTCAAGTTTTCAGGTGACCACCTACGCCTAACCTAGTTGGGCACAAGTTGCTAGGGAGAAACCCACGCCGAACCAACTAGATCATATGGAAAGGGGTCAGCAACTTCTCCAATTGGACTTCCTATTCATGGAAACTTCACGGATTTTTGCACTGAGTTAACATATGTCTTATGATGGCAATATTTTAGGTGTAACAGAATGCCCCCCAAAGCATGAAGCTAATAAAACTAGACAGGTGAAATGATTTGATAGAAGGATGGAAAGGACTTGTCGGATGAAAGATGCTGCTGCAGTACAACTGACTCTGAGAACACAGTCTCGTATGACTCACAACATGGCTGCTGACCAATACAATGTAGATCCATGGCAATAAAGACCAACTGAACACAATCATGACTACTAGACACAATCATAGATCCATGATGAGATGATAACACAACCAAGACCAATACAAAGTGGATCTGTGTAATATAACTCAAACAATCTCCATCCCAACCTGGGTAGAATATGACATCGCCAAGGTATTCAAGTCAAATCCGCAATGATACGAATCTTTCCATGTGATTACAATGTTTTGAAGTCGAACATGGTAGAAACCACTTGATTACTGGTCATTAATGTATACCGTTAACAAGCGCGAGGAAAATCATCATTAATGTCGATGATCCCCAAGGTATCATAGTACATATCACCAAGCACGAATAAATGATTTGAAGTCGAACGCTTGATGAAATATTTCAATCAAGAGGCAATGATGTAAACTCATGGTGAAAGCGAGGTAGCCTGCCATTGAGGCATGCAGGCCTAAGGTACTAGATTAGTTTCTAGACTCAGTCCTCGGATGATGTGTTGAAGTCAACGAGGATGAATCCATCGAAGTAGGGACAAGATGAATCCCCCATCATCGACACAAAACTCGATAACAAATGTTTGGATTAGATTGGATGGTACAGGAACATGCAAGACTAAATCAGAGTAGATTGACCTGATAGAAGGTGTACTGACTGCAAATGATGAGAGGTGAATGTATCTTGAACATGGGCATGGCATGACTTGGCAGTATTAACATGACGAGAAACGACGCCAACTCCTAATGCAACTGATGGTAGAAGCATTCTTCGGATGACCCAGAGGAGTAACAAGACTCATGAAGTTAGCTAGACTCGATGACAAACGGATTACTCAAGTACTGAATGTAAATGCAAATGAGTGCCATGTTCAAGAACGACTAAGTACTACCACAGGTTAAAATGTAACACAAAAATATTTCCTTTTTCCCCATCATGACTGATGAGTGCCTCACTTGTTTTTAACAAGCTTGAGGAGGGTAAATAGATGCTTGGTATAGCTCATCTCATAGATGAGTCCAATCCCAAAAAAAATTGAACTTGGGAAAGGAGGGGTTTGTCCCATGGCAGGCTCTTCAATGTTGAATTTTAACAAGTCCATAGAAGGTAAACTCGGCGTCATTTCATATTTAGAGAGTCTGAAAAGAACTAAAGATGACTCCAAAGGTCCTTTTTAGTAAGGTTATCCTCTTCGCCCAGAAAAGGGTAAAACAACGTGAGAGAGGACTCTTCCAGTCATGATCGGTTGGAGTATTCCTTTTTCGTATGTAGTGCCCCTTGGTCCGAAAAAGGGGTAAAATATCATGAGGAAGACGATCATTCAAATACTTTTACAAGCGTGAACGCATCAAGTTTGCTTTGTGATATTTTCGTATTTAGAGAGCGTAAAAAGAGTTTAAAGAAAGACTCCGAGGGGTTCCTTTTTCGTAGGAGTTTAATGGGCCCAAAAAAGTGATAAACTATAACTCAGTGACTTATTCTCATCGTTTTACGAGCATGAGAAAGAACAAAGACTTAGCTCGGTGTCAATAATAATTTGAATTTAAAAAACGAAATAATGACATAAAAACGCTTGATGAGTTGTTCATACCTGATAATACTTGTGAGATAATCACCATGATGAAAAATGGTAGTAATTAGGAACCTAACTTCACCTGCAAGCTTAAAGACTAGGTCAAAACAGTTAACCTAGTGTTTAAATGCAAAAAATAACTCAAACTATAGTAAATAACCCACTAAAGAATCAAATTAAAAAAGGAATATTCCCCTTTGAGTTATAAAATGGGCAAAATAGTGAAAAACAACCACAATTGTTTTTTACCAAGTTGGAGAGGTGTGAAGTGCCATTTGGAGCCATTTTTCTCTTGTTGATTCCGGGAGCTACAGTCGACCATTTCGCGTGTCATTAGAGACAGGTAACCCTAACCTTTGCTACTTAACTTTCTAGTGGATTATATTTATGTTTTTGTTGTATTTTAGTGTGTTTTGAGTTGGTTTGGTGGGGGGATATGCCTAGCGGGTTAGTGCAATCCCTCTTTACGAGATCTGTGCCAGGCATTAGCAAACGTAAAACCCCTAAGGGTAATCTGCGCTGGCAGTGCCCTGTTAGCAATGACGTCTTGCGTCAGAACAAACCCCCAAATACAACTCAACGCCAAACCCAAAAGAAAATCTTTTGATGATTGGAAAGGATTCTACTGATGTTTAAATGCCCTTTTTGATAGGTTCATAGTGACAAATATGGTTCTTGAGTGGAGAGAATGAGAGCACGAAGTTGATGATGCTCAAGCTGAGAATGACCCTCAATGCATTACTGCATTGAGGCACTGGGGGTTGCTCAAATACTTCAAAGTGTCGGGCATGAGGGCCCAAGTTCCGTTGCTGACGCACATGATCCAATGTTGGGATCTGGTACAACAACATTTTGCGATAGGAGCGCATACACTAAGCATAGATGTCAAGGACATCTATTTCTTGACAGGGTTATCCCGGTGGGGAGAGCTTGTATCTCTCATCGGATCACGAGGAGGTGATCGGGCAGTGGATGATATGGTTGACCAGTGGTGTACCCCAGGCACTGTGGATATTGGTGGGATGATCCCCATCAAAGATATTCAAGACCGTGCTCTACATACCGTGCTCTTCACCATAGTGAGGGTAGCAGGAAGTCAATCTGCTCACCTCACAAGCAAATCGCAGTTGATGTATGTGGAGGAGTGCATGGCTCCTAGGGTATTCAACTGGTGTGAGGGACTCCTCACCAACCTACGGAGTCAGTTGACCAAATGTTGGCACAGGGCGTTGAAGCAGTTTGGCTATGGGTCGGTGGTGATATCATTTCTGTTGGAGCGGGTGCCTCATCTGCATCCGCAGGTGGACTTGGATGACCGAGATGCTCGGGATCCGCACATGACCAGGTGGTCAGAGGTGATGGCCCGCCATGGTGTAGGGGGTCCTATCATAGGCTTCGATTCAGGATTTTTCACTTGGATGGAGGGACAGCTCCTCATGATAGAGGATTACCCATATAGCAGGACATATTTCAAAGGCAACCCCGACCTACTGCTTCCCGAGGAAGCACAATGGAGCGATATCGGTAAGAACAACAACTATTATGTTTTTTCATTTTATGCTTTTATGATTTTATTTTGTAGTAGTGTTGATGATTCAATAATGTTTTGTGCAGATGTGGATCCATCCCGACTAGTTGGAGTCTCGCTCATTGCGAGGAGAAGAGAGGTGCCAATCATGGGTCCCGCGATGCGTGATGCCATCGAGGAGATGGAGGAGGTCCATGAGAACCTCCATAGGCTGACACTAGACATCCCAGATCCAGGTGTCCATGATCTACCCCGGGGCTATCAGAAGCTCACCGTTGGGGTGTCCTTACGTTTCGGCACGTTGCTTCGTAAAGTGGCGAGGGTCGTAGTCTGCTATCATGAGCAACCTAAGGATTAGGCTCATGTTTGCATATGTACTGAAAGCTTATGAGCTTCATATTTTGTTAGAGATGACTCTTACTAAAATCTAGTATGATTCAGACTCTTGTATTAGCACTACCATTTTGTATCGATTGATATATATAGACGCTATTGGCGGTTTTATACATTTTGTGTTCTAATGGTGATTAATGAGATCTTATTTACATGTTTGCTTATACAATGGATGATTTACATGTTATGTATGATTTTATATTTTATAAATATGTTATGTGTGTGCAATGTACCAATCTAGAATGAAGTTGGGCATCAAGTCAGCAACTGTATTCATGTCTCGTAAAATGTGCAGGTATTGAATAGATTCAAAGGACCTTTCCAGAAGACGAACTCATCGGAAGGTTCACGGATAGCGTAGATCTGGTTAAGATGAGAAACCACTAGTTGTGAATCCAGGTGTATAACAACGTGGTTCATACCCAAGGAAAGAGTGTCGGTTAGGGTTCCAATCACCGCCTGATACTCTACGACGTTATTGGTTGCGTATCCTAGACAATTTCCTCTTGAGCTAATGAGCTTGTCGGTCGGAGAATAAAGTACCCAGGCTGCCGAAGCAAGGTTATGGGTATGCTGGCTGGCATCGTCCGCGAATCCATAGCAAGTTTCCATCTACACATGCAGACAGAACATGGTATAAGTAGCGAAACAAGATCTACACACACTAAAACAAAGTGTCACACCACACAAAACACATGCCATGTACAGTATATACAAGATACCTATGCGTGAAAGACTCAGGCATAGTACCTCTTCAGGTAGAGCCCATTGTGGGGCTCGCCCAAACATATCCCATCATAGTCCTCTAGTTCGTAGGCTCCCTGCTCCAGAACACGTTTCATTATGTACGGTCCGTGCCACATGGACTCAAACTTATCTGTCCCCAGCTTATCATGATTTTGGTCATATGTGTGTACCAAATCACCCTCGTTAAAGACACTAGGTTTAACTGACCTATCGTATTGTTCTTTGATGCATTTATTGTGTGCCTCGTTGGCAAGAGCAGCATCGCGGCGAGTCTCGTCAAGTTTCGATAGGTAAAGGAAGCGTTCTTCCTCGGCAGTGGTGTTCGGAAGAAGTTCAACTGTGAGTTTGAGTGATGGAATCTCGCACTCTATAGGTAGGACTGCCTTCAATCCGTAGACTAGTTGGAATGGTGTAAATCCGGTGGCAGTCTTGACGGAGGTCCGATATGCCCATAGTGCGAAAAAGAGCATGTTATGCCAGTTGGACTTGTGCGTACCCACCATGCGTTGAATCATGGTTTTCAAGATCTTGTTGATGGAGTCTACTTGTCCGTTGGACTATGGGTAGTAAGGGGTTGAGTTTTCACAACGAAAACCCAGTCTGGTGCTCAATTCATCTACCATATGGTTCTGAAAGTGAGATACATGGTTGGTGACAATGGCTTGTGGAACTCCGAACCATGCAATAACATTATTGAACATGAAGAGTGCGGTGGTTTTTCCGTCTTCATAGTATGTAGGCATAGTCTCGGCCCATTTAGTAAAATAATCCATGAATACTATGGCGTAACCATGCCCCTCGGTCGAGGTAGGCTTACAGTGCATGAAATCTATGCCCCATTTTGCAAAGGGGCCCATGGCAATAACTGGGTGTAACAGGGTGGGATGGGTGCGCTTTTTCATTTGAAAATGCTGGCATGGGGGACATTTCTTAAGGACCTCAATGCAATCTTTAAAGATGTATGGCCAGTAATATCCCGCACGTAGTATCTTCTGGGTTGTAGCCATCCCAGAGAGATGACCACCACAAGCCCCAGAGTGACAGTCATTCAAGACGTGTTCATCATCCTCGTGTGTCAGACAATGTCGAAGAACATAATCAATACCACGTCGATACAGGGTATCGCTAATAATCAATTAATACTTGGCGTGGTGGTGTATACGATGGCGATCGTCATGAGACAATTGGGGGTTGAAACGTTGGGTTTGAAGACATAAGTTAATATCTCCATACCATGGGTTGGACGTGCTGATGAGGAACAATGACTCATCGGGAAGAGAATCGTTGGGCTTAGATCCTAAATCAACATGGGGAACATAAAAAATGAGCTCGACAAACACCAAAGACTTCTTAGACTTGGCCTTCTCGAATAGGGGATCGAATTCCTGAAGTATTACGATCTAGCGTGAATACTTTCCCCCAAGTACTTGACGTGTCAAAACACGGTACATGGGATTCGAGTCGGCGATAATGGTGGTGGTGTGGAGCAGTATGTAATGACGAAAAATGACTACCGCGAGAGCAAGCTTCTCGACATGTGACTAACAAGTTTCGGAGTCAATAAGACCCTTACTTAGGTAATAGATCACATGTTATTGGGCGTTATGGTCCTCCTGCACCAAGACCATGGTGATCGTGGTGACAAAAGCGGAGAGATAAAGGATGTAATCTCGGTAGTAATTGGGTGGTTGGAGCATAGGGGCATGGGTAATAGCATGTTTAAGACTATCAAAGGATTGTTGCGCTTGATCGTCCCATATGAACGAGACGTCTTTCTTGAGTAGTTTCATATAACCCTGTGTCTTCTTAGCGAAATTACAGACAAAATGCCGTAAATAAGTTGCCTTCCCTTGCAAACTTTAAAGTTCCCTAACGTCAGTAGGAGGTGGGAGAGCGACAATGGCTTTCGCCTTCAAGGGATCAATGTAGATCCCATCTTTCGAAACAATAAAACCTAGGAGGCGTCCAGACTCGATGCAGAAAATACACTTGTGAGGGTTCAGACGGATGTTATACCGTCTGCATGTGAGGAATACTGTCATTAGATGATCGACATGGAACTCACGCTGCTACGAATGGGCAGGGAAATCGTCAAGATATGTTTCCACAAAGTCCTTCACATCATGAAAAGCGTACGACATGGTCCACTGGAATGTGGCACTAGCATTTTAAGAACAAAAGGGAGTTTACGATATGCAAACGTATCCCAAGGGAAGATGAAAGTTGTCTTGTGTTGGTCGTCCGGGTGGATCTCAATCTGGTTGAAACCGGAAAATCCATCCATGAATGAAAAGATGACACTTCCGGCACAATTGTCTATGATATGATCGATAAAGGGAGTGGGGTAGTTTTCCTTAGGACAAGCCTTGTTCAAATCTCGATAATCGACACAGACAAGAATGGTGCCCTGATTCTTAGCCACAAGGACGACATTTGAGACCCATTCTGTTAATGGAACAGGGTAGATAAAGCCATCCTTTAAGAGATTTTCAATTTTTGCCTTAATCGCCGCAGTTTTTCGAGGGTGTACCGGTCGTAACTTTTGGCGGACTGGTTTAGCGTTGGGATAGGTTTTAATTTCATGTGAAACAATAGCAGGGTCTATCTCGGGCATTTCCTCGTAGGTCCAAGAAAACACGTGTCGAAATTGGTTGAATAAGGCCGTAAAAGTAGTAATCTCTGCAGGAGAACATTTCTGGCCTAAACGAATATGTTCCACTACACCAGGGGTAACCGAGATGTCAACTAGAATGGTGGGTTCAATGTTTTCCAGGTTTACCTCAGTGTCCATATGACATGTGAGTGTCGGGGACTGGGGAAAAGGGTAGACATCCTATGTGAAAATGGTGGTGATGTTATTCTCTACAGAATCCAATGGGGGAAGGAAAGATGATCGATGGTGGAGGTCTTCCCACAGAGGGTCATCCGCGCTCATAATTTCCATAATGGACTCGTCGGAATGAAAAGTCTGGAGTAGAGGATCAGGTAAGGATGACGTCCAATGTAGAGAACAGGATGTAGAGGCCACAACCAAGTGGTCCTCATGTGCTTATTGGATAGCCTTGTAAGTGAGTTCAGCGGGTGAAAGAGGCATGGTATCTCCAATCAGATGCATAGTGGCTTCATCGAGTACAAGCCATTGATCGTTAGAGTTGGGAAAAGGATGAAATCGTGGAGGAGATCATATTCACCGTGGCAACATGATTAGGGGGATCCGGGGTTGGAAAGACGCCCATAAGAGATGAATATTTTATGAGGCCGACCCCCACGCTCTCATATAGCTACGAAGATTTTCTGAGTAATGGGAAATTATTGCCAAGATGAGTAGCGGTGTATGGTGTATAGAAGTCCAGTTGGTCGACAGTGACAATTCGGCCTTGATGGGGGAATTGCACTATGCGGGAGACAGATGACGGGACCACATTCATGGAATAAAACCAATTACGACCAAGTAAGAGATTATAATCTAAAGGGGCTGCGATTACTTCCATGTTAATGGTTTCGGTCTTACCTCCCAACTCGACTGCTAAGGCTTGTAATAGCCCATGGGGTTGAAAGCCATGACCGTCGAATGCTTTCAAGGTGGTGGGAGAACGGTTCAATTCGAGAGAATCAATGGCTCTCCAACAAGATAGTGACATGACCGAGGTAGAAGCCCCTTCGTCTAGTGCAGTATGATGGACTGTCTTCCCAGCAACATTCGTAGCAACTTGAAATGACAGCTGGTGGGAAATCCTTGGTTTAAAGTACTCAAGTTGAAACATGATTGTGTTCGAGGAATCATGATCTACCGCGCCAATAGAAGCAAGAAGAGTCTTGCGTTGGTTGGGACAATTCTGCAAGACCTCTAGCATCGACATGGCACAAGGAGCTTATGCCAAGTCCTCTACAATATTGTAGCTCTGAGTTGCTTGAGCATTAGGATTGAAAACAACTTTCCGAATCGTGCTCTTGGGTGGACGCAATACTGACTCTAAAGAAGGCTTCTCAATGGTGAGGGAGGCCTGTGGTACGATAAAATCAGGAATAGAAGTGGAAGCTCTTTCAATATTACTTCCAACGGGTTCCTTCAGAGGGACTGAGTGTATGAACACGATCGTGTGTTCAAGTTAACTATCTCACTATGCATCATGAGAACATGCGCGGTAGAGGATGCTTCTTTGTGTGAAGGAGAGGTTTGAGCAATCAATTGTTGGTTCTGAGTGGGGAAGGGATCGTTGAGAACTGCAGGAGTGGGGTTTCCCTTGAGAAACTTCTGCACTTCGTCTCGGTGGGGACATTCCTTCGAGAAATGGTCACCACCACATAGTAAACAAGGATACTTCAAGTTCCTCTTCTGTTTGGTGTCTTCAGGGGTGGGCTTGGGTTCCTGTTGGTTAGAAGATTTCTTAGGTTTACCTTTGTTTTCTTCTTACCACCGGATTTATGAGGCGAAGTTGATTGAACAGAATTCACCTCTTCGGTGGAGGCATGAGTGGGTGACTTGGTGGTGATGTTGCCAACCTATGGTGGGGGTGGGGAAGAACCCTGGGGGTTCAATGGTCCACCAGTTTGAGTAGAAGGATGATATTTAAGGGAACCAATGATTCCATCGGCCTGAGGTCCCTCAGGTGGTTTTGCAGGGTCGTACATAGGGCAGGGTGCATCAGGAACAATGTCATGCAACATGCCAGATTGAGCATAGACTAGGTCTAAGTAATGGGCACAGGTGATATCCTGTTCCTTGGTGACAACCCCTCCCATGGCCACATCTCGAGCTACGACAGGTAAAAGAGACTTCATAAACTAGTTAGCTAAGATTTGGTCTGGAATAGGAGCCTTAATGAGATGTCGTCTCCTCCACCACTCATGAATAGGATCGACGATATGAGTAGCGGTGATTTGATGGAGCGAAGTCAAAAGGTCTGTACCAGTTTCGTAGCGTATGGGTAATTGGAAGTGAGTCAAGAAAGACATAGCAAGAGAACGCAAATCAGGAAAGGAGTGTGGTGGTAATTCGATACACCAATTGGCAGCTGGGCCGGTGAGGGTCCTTTGAAACAACCTTAAATGGATCGAGTCGTCCATCAAGGAATTGGATGAGTGCCACAAGTGGTAAGTCATCACGTGGTTTTTCGGGTCCTCACCGGGTTTTCCATCAGATTTGGGAATATCAGAGGGTAACTTGACCGGAATGGGTGGCCAATTGTGACCGTGGAAGATGGGGTCGTTGGTTAGGCGAGACAGGTTGGATAGGTCCAAAGTAGCCAAAAATGGCAGCTGTTGGCTCGGCTTTGGATACTAATAATATTGATATGGAATATATGGACCAGTGGGACCTTGAATCGACTGATTATAAGGTGTTCCTGACAAAAATAGGCCATAAGGGGGTGGTCCTCCAGGATTGGGTGGTGGACCATATGTAGGTCCGCCGCTGGAAGGTGGGGGTCCTCCACTGCCGGAATAAGGTGGACCTCAAGGTGGGGGTCCTCCGCCACCGCCGAGAGGTGGGGGTCCTCTGCCTCTGTAGCCAGAATAGGGTGGGCCACCGCCTCCGCCACCAAAATAAGGTGGCCTACCTCCTCCAGGATAAGGTGGGCCTCCTCCTTAGGGTGGGGGTCTGTCGTTACCAGAAGGTGGTGGTCCTTCGCCACTGTCGGAAGGTGGGGGTCCTCCGCCTCTGGAATGAGGTGGGCCTCCTCCATAAGGTGGGGGCCCGCTAGTACCAGAAGGTGGTGGTCCTCTAGGTCCGTAGGAATAAGGTGGACCTCCGCCACTAGAATGTGGTGGGCCTCTGCCTCCGTTAGAAGGTGGAGGTCACCCCCTCCGGAAGGAGGTGGATCATATGGTGGTGGGGGTGGCGGGGCATGAGGAAAAGTTGGTGGGGGTCCAAAAGGTGCAACATTAAAATGTCCCCATGGAGTGTATGAGTTTCTGGGATAAGGTATCCCATGGAGTACATTTCCAGGATTAAGTTGTCCTGACACAGGTTTAAGATAACTTGGATATGCTTGACTCCATGGAGGTTGGGTTGGGTTGGATGGTCCCCCACCAAGGGGTAATCCTGTGGTGGTCCCACGACAGGTAAAGAGATGCCAAGGGAATGACCAATTGGCATTCCTACACTCAAATTATGGAAAGAAAATAATGGTTTCCCCCCAGTGACAACGTGTTGACCACTAGTGGATGGTGGACTCAGAATGGGTTGTTGACTACTTACTATGGGAGGAACATTACGCGTGATAAAACTAAGAGTTACGGAGAATCTTCCCCACGATTTTTGGGGTGGGGGAGGAGTAGGTAACATTCTAGTAGTAGTAGTAATAGGGGTGCTGGACTATTGTCCTTCAACATTCTGAGTCATTCGAGGTGTAGAACTGTTCCCCTGAATGAGAGGTGTACTCGCAGGGAATGAGGGCTGACCAGGTTTGTAAGTGGTCACATTGTGGATGGGTGTCTCTGGTGAAGTAATTGATAAAGATCAAATGGGAGTGTAATGAAGCATGGGTGTCTTTGGGATGTGTCTTCTCCATGATAGGCTCTGGCGACGAAGTTCGTCACCACATTGGCGTATTTCATCCATGAGTTCATAGATTGGAGCCATACGCTGGACATGGGAATCCCAAAGAGGGGAAGTGTCAATGTTCGGATCGACAGCCAAGTGGGCCCATTGTTTCCCGAGAGAGGTGTCCCAAAAAGATGCAGATGGACCAAATGTCCCAGACACAAGGTCATCCTGGGATGTGTTTAACCATTCTATGGATCCAGATTCACCTGGCATCACGCGGTCGAAGGGTATGTCTTGTGAAGTGGAAGGTTCTTCCTCTTCTTCCCTTGACGGGTTAGAGGTTGGTGAATCAGGAGGAAACATGTTGCTCCATACTCCATAGTGGAGTTTTCTACTTCAGGCGACACGACCGTAACTTGTGTGGCCATGCTTACCCTCGAAATTACCTCCTGATTAAGGGAGTAGTCGGGTGGTAAGTTCAAAATTCTGCGGGACCTTCTCACAGGTTGTTCAGCCAGAATGACCGAACCAGAATTTCTCCTAAGGGTATACTAAAAAAAAGAAAAGCAGTGCAGAAAAATCTACACAAACTAAGGCCGCAAGCAAACTTATGTGATAGGTGTGGATTCAAAAGTCTGGAACTTCATGAGACTGTCAAGGCTTCGCAACTCGCAATATACTCCAGGGTCCAACAATTATACTGGGCCCAATCTTTCAGAGCACTAACCAGGGAGGATTAGAACTGTACCGCTGACCATATAACCCAACAACTTGATAGTACGTGCGTAGTAGCTCCCCGAGTGTTGTTCTCGATGTATTGCTCCACTAAGACGGCTAAATGGTTAGCTCAGTTGGTTTCAGGAATCGTAAGAGTGTCCCCCAATATACGCAAGGTACATGGGAGCTCAAATCCATGTTGGTGCTGTCTAATGCACAACCGTGCGGCAAGAGCCTTCCGATATACTACCGAGTACGTGAAACACTTTTCGATATACGCCGAGTACATGAAGTGCCTTTCGATATACCAAGGTACGTGAAAGAGCCTTCTATATACATGTTGGTACATGAAAGAGCTTCGATATACTGGTTGGTACGTGGAAGAACTACAATACCCCCGGGATGCAATGCAGGAAAATAACGACAACTTCTATGTTTTAAGACGCCGGAACATATCTTTAACTTAACACACAAGTACTAAAGATTTTAACCTAGTTCCACCGCTAATTTTATCTAGACGGTTAGGTGAATGCATGAGGTGAGTACATAAACGTAAACATAATGAAATCCCTAACTACATGAAAAAATGCACTCTTTCTTTGGATGAAATCTATATATGGGAAGGAGAAATCTTTTTCTAATGGTCTCACAAACAGTAAATTTCAACAACACTCTCAATCTACCAAAAATGATAATGAAAGCACTCTTTTCGTTTTTCAATCAAAATATGAAAATCAACGACACATCAAATCCAAAATCAAAACATTTTCCTTTTTGTCTTTTTCATTTTAGAATGAAACTAAAGATGATGAAAAAGAGAGAATCTCTATCTAGAGCACACTAGTTTTTCAAGTTCTACAATACTTAAAAGCATGAAAATCAAAAGTGCATATAACTTTTTCAAGCATGGAAACACTTTTGCAAAAAATTGGCTTCACTTGGATTTTTCAAGAAAATGAATGGCTCATAATTCGTGAAAAACACAAACAATTAACTTCTTTTCAAACTTTCCAAAAGATCAATGAATGATGAATTCCAATGCATGAGACAATTTTTATAACAATTCTCAAATGAACTTGAAAAATGGTAAAAATGAAGCACTTTTTGATTTTCCAATGAATGCACCAAGACAACACTTGATAATAATAATGATTTTAAATGTAAATGGCTGAAAAGAAGAGACTACTTGCAGCACTCTAATCACTCATAAATTCTCTAGAAAATGACAAGCACTCCAATAAACTAAAAACAAAAAAGACATTCAAAATCAACCAGGGGCAAGCAAAACTAAATGATGTGTGCAGAAAGAGGTCTGGAATCATATCTAATGCAATGACTAGATCAGGTGAGGAGAGGAGGGAATGCAAGGTCAAGCGGATGAAGGCAGGGGAGTCTAAAGTGTCCACCACTACCAAGTCTCAAGCTTGTCCAAAATGGAACCCAAAACCAATCGAAACAGGTCCAAACACTATCAATGCAAAATAAAAAGATCTCTGAATGGAAAGTGCAGTACATAGAGGTCTGCAAATCAAACCAATCTCAAAAAGTTGGAGAGGGGATGTCTCAAGCACTAGGCTTGACTACTCGGCGCATCCTGTGGTCAGGCTCAGAGCACCCAGCGCAGGTGATAGGTATATGGTTTGCGTCGGTGGCACAAGATACAGATCTAAGCTAAGCACCGGTGGCACAGGTTGCAGGGAAGCAGAATGTGCCCATGAGGGTATGGCGCTCTGGTTATACTGCCCAAGTGTGCCGGGAAAAATCCCAATGCAAGGATGAAAAGAACTCCAAGAATGAGCAAGTAAAAGATTTCATGATTATACACACAGACTCAAAGAAAGTCAATAGACTCTTCAAAGAGAAGATCTGGTGGCAAAAAAGGCTTAGGAGGAAAATGAAATGGCTCACAAAGAAATCAAAGAAGATGACATTCAAATCGAAATCTTAAAACAACGTATGTATCCCCAGTATGGTTTTCAAATTTGTTACCGGACAATCTACCGAAAGCGGCCTTAAAGCATGATCTCCCTAGTTCAATACGAATCTAGAATAAATCAGACATAACACAAATCTACCTTCCTAGATCAAATTAGAGATTAAGTGATGTAAACATCTTACCTTTTAGATTTGTAAATCTTTTCCTTTTTTGTCGCTCTAGGCTCCACGGTCGTAAGATTCGTAGCTGCAAGACCTGTCAGAACATGCAAGAGACAAACAAGCAGTAATAATACATCTACACAGTAACTGATCTAAGTAAACGATTAAGGAAGTAAACTATAAATAGCAATGAACGACAAGACATTTATGGAAAGAGTTTTGTATTACTGTATAAAAGTGGGAATACAAAGAAGAGAGAGGATTACAACCAAGCCCTAACATCGCAATCTTCCTCCAACAAGCCAAGCCAATGCCTCTAAGGAGAAATGGGTGCCTCCAAGAGATGAATGATGATCTCCTAATCTTATTCCACCAGCATATGGATGTTATATCCTTCCTCCCCTTAGAATGGAGAGGAGATTCATATATATAGGACTAGGAGGATAGAATAGGTTGAGAAATACTGGGATAGGATTAAGGGATCCTCCCAAGGGGTTAGGGAACTGAGGGCCAGCTCACCTACAAGCTAGGGATAGAGATCCAAGTCATACACCTTCGAGAAATCGCTCGAAGATTCCCTTTATCCACATTAACTGACATCGGCGCAAGTTGTATTAGGAAAACCTACGCCTGATAGGGATGGTGCCTGATGTACAAAGGTAACATGGGATGACAGCGCAAGTTGTTAGGTGACCACGCTTGACCTAGGTGGGCGCAAGTTGCTAGGGGGCAACTTGCGCCGGCCCTACTAGATCCTATGGCAAGGGGTCAACAACTTCTCCAATTAGACTTCCTAGTCATGGTAACTTCAGGGATTTTTGCAGTGAGTTAACATATGTCTTATGATGGCGAGATTTTAGGTGTAACAAAGTTCCACCCACATGATCAATTTGTTCAAAAACTACTATTTGGTGTCCCTCGGTTTAATTTTTGTGCAACTACCAACCCAACTCTTTCTTCTATCACAACCACTCTATAGGCTTTGTTGGGTTCATCATTAGCCATTGCTTTAGTAAATTTTTTTGTGGGATTTGGCACCGACGAATGAATTAAGGTTGATTAGGAGGAGCAATGGGAGAATGGCCCATTGTAGGTTGATGTTTCTGGGTAGGAGTGACATTATGATGGACTAATATTAATATAATGTTTCTAGAGATGGGAATCTATGTGATATTGCTTTTTGTTATAACTCTTTCCAATATATCTAATTAATGGTGTGGATGCAACAAGAAAATGTTTTGCTAGTTTGGCCTCTTGAAGGTCTCTATAATTGATGTAAGATTACAAGAGAGGATCATGCAAAAGAGTCTAGAGGATTTCATTGGAGTCCATAATTTTCGTTCCATGACCATCAATCCTATAGACTGAACAAGATAATAGAAAATTTGAATGCCTTTGAGATTCTTGTTAATATTCACATCAAGGATTTGGAGGTTGTTAAGGAAATATGCTTATTCCCCATTACTATTTCCAAGTCTTGGTGCCCAACCTTATTAGGTATCAAGCTAGTTGTTGACATGTTCCTTCATTATCTCCCTCTCAGCGATGATTTTGTTTTTGTTTTGTTTTGTTTTGTTTGACCAAGTCAATATGTGTCAGAATTTCGACATATTCGAGGGGCATACTTTCAACAATGATTTTGTTTTGTTTGACATGGTTAATATTTTAAATTTCTGGCCTTTACACTTCAGAGTTTTGACATCCTAAATGGACATCAAACTTCTAGCATGTGTTGGAGTCAAAAAAGAAAAAAAAGAAAATTTCAATCATTTATAAGAAGTTTTGACATCACAATCTATTTTTACCATTAGTGTTGGAGAACAATGTCAAATTTTGCACCTAAATGTAGAAGGGGATTTGAAGCAAGGGAAAAATCATGGAGAGACCAGCTTGATGAGTCTTGAACTTGGTGTGATACTTTTCTTGGAAGAATCTGTTATTGTATATTTGATGTTCCATGGAAGTCTTGGTGCTTGTGTTAATACAAGAGTTGAAGACCTAGGATTTGAGGACTCAAACCCAAGGATGGACATGTAGATTTGGAGGATAGCACTAGATTTGTCTTTCCATGCATTTGCGTGATGCAACATGGCCAAGGTTTGTAAACCCTAAGGAAGGAAACAATAATAGTGTGGAGAGCTTGTGTGATACAAGCTTGTTGTTGTTGAAGAATGTAACTTAAGAATATATTCTTATTTGAATCATTTGTATTGTAATTCCTTCGGGAATTATTAATGTAATATTTGATCATGTAAAATTCATTGAAAGAGTCAATATAAACCATAACTGTTAGGTTGACCTAGAAGAATCCAGAAAAGAATATTTTATTGTAAATTGGACAAGTCGGCCCTGTTAGGAGATTCAAGTTGGCTCTGTTAGTCAAAAAGGTAAAGTCAATGTTTAGTATAAACAGGAGTCTCTCCCTCCTCATTTGGTCACCTCACTCAATAATCAAGTTTGCATGAATAGAGAGATAGAGTCAAGAAGAGTAGCTGCTTTTGGAGACTTCTTGTTTTGGTTTATTGCATGAGGATTACTATTGTACTTTCTAACAAATCTATATTAAAGAAGCTTGTTGGGTTTTTCTTCTCCACGAGGGTTTTCCCAAGATAAATTATTGTGTACCATTGTCTATGTTGTGCTTGTTTATCTTTCAATGATCCTTTATGTTACTACATTTAAAATTCTAACATGGTATCATAACTAGCCTGAAATAAAACATTGTGCAGTTGCTACTGCTGGAAGTGAAAAATAGGGTTTCTCTGAAAAAAGGGGTCAAGGAAACTCGCCCTAGTAGGGCGTATCTTTCCGTGGAAGCATAATTCAGATTAGAGAACTTTCATTTATGGGCCCACCACTGCAACTCGGGAAACCAGGTCATCAAGTTTTTGGAAGTTCTGTCCACAAATTCAGAGAGAAAGTACCTTTGCTCAACTCACCTTAGGGAGCACATATTTTCCTCCACTTAGTTTTTCAAGATCTCGAAGTTGAAGAATTAGGGTTTCTCTGACAAACCCAAGGACCTCCTGAAGTCAGATCTCAGAAAGCAGTACTTGGTTGGAGCATCTCATCTGGTAAGTTTTACTATCTCTATTTCCATTTGAGGGTCTCATTTATAAATTTTATCAATATGCCAAACCATACCAAGCTTGAGGATAAGCTTGAAGGAGGAGACAAATTTTGTTCCTGGAAGTATAGGGTGATGCTCATTCTAGAAGAGAATGAGTTAGATAATTATATCAAAGAAGAAGTTGTGGAGCCAGAGGGAGATGAGAATAAAGCCAAGCATAAGAAGAACCCGATAAAGGCCAAGAGGATCATTGTTGATTCCATCAAGGATCACTTGATCCCACACATCTCATCTCTATGAACTCTGAAAGAGATGTTTGATGAACTACATAGATTATTTGAAGGAACCAACATCAATAGAAATATGACCTTGAGAACTTAACTCAAGGCTATGAAGACACAAAGCAATGAAAGCATTCAATCTTACTTCACAAGGGTCTCACACATCAGAGACCAACTAGAATCCAGGAGACCATGTTAAGAATGCAGAAATAGTGATGACCACCTTGAATGGACTTCCAAGGTCATGGGAGTCATTTATTCAAGGAATATGTTCCAGAAAGAATCTCTTAAGATTTAGTGCACTTTGGGAAACTTGCACCCATGAGGAAGAAAGGATTGAAGCTCTGGCAGCTCATGCCAAGAGAAGAGAAGTTAGGTGATGAATACAATTAAGCTCTGGAAGCTCATGCCAATAGAAGAGAAGTTAGGTGATGAATTCAATCAAGCTCTGGCAGCTAATGCCAATAGAAGGAAGAAAGAAGATCATTATCACAAGTCTAACATATCCCACAAGGTTCAAATACCTCCTAGAGACTATTCGAGTATCAGATGCTACAATTGTGATAAGATGGGACACATTGCAAGAAATTGTCCCAAGCAGAAAAGACACCATGCTCATGTTGCAGAGGATGGTGAACCAACAAAGAAGAAAGCAAGGGAAGATTCTTCAAGTGATGAAGAATATGTTATGATCTCAGGTCTTACAGGTATGGTCTCACTTGGAAACAGTTATTGGCTTGTTGATAGCGATGCTTCTAAGCACATAACAAGTTTCAAGGATTCTCTCAACAACCTTATAGAAAAGGACTCACCTCACAAGGTGAAACTTGGAGACGATTATCAATATCCCATAAAAGGGGTAGGATAAGCTTCTTACAAGCTTGAATTACGAAATCCTATTAAGGTGAAATATTTCCTATATGTACCTGGATTAAAGAAGAATCTACTTTCCATCTCAACATTATATGAGAAAGGATTCCAAGTGGCAATTGTTGATGTCCAAGTACTTATGTGGCCTAAAGGTAAAACCTTTGATGATGCAGTAGTGATTGGAGTGCAAGAGAGATGATTGTACAAAATCAAAGGACAACCAAAACAAACATTGGTTCATGAAACTATGGAACCAAGTGAATTATGGCATAGAAAGTTTGCTCACATCAACTACAAGGCATTACCAATCATGAGCATTATGGTGAATGGTCTACCTAAGATTCGAGCTAAGCATGAATGTATATGTAAAGGATATGCGAGAGGGAAGAATGTGAAGAAACCATTTCCAAGTAGTGATAGCAAAACCAAGGAGATTTTGGATCTTATTCACTCAGATGTTTGTGAACCTATGTCTTCCAACTCATTAAGCGAGTATGCTTACTATGTTTCTTTTATTGATGATTATTCTTGTAAGACCTGGATCTATTTCTTTAAATCAAAAGATTAAGTATTTAGCAAATTTAAGGAATTCAAAGCCCTTGCAAAAAATCATACTAAAAATAAAATAAAGACCTTAAGATCAAATAATGAAGGTGAATTTACCTCAGGGGACTTCAAAACATTATGTAAAGAATTAGAGATTAAGAGGGAGATGAGCACTCCCTACAATCCACAACATAATGGTATTGCAGAAAGAAAGAATAGAACGATAATGGAAGTGGTGAAGGCCATGATCCATGATCAGGACCTTCCAATGCACTTATGGGCAGAAGCAGCAAGAACAACAATATATGTTCAAAATAGAAATCCACACCATGTACTTGAGAACAAGACACCTGAAGAGATGTTTACAGGAGAGAAGCCAGAAGTTAGCCATCTCAGAATATTTGGTTGTCCTTTATACATACATGTTCCAAAAGAGAAAAGAACTAAGTTGGAGCCCTTAGGAAAGAAGGGCATATTTTTTAGGTACAGTGATTCATCAAAGGCCTATAGAATATATATATACTAGGCTTCAAGAAGATCGAGACCAACAGAGATGTTACCTTTGATGAAGATACAACTTTTAGTAGATCGAGACAGATTCACTCCGACAAAGCACATGAAGAAGAACCTGAGATTCCCAGAGTTAGAGATACAGTAATGGAAGAGATGATTCTAGAAGAACCTAAAGACCATGATATGACTAAGCCACGAAGACCTGTAGATCCACATAGAGAGGGGAGCACTCACAAGAGAAGACCATCCCGGGAATGAGAGATTATTCAAGATGCATAAAAGTATGGTCCTCTAGAAGGGACTTCCATAGAAAGCAAGAGACCTCGACCATACTCCAGTTATGTGGCATTGTTGTGTGACATCATTGATGCAGAGCCTTCTAGTTACGAAGAGGCAACTGAAAGTAAAGTATGGAAGGATGCTATGATTGAAGAGTATCAGTCGATCATGAAGAATGATATTTGGGATGTGGTTCCGAGACTAGAAGGGAAGTCAGTAGTGTATTCCAAATGGATCTACAAGATAAAGCATACAACATACAGAAGTGTCGAGAAATACAAGGCAAGGTTTGTGGCTCGAGGATTCTCCCAAAAAGAAGACATAGATTATAATGAGACATTTTCTCCTGTAGCTAGATACACTTCGATCAGATCTATACTTGATATAGCCAAAGTGATGAAGTGGAAGGTACATCAGATGGATGTGAAGCCTTCCTTCTTGAATGACGTAGTAGAGGAAGAAGTGTATGTGTAGCAACCACTAGGCTTTGAGACACATGACAAGAAAAATCATGTGTGCAGATTGAAGAAGGCCTTGTACGGTTTGAAACAACCACCCAAGATATGGTACTACAAGATTGATGGGTTTCTGATGAGCTTGGGCTTTACCAAGAGTAAAGAAAATTCCAACCTTTACTACAAGGTTGAAGAGAAAAATCCTTTGATACTACTCTTGTATGTAGATGATTTGTTTTTGACAGTTGATGAGAAGCTCATAACAGAAACAAAGAAGAAGCTTGCCGTTGAGTTTGAGATGAAATACCTGGGTATGATGCACTATTTCTTAGGTCTTGAGGTGTGGCAAAATGCAGAATCCAGAGGAACTTTTGCTGAGTGATACTTCTTTAGAATTGGTGGATGCCACAATATACAGGAAGATGATTGGTGTTAAATATACAGCATCAGGGGACATTCTCCAAACCAATCTTGTGCAGTCAATATTGATCCTCCCATATAGATGTGAGCACTTTTATTGCCTTCCGTGTAAAGGTTATTCCTCCCGTATAGAGGTAATTGATCAAAGTAATGATGTTGTAAAGTCTTGTTGGACAAGGCTCCAGAATTGTGTGTGTCAAGTCCTGATTATCATGTGAACCTTCTGTATAAAGGTATCCATGAGATGGACCTACCATATAGAGGTGGACCTTCCGTATAAAGGTCATGCTTTACTTGTTAAAATCATTTAATGTTGTGTGATGTATTATTAACCATGATCACCAGATTGCTATCAAGTCTCCTTTAGAGATTGGTCACCTCTAAAGTGCATTACTTTAGCATATGATCATTTGGTCCAGAATAATATAATATAATAGGGGAGGGAGTGTGGGGGATGGAAGGCGAAGGGGAAGGGAAGAAGGAGGAGAATGGGGGAGTGGGGGGGGAGGGGAGGAGAGAAGGGGTGGAGAGGCATTCTTTGTTGGTTTTTATTATTATTATTTTTAGATTGTGGTATTTTAAAATTTTTAATTTTTTTAATTTATTTTAATCTTTGTTTTTTTTTTTTAATTTACAATATGTTTTTAAAATTTTAAATGTTTAAATGTTTAAATGTTTAAAAAAAGTTTTTTTTTTTTGGAATTTTATATATCTATACATTTTTAAAATTTTGTTTATGAAATTGTTTATTTTTATGAATTTTATAAAACAATTTTAAATACTATTATTTTTATACATAAAATTGCTAAAAATATGTTAAAACGATTTAAATGTTTTTATTTTCTCATTTTTTTTTTCAAATTTGCCCCCAAAAATGACAAATTTAAGAGAAAAGTAAAAGAAAAAAAAATCCTATAATGCATATATTTTTCATTCTAACTATTTTCTAAATGTTAAAAAAAATAAAAAATGTATGTATTCTTGAGTTATAACTAGGTACTAAATGTATTTTTTTTGTAAAATTATAAAAAAAATGCAATTGTAAATAAAAATTATAGTTTTTCTATGACCAAGAAATTTCAAAATCGCAAAAAAATGGCTCAAAATGAAAAATGGTGCTACCAATATACACACTTTTTGAAACGGAGCTAAACACAACTACTAAAATTGACCCCCCAAAAAACGACAACAATGACGGGTTCTCGTCAAGTTGTATAACTTTTTCTTTTAGTTAAGAGGTGAGTTCATCCTTAAGTTAGAAGTTAAAAATAGAAGAGAAAATTGTATAAATATGTTATACGGGATTGATGAATCCAATGTGAAGCAAATTCCTTCTCCATTGAAGGCAAGGCGCTTCTCTTTGTGCAGGGTATTGTTCGTGCTTGTTATTGTTGTGCTGGCACACATCTGATTGATCTCTCTTCTCTATTGCTTCCATATCTTCATCAAGAGTGTTTGGTGATCTCTTATATTCTGAAAGCAATCTGCTATGTTGTAAAAGAAAGCATTCTCTCTTATCCATTATATTAACCTGAGAAGAATTGTTGGGGTTTTTGTTCTCATAATTTTGAGGATTTTCCCGAGGGTGTATCTTGTGTTATGGTTGTATGAATTTCATGGATTGAATTGTCTCATTGCTTCAAGTATCTACATATAAAATAATTAAAGATCAAAGCTCAACCAAATTTCAACATAGTATTAGAGATCAGGGCATGAAGGAGCTCAGTTTTGCATGCCAGCTAGAGCCTACGTAGATCCTGAGAAGTTGAGCACAAAATTTGAATACTATGGCATCAGTCTCTGTACGACCGAAAGACCGTCTTGAGGGAACCTCAAACTTCAACACTTGGAAGGCTAGGATTCTCAACATTGTAGAGGAACATGTCTTGGATGGCTACGTATCCACTGTGGTGTAGGATCCTACATCTAATGCAGTGCGCATCAACTTCAAGAAGAATCAAGCTAAGGCTAAACAGATCATCTATGATTCGGTAAAAGATAACTTGATGCCCGTGATCACACCGCTGAAGACCGCGAAAGAATGTTATGATACATTGACTAATCTATATGAGAAGAAGGCCCCACTTCAAAAGAGGGAATTGAAGAATAAGCATTGAAACTTAAAGATGGAGACGGATGAGACAGTGGCCTCCTTCTTCTCCAAGATCTCTCAGGTAAGAGACCATCTTACTAGTATTGGAGTAATGGTGGATGAAAAGGATCTTCTCCAAATCGCTACTGATGGTCTCCCATCCTAATGGGAGACATTCTTGGCTGCGGTAAATGGCCAAGAGGTACAACCTAACTTCAAAAGATGGTGGCATGACTGCCTCCAATAGGAGGGGCGAATCCAGAGCAAGTTAGTTTGCATAAAAGAAGAAAATATTTCTCTCACAGCATGAATGAAGAAAGGAAAGAAACCATTCTTCCAAAAGAAGTTCTCTCATCCAAAGAAGAAGGATTTCAACAAAGGCTTTGATAAGTCAAAAGCTAGATGCTTCAATTGCAACAATAAAGGCCATTTCTCAAGAGATTGTAGAGCAAAGTGGAAATGGAAGTTTCATGCTTCTACTACCATAGAAGATGAAATCACTCAAAAGAATGCATCTGAATAAAAGGAGACAAGAAGGGACTATTATCTTGCCTCATCCCTTTCGGGATCCATAATCACAAATGCATAAACATGGTTGATTGACAGTGGTGCATCCAAACATATGACTGGTTACAAGAGTACCATCACCGATCTAAAAGAGAAAGAATTCACATGCATGGTAGAGTTGGGGGACATCTCAACTTATTCTATCCAAGGAGTTGGATCCACCTCATTCGAACTAAGCACTGGTGATATTCTACATGTGGAGGACATTCTATATGTTCCAGTATTGAAGAAGAACCTCCTCTCAGTTTCAATTCTTTAAGACAAAGGCTTCCGAGTTATCTTCATGGATAACAAAGCACTTTGATGGCCAAAGAACAAAATCCTAGAATCTGCTGCTGTGATTGGAGTTCAAGAGTGAGGACTCTACAAGGTACTCGAAAAGTACATTCAAGCTATGATTCACCACACTATCAGTCCATGCTAGCTATGGCACTGAAGACTTGGACACCTACACTGCAAAGATCTACCAGGACTTCAAAAGATGGTAAAAGGTATTCCCATATTTGATCTTGAGCATGATAGTGTATGTCGGGGTTGTGCACTTGGGAAGAATGTTAAGACAAATTTTTCTAGCAGTTCTACTAGATCTAAAGGGATTTTAGATTTAATACATTCTGATGTATGTGGTCCCATGTCATCCCCCTCCCTGAGTGGTTTCTTATATTATGTACTGTTCATAGATGATTTTTCTAGGAAGTCATGGATTTATTTCATGAAGGCTAAAAGTGAAACTCTTAGCAAATTTAAAGAGTTTAAAGTCCTAGTCGAAAATAAAAAAGAAAATCACATCCGTGCATTAAAATTTGATAATGGAGGTGAATTTGATTCATATGAATTTAATGAGCTATGTAGTGATGTAGGAATATGTAGACAGTTAACAGTACCATACAACCCTTAGCAAAATGGGGTTGCCAAGATGAAAAATAGAACCATATGTGAAGCTGCAAAAACCATGATGCATGATCAAGATATGTCTACCTCATTATGGGAAGAAGCCACCCGTACAACTGTGTACATCCAGAATAGAAGCCCACATGCCATTCTAGATGAGAAGACACCAGAATAAGTGTTTACTGGTGAGAAGCCATACATCTCCCACTTGAGGATCTTCGAGATCCCAGTATACATTCATGTACCAAAAGAAAATAGAACAAATATGGAGCCTTTTGGAAAGAAAGACACCTTTGTGGGTTATAGTGAGTCATCCAAAGCATACCGAATATATGTAGTTGGTGAGAGACACATTGAAGTCATCCGAGATGGTACCTTCCATGAGGAAGCTGCTTTCAAAAGATCAAAAGAGATTCAATGTGATTTAGAGCTGGAGGATCCCGAGATTGATTCTCCCCCTTCAGATTTAGAGAGGGAGAAACCAGAAGATGCCTCAGATTCGCTAGCTCCTGAAGAACCAATAGAACTGGTTGAGAGTCCACCTGATGAACGTCCCGCTAAAAGAAGATCTGCTTGGTGCTGAGACATCTTACAAAATGCAGAGAAACATGGAGCCCCAATAGGCTCATCCAAAGTGCGCAAGCAACCTGAAAGATATTCAGGGTATGTTGCATTGATGAGTCACATCCGTGATTTAGAACCATCTTCATATCAAGAAGTTGTAAAGCAGCAAGTTTGGAAAGATTCAATAAAAGAATAGTACAACTCTATAATGAAGAATGATGTTTGGGAGGTTATTCCCAAACATGATGGGAAGTCCATTGTGACTTCCATATGGCTTTACAAGATAGAGCATGCTGCGGATGGTAGCATTGAGAATTATAAAGCCATATTCGTTGCCAGAGGTTTCTCTCAGAAAGAAGGCATCGATTATGATGATACCTTTTACCCTGTGGCAAGGTACACCACAATCCGAGCAATGATTGCACTTGCATCTGTTCTAGGATGGAAACTTCACTAGATGAATGTGAAGACAACCTTCCTCAATGGTGAGGTTGAGGAAGAGGTTTATATTCAACAGCTTGAAGTATTTATGGTGCATGGGAAAGAGTCCCATGTTTGCAAGCTAAAGAAATCTCTATATGGGCTTAAGCAAGCCCCTGGGGCTTGGTACTCCAGAATTGATAGCTACCTTCAGAAAATGGGTTTCTGTAAGAGTGAAGCTGATCCAAATTTGTACTTGAAAGTAGTGAAGAACCAACCATTGATATTGGTTCTATATGTTGATGATTTGTTTCTCACTGTAGAGGAACATCTGATTGCTTGATGCAAGAGGGAGCTCACCTTAGAGTTCGAGATGAAAGACTTAGGTCTAATGCAGTACTTTATTGGCCTTGAGATATGGCAAAAAAAAGATGAAATTTTTTTATCTCAAGGGAAGTACATTGTGGATATATTGCACAGGTTTGGCATGATAGATTGCAAATCTATGACTACACTGATGGTTTCCAATTTGAGGAAACTTCATGAGTCAGGCTCTGGATCAGATCCAGTAGATCCCACTTTATATATAGAGCTTATAGGCTCACTAATGTACTTGATACATTCGAGGTCTGATATATGTTATGCTGTGGGCATTCTGAGTCAATTTATGTTTGATCCGAGACACAGACACTGGACAACTGCTAAGCATGTTCTTAGGTACCTTCGAGGTACAATTTCGTATGGACTCAGATATGCCTCCAGTGGAGGAGTCATGTTACTTGGTTATACAGACTCAAACAGGGGAGGAAGCATTATGGACTGTAAGAGCACATTCGGCTACTGTTATAGCCTAGGATTAGCTATGATATCTTGGTCCAGCAGGAAGAAGGGATCCATAGCCTAGAGCACTAATGAAGTAAAATACATAGCTGATAGTATTTCCTGTCGAGAAGCAGTGTGGCTCAGAAAGCTACTTGCAGGGTTTTTTAGTGAAAAGCTTGAGCCTATAGTTATTAGGTGTGACAATCAGAGTTGCATCAATATTTCTGAAAACCCAGTGTTTCATGACAAGTCGAAGCACATTTAAATGAAGTATCACTTCATCTGAGACATGGTCCAGAAAGGTACAGTGAAAATTCAGTACATTGCTACTGATGAGCAGATTGCAGATGTGTTACAAAGCCTCCAGTAGTGACGAAGTTCAAGTACTTCCGAGACAAGCTTGGTATGGCAGAGAATGCCTCCCTCGGTGAGAGGGAGTGTTAAATATACAGCATCAAGAGACATTCTCGAAACCAATCTTGTGTAGTCAATATTGATCCTCCCGTATAGAGGTGAGAACTTTGATTGCCTTTCATGTAAAGGTTATTCCTCCCGTATAGAGGTAATTGATCAAAGTAATGATGTTGTAAAGTCTTGTTGGAAAAGGCTCAGGACTTGTGTGTGTCAAGTCATGATTATCATGTGAACCTTCTGTATAAAGGTATCCATGAGATGGACCTACCGTATAGAGGTGGAACTTCCGTATAAAGGTCATGCTTTACTTGTTAAAATCATTTAATGTTGTGTGCAGGGAAATTTTTAGGGGCGAAATTTCGCCAATTGGCTATTTTTTGGGCATTTTTTCAAAAAATAAATTCGCTATTTGGTCATTTTTAGTCTCTAATATCGCCTATATATACATAAAATATGTTTTTTTTATCATAATATTCGCCAAATTTTACAAAGTTTAGTAGTAAATTGTATGTTTCATATTTATTATTCGCCTACCAATCTATATTTATGTTTTTTTCAATCCAAAATAATTGCCTAGAATACTATACTTAAGTATACTTTTATAATCCTTAAAAAATACCCTAGTTGTGTGATGTATTATTAACCATGATCATTAGATTGCTATCAAGTCTCCTTTAGAGATTGGTCGCCTCTAAAGTGAATTACTTTAGCATATGATCATTTGGTCCCGAATAATATAATATGATCACAACATCCGATAATTCTTCTTAGTATAATGTAATGTGATGGATAATTAAAGTTAGCACATATTGACCATGCAGTAAGAGATAAAGAAATAAAATATAAAGCATAGAGATTAAGAGAATTCAAAATTTTCCATGCAGATACTTCAACTAATTAAAGAGAACTTGAATTGTTAAAGCTTCAGTTATAAAGATTCAGTTATAAAGCTTCAGTTAAGTATCAATGCTTCAATTAAAGCACCAGTTAAAGATATGGCTTAGTTAACTAAAGAACTCACAATGGTCACTTCAAGTAAATCAATCAACATGATTTTAGTTAACTAAGTGTTAAATAAAAATGACTAGTTAACTAAAGTGTTTTCACTTTAGTTAAAATAAAAGACGACACTTCAGTTAAAGAGAGTTAACTAAGTGACAACAAAGAAGATCTAGTTAACTAAGTGTTATTGCATGACGACACTTATGTTAAACTAAAAGATGACATGTGAGTTGTGACACTTGCATGTTGACACTTAAGTTAGCCACCTAACTAAGTGGGCATGATTTCAGTTAAGAGGTGAGTTAATCCTGAAGTGAGAAGTTAAAAGTAGAAGATAAGAATGTATAAATATGTTATACGGAATTGATAAATCAAATGTGAAGCGAATTCTCTTCTCCATGCAAGGCAAGGAGCTTCTCTTTTTGTAGGGTATTGTTCGTGCTTGTTATTGTTGTGTTGGGAACACATCCGATTGATCTCTCTTCTCTATTGCTCCTGTATCTTCAACAAGAGTGTTTGGTGATTTCTTATCTTCCGAAAGGAATCTTCTATGTTGTAAAAGAAAGCATTCTCTGCTATCCATTATATTATATTAAAAAGAATTGCTGGGGTTTTTGTTCTCATAATTTTGAGGATTTTCCCCAGGATATATCTTGTGTTATCGTTGTATGAATTTCATGGATTGAATTGTCTCATTGTTTCAAGTCTCTGCATATAAAATAATTAAAGATCAAAGCTCAACCAAATTTCAACAATTGGTTCATTAATGTACTTGACGAACACGAGGCCAGGTTTATGCTTTGCGGTGAACACTCTGAGTTAGTATATGGTAGAGACGAGGCGAGTTCACCTGGTTGCGGCAAAACATGTGTCAAGGTACCTGAGTGGTACGGTTGACTATGGCCTCATATATGCATCATATTAGAGTATTAACCTGCAGAGTTATGTTGATGCAGATTGGGCCAGGAGTGTCATGGATAGAAAGAGCACATCAAGGTGTTGCTTCAGTTTGGGATCTGGTATGATCTCATGGTTTAGTAGGAAGCATACGAATGTGGCACTCAGTACAGCCGAAGCAAAGTATATGGCAGATTATTCGGCAAGTTGTGAAGTAGTATGGATTTGGAAGTTGCTTGCAAGTTGTTCGATCTCGATTTAGAGGCGACTTGTATTCTCGATGACAACCAGAGTTGTGTGAAGTTGTTTGAGAACCCGGTGTTTCATGACAAATCGAAGCACATCAAGATCAGGTATCACTATATCCAGGATATGGTACAAAAGGGAGCAGTGAGGCTCCAATATATAGAAACAGAGGAGCAGATAGCCGATGTGTTGACCAAGCCTCTGTTGAGAGTGAGGTTTGAGTACTTCAAGGACAAGCTTGGGGTGGTCACATCAAGAGGGAGTGATGAGCACAAATGGGTAGTAGGTAGTCACGGGTTATGTGACGTAATTGAGTCTCCTAGGCTACGAGATGATCTAGACATGAGTACTTCAAGGACAAGCTTGGGGTGGTCACATCAAGAGGGAGTGATGAGCACAAATGGGTAGCAGGTAGTCACAGGTTATGTGACGTAATTGAGTCTCCTAGGCTACAAAATGATCCGGTGAGGTAACACAGGTGGTTTCAGTGTGCAACATAATGTACGCTCCTAGGCTAGACCCACCGGATGGCTTGCTCGGTTCATGAAAGAGGGTTGATGTCTACATCTAGTATGAAAAGGGACTGGCTCTATAGAGGTGCATCCAATATGAAGAAGGACTAGATTTGCAGAATAACTACATCCACTATGAAAAAGGATTGTCTCTGTAGAGGCGCATCTAGTACGAAAAGGACTGGCTTTGCAGGATGGATACATCTAGTATGAAAGAGGACTGGCTCAGTAAAGGTGCATCCAGTATGAAAAATAACTGGCTCTGCAGGATGTCTACATCCAATATGAAAGATGACTGGATCTGTAGAGGTGCATATAGTATGAAAAGTACTGGCTCTGCAGGATGGCTACATCCAGTATGAAAGAGGACTGAATCTGTAGATGTTTGCATCTAGCATGAAAGAGGGCTAGCACTGCAAGGATGGGTACATCCAACATGAAAAATGGATGGCTCTGTAGAGGTTTGCATCTAGCATGAAAGAGGGCTTGCACTACAAAGAGGTTTACATCCAACATGAAAAAGAGTTGGCTCTATAGAAAGTTGCATCCAACATGAAAGAGGGCTGACACTACAAAGAGACTTACATCCAACATGAAAAAGGGTTGGCTCTGTAGATAGGTACATCTAGCATGAAAAATGGCCGGCTTTGTGGAACTTCTTGTGATGTATAGATTCGATAGATGTCAGAAGTCAATAATCAGAGTATAGAAGTGCAACAACTGGAAGATGATGGTGACAATGTCAGAAGAATACCTTCCTTGTTAAGAGGGAGTGTTGAAGAATGTAGCTTCATAAGATATTATTATTTGTATCATTTGTATTGTACTTCCTTCGAGAATTATTAATGTAATATTTGATCATGTAAACCATAAAAGAATATTTTATTGTAAACTGGACAAGGTGGCCCTGTTAGGAGAGTCAAGTCAGCCTTGTTAGTGAAAAAGGTCAAGTCAATGGTTAGTATAAATAAGAGGCTTGATCCGCACGTGTCCAGGAAGCACGAGGGGGACAACAGTTCGACTGAATGAGTCGGTTCTGTTATGGCGGAAGCTTAAGAAACAGAATGCGCAAAGCAGGAATACAATACACATACAGAACACAAATACATACAAATAATATGCAGGAATGCGAACTGATTTCTATTACTGGATATAAGTTCATGACTTGATTCTATGCTTACTGTATATTTAAATAGTTTACATGCTTATATAGAGAGTGTTGAGATGCTTGGGTGCTTTCTCGTTACGTTTAGTTACAAAAGAAGTTAGAACAGTTCGACAGTTCAACTGTTACAATCGACTAGAAGACAGAGAGACAGTTTGTCGCAGTTCGACAGTTGCAAGTTGCAGATCGACGTTGTATGTAGATGTCACAAAATTGTGAGGTCGCAGAACTGGTCGAAGTCATGTCATAGTTCAACAACTTGCCAAAGTTGTGTCGAAGCCGTGTCGAAGTCAAAACTTGTCAGAGTTGTGTTGACGATGGCTTGTCGCAGCAGATGTCGGCATTTGGCAACAATGCCAACTACGATGTGGATTAGACCTCCTTCCTTAAGAAACAATGGTCTCCATTGTTTGCTCGTGAAGGTGAGGAAACTTGTCGGTCAGTTTAGTAGCAGAGTACCACTTTCCTTGTGTTGGGATATGTCCGTCTTTAGCAACCTGAAACAAGGGAATTGTGTTCGTCCTTGTATGGCGTACTTGTCATCCCACAATGGTGTCGTAAGGAAGAGGCTCCTGAACATCTGGATTGATGTCGTCGGGTTCTGCTATCGGTAAGTCGTTATGTTCCAATAGTGGTGCATGGTATGGTCGAAGTAGATCCACGTTGAATACTGGATGCAGACCCAGGCATGCAGGAATGCCAAGCTGGGAAGCATTTTTGCCAATCTGTCACAGAATACTGTACGGACTGTTAAGTCAGGAACTTGTTTCTTACTATTTTATGTTTGATTGTCATTTATATTCCAGTTTGCTTATTTGCTTGAGTTTGTCCTTTTACTTACTGTGGAAATTTTTGGATTTTTAGTGAAATTTTCAAGTTTTGCCTTCAGGTCTTTTATTTATTTTTGTTCCTTTAGGTTTTTGAAGGGTTCTAAAGGTCATTATGTTGAATAATGGATTCACAAATCACATCATGAGCATAATTGATCATTTAAACCTCACTCAAAATGGAAAAAATGGTTAAAATAGTGCCAAAATCGAATTCAAATTATTCTTGTAGCACAGCGATGAAAAATTAACACAGCGGCGCTACAAGAATATCGCGTGCATTGAAATCACTGTTTTTTAAGCTGAATTTTCGCATGAGTTCGATTTCTAAGTGACTAATCGCATGTTTAAAGGGTGTTGATACGTGTTGCTCCAATAATCATCATGAAAGTAGGTGTGATTCGTGTCGTGGAAGAGATCGTGGTAATCATCAGCTAGAACATAGCGTATCATGACAGATAGAGGCATAGACCGAGTTTGATGTGAAGAAAGTTATTCCATACATGTATTATGAAACTGGAGACTAAGTGGAGCGAGGACATTTTCCTAAAAACCAGAAACTGCAGTTATAGAGGAATTTTTGGGTTTTCACAGTTACAGAGAAATTAGGGCTTTCTCGTCCTGCCAGCTGGAAGCAAATTGGAGACCCGAAGACACTTGTACAGTTAAATTTGACAATTAGATAACTCAAGGATTGATTTTAAACGT
Source organism: Larix kaempferi (assembly GCA_027924585.1). Taxonomy (NCBI): domain Eukaryota; kingdom Viridiplantae; phylum Streptophyta; class Pinopsida; order Pinales; family Pinaceae; genus Larix; species Larix kaempferi. The sequence goes on along the minus strand of BSBM01000346.1, from coordinate 364,908 downwards.
CTACATCAAGACGGGAATAAGGTATTCCACGTTAATCTGATAGTGGTTGCTAAATTGGGGTTTTCCCAGTAAAGCTTGTCTTGTTAAAATTCATTAAGGAAAACATAAATGTAGGCTTTAAACAAAACTCCTGTCGAAGTGATATCAATCTAAGAGGTTTTTAGATGTTGTGGCAAGTGAAAAGTTGAAGGTAGCAGTTGCATTGAACCATTACCCTTTCAAAACCTGAAAATACGGTAGGGTGAAGATCTGTGCAGTTTGTGGTGACCAAAGTTTCACAGATTTATTTGTTACCTATAAACAATGCAATGAATGAGCTGAGCAGGTGAATTGCATGAAGACCTAATCTGATTAGGTGCTAGAAGCTGACTGGTTTTGGTGCTAAATACAAGTTGTAACAGAAAGATAGCAAATATCAGATTGCCCTCATATCTTTCCATCCACTAGTTAAACAATCACCAGTTGATCTAAGAAGCAGGCATTTGAGAGAACTAATGCAAAATCCTTTTTGCAAATAGATAGCTCATAAGTGGCATTAAAAGGAGCTGTTAGGTTATTCAGAGGGTTTTAAAATTACACAGGTTTTAACCATTGAAAATAGATGGGAAAAGTGGCAAAACCAACAGGGCTGAGCCCACTGAGCTGAAATGGATTGACCAATTTCCAGGTTGTGCAAAGATTTTTCAAAATGCTGGTTGGTTGGATTTATTCAAGAAGATCGATGGCTATAACACTGAGGTCTCTTATAAATTTGCCCAAAGCTATAACCAGGACATGATAGTATTTGATACTCTAAAGTTTAAGTTGACTGTGGAGCTAGTTGTTGAAGCTACAGGAGTCAGAAATGAAGGTGAAATGTGGTTCAAAAAGTTGCCTTTCACCTTTAATGCCCAAAGGTACCTTTTACCTGGTATCACTCCAGACTGGTGCAAAGGAGTATTAATCCAGAATTTCAGAGATGAGTGGGTGGAGCCCATTAAAGTCCTACAAATCTATATCACCTGTGAAGGGAGATATGCCTATGTCTTTAAATATCATTTTAGGTTCTTACAGCATCTGGTCGGGGAATCCAGAATGAGTCTTCCTTTCTTTTTGTTTAAAAGTTTGCAAAAGATGTCAAGTAGAGTTAAGGGTCATGATCATACTACACAATCCATCTTCCATCATGGTTTGATTAAGCTCATTATCAATACTGCTCTACAAAGAGAAGGGAAGACATGGGATTATTTTTTGTTTTGGTCTGGTTTTCAAATTAAGCAAGAAGGGAAGCAAACCAAAAAACATGTAGACAAAGGGAAAACCCTAGTTAGGAAACTAGGTCAGAAGATCAAGTCTGAAGACAAGAAAGAGGTTAAACTTGAAGAAGCACCAGAGCCCTTGAAGAATGACAATGAACCTCAAAAGTTTGCAGCTGACAGCAAAGGTAAATATTCATTGTTTTCACAAAAGGAGGATCAGCCTGTGCAGGATAGGACAACAACAGAAGCTGTTATGAAGGAGAAGACTGTTGTCACAGAGCAGATTGTTGTAAAAGAAGAAAACATCCAAGTCAGGCAAAGAAGCCCAATCATTGTTCTATCAGAGGATGAAGTTTATTTGTTACAAGAAGATGAATCCATTGTCAAAACTGAAGCTAGGGTTGATACATGCAAGGAATTTTCCACTTTGGAAAACAAGACAGTCAGATCTAGGAAAAAGAAGAACAAGGTTGAAGTTATGGAGTTTTCTACTGTCAAGCATCTAGGAAGAAGTTTGAAGATGATGGGAGAATTGGCTCCAGCTTGGAGGCCTAAAACCAGGCCAAGAAATAAGTTAAGGATGAATATGAAGAAACTGCTTAACCCTAGCTTGAAAACCAAAGAGGTGATTGTTCTTGATGATGATTCTTCAGATGAAAATCCAAATTGACAGGGTTAGCAGTAAAAGGAAGAAAGAAGCAGTTGTAAAAATTTCATCTCTTCATCCCGCAAGAGGAAAAACGTCATTACAGTCAATAGAAGATTTAAGTTTCATAGAGACTGAGATATCTGCAGTATTTTTTGAATTAAGATCTAAACTGTTGAAACAACAACAGGAAAAGGAGACTGAAGTTTCTAATAATGAAGACCAGCAATTGATAGATGAAACTATACCTAAGGACACAGACACTCAGGAAAACCCTAATATTCCTGCTATTTCTATAAATCTGCTACAAGAAGATGAAGACATTTTCAGGAAGCTAGATATACCATGGTTTCCCAGTGATGTACAGAATGCCACAACAGGGAAGGCTTTTGATTCAGACAGGGAGAACCTACAAAGAACTATTAAACAATACAGACATCAAATGGATTATATGCAGGAGACTAATGATGGCCTGATCCTAGCAAATAAAAGGCTCAGGGAGGATTTACAAGAAGTAAATGAACATTATCAAGAGCTAATAGCAGTTTCTAAGGAGGCCCTGAAGAGAAGCACAGATTTGCAGTGTATAGAGCTAAAGCACACTGTCAGAGACTTGCAGCAGCAGAATCAAGAACTCACAAGAAGAGTAGTTGATATGGAAGATGAGCAAAAGAGATCCAGGAAGAAAGCCCAAGCTTTGGATGGAATAGCCTTACTAGCTGAAGCTGCCAAAGACCTTTGAGTTTGGTAGTTAGTCAGTTATTTGTTATGTCTTTTGAGAAACACTTTAGTTAGTGAGTTATTAGTTATGCTTTTGAAGAAATATTTTATTTTGTAAATATAATTTCACTTTATCCCATCGATGAGTTGGTTGAGGGCAGTTAGGGTTTAGACCCTAATTGATTTTGTAAGAAACAATATTTAGATAGATGAGAAGGAGAGCAAGGGGTTGGATTTTTTGGAGGACTTCAGGAGGTCTGCTAGACTTATTGATGAGCTAAGTACATAACTCTTATATGTATTTGTTGACATAATTATGAAATATATGATCCTTTTCACCCTTCAGTTTGTGTGTTGGCTTCATTGTTTAAGTTGTTTAACTGATAAATTCATTGCTGGTCTATGTTTGTATGCTGGTAATGCTTATCTTTTATGAATGAACTTCAATATTATGCTCTGTTGGATTCTGGTGAATATATTATGCATATTTGTCTTCCTTTGCTTCTGATTCAGTTCCTATTTTTCTCATGAGTGTATTCCTTGTTTGTCCCCAAACTTTATAACCAGAAAACCTATCAAAAACCCTAAAACTTAATTTTACTTGATTGTATTTTTGAGATTGTGTTGGCTTGTTTCTTTGTGTCCTGGAAACAATTTCTGGCACAAACATCTTTGGCGCCGTTGCCGGGAAACGAAGTTGAAAACAGATTTTTCCTTGGGATACTTATCATTTCACTGGTTTTAAGAGGTGAACTTAAACCAGCACATCTTTAAGGCTATTTTTCACCAAATTTGACACAATGGCTACTAGAGGAGTGGGAACCAAGAACATACCTACTTCACCATTGCAGTTAGGTGTTTCAGACCCAGAACAGATATTAAAGACAGCAAGAAAAGTTAGAAGGTCTAAATCTTTACCAGCCCTGTGTGACCCTGATCAGTTGGGTGGTTTATCACATTCAGCTTTGTTAGGAAAAGAAGAAGAAAACTCACCTTGGTTAAGGCCTATTATCCCTGATAGCAGTTTCCAAGTTTTTACTAATCCTCAATCCTTCAAGAAAGCCAAAACTGCTTCTCCTGGTAAGATACCTCTTTTTCAGCTGAAACTAGGTAAAAACCCTTTTCAACCAGGTTCCAGTCAAACTTCTTCATCATCAAAGTTAGTCAGTCCAAAAATGGCAGCCCAAAATCAGCCCATAGACATGATGGACCAGATGGTTGCAGCTAGATATGCACCATTGGTCTTGCCTCAGCCTTTAAATGCACTGCCTAGGGGTGACTATCAGAAATATCTTCCTAGGTTTAATGGACAGGGGGAAACCACTGCTGAAGAACATTGGGAAGCTTTCCTTAGTTATGCTGACAATCAAAACATTGAGGCTAAGGATGTTTGGATGAGAATGTTTGTTCAGAGCCTCGATGGAGATGTTAGGAAATGGTTCAGGGAGTTGCCTTCTAACTCCATCACTATCATTGAAGAACTTCGTGATCTCTTCATGAGACAATGGGGTGACACCAAAGACCATACATACTACATAACTGAGTTTGGTGCCCTTAGGAGGAAAAAGGAAGAAACTATTGCAGATTTTTCGAAGAGGTTTAACAAAATGTATAGTAGAATTCCCGCAGAGATAAAGCCTACAGAAACATTAGCTAAACTGATATATGCAAATGCTTTTGATCATGAATTCTCTTTGTTACTGAGAGAGAGGAGGCCTATCTCTTTGCTGAATATGCAGGATGCAGCATTGGAGGTAGAATCCAACATATTGGCTTCAAATAGACTAAAGAAGGAAACAGCTCAGCAGCTGTATGAAAGAAAATGAAAGAAGGAAGCAGCTCTAGGAGGTTCATCTTCACTTACTGCAGAAGGGAAAATTGATGAAATAGCTAAGTTGGTGAAGAATCTGACTGCAAAATTGAACAAATTAGAGCTTGAGAAAAATTCCAACAAGCCTGCCCCAGAAGGTGAACGAAATCCAAATAATCAGAATCAGTTCAGAAGGCAATTTGCTCCCCGTTTCATGCCTAGAGAACGAAGGAATAATGATATCCAGCGAGAAAGGAGAGAAAATGAGGACCAAAGAGTGCCACCACCTCTTCAGTGTAAAATTAGTCACAGCAGATCTAATGAACAAGTAAATCAATCACAACAGATGAACATAGAAAATATGGTGCAAAACTGTGCAAAACATGCAGCAGTGCTCAATATCCCAGAAAGGGTGAATGAATTACAATAGAATACAATGTATGTCAATGAGCAATTCGAATTGACTAAGTAGGCCATTCGAATCACTGAATGGAGTAGCTTGAATCCAACTAGGAGTCCTCATCATCAATCGGTGGTGGTCATCAATGCACAAGAACCAGTCATCCAGGTGTCAATCTGAGTCTAACTGAGTGTGTCATGTGTAACTGAAGTGTGTAGCACTGATTAAGGGAAGGAGGCTCAGTGGGGGGCGCATGGGAGACTAACTGAAGTCAGAACAAGTCATCTAGTCAAACTGGAGGTCCAACGGAAGTGAAACAGTCAGTCGGGAGTGAAACTAGCCTCAAATCAGGGAGAATCGGAGCTAACTGAATGTAACTGAAGTGGAACTGCAGTGGTAGGTGAACAAGTGCGCCCTTCTCTGGAAGTAGGTGAGAAGTGGGCGCCTTTCAGCCTAGGAGGGCTAAAACTCTGTAGTAAGTGGCTCCCGGGTGCTAGAATGAGGTGGCTAAGGTGCTGGAGGCATCAAACTGGTGACTGGGATGCATGCCAGTGCATGCCGGTGCATGCAAACCCTAGATTCTGCATGCAAACCCTAATTGCATGCAAGATCCTGAAAAAGATGATGTGGATATACGAACACCCCCCCTCAAGCTAGACTATGATGTGCCAACAAAAATAATGTGGTGCCCTGGTAACTAAGACCAAAGGTCACCCCAATACAATAATCCAAAAAAATGCTGAAAATAAACTAAGTGAGGAAAGAGGGAAAACCCAGTGGGAAGAAAGCCCCCCCTCAAGCTAAAGCATAATAATGAATCAATCTGTCTCCACCATGATGGAACTCACCCCCGACAGTGAACGGAGGTAAGAGAACTTCTTCTCAGTAAAGCTCTTGGTGAAGATGTCTGCAATTTGCTCATCAGTAGGGCAATATTGCAGAATGATGGTGCGGTCATGCACCAACTGTCGAATGTAATGCATATGAATCTCAATGTGTTTGGTCCTCTGCCGCTGAACTGGATCTGTGGAGATTTTGATAGCACTTTGATTGTCACAAAATAGGACATTCGAAGTAGTGCCACCAAAACCAAACTCGGAAAGAATACCTTGCAACCAAACTGCCTGAATGCAGGCATTGACTGCCCCTCGATACTCTGCCTCTGCTGCAGAAAGTGCAATGGCTGCTTGCTTTTTGCTGGACCAGAAAATAGCACCATGACCAATCATGAAAACATAACCGGAAGTGGACTTCCGATCAATTCTATCACCTGCCCAATCTGAATCAGTAAAACCAATGAAATCTAGCTCAGAATCTACAGCATAATGTATGCCAAACTGTCTCGTACCTTGCACATACTGCAAGATCCGCTTGGCTGCTCGCCAATGAAGCTCATGTGACTGCTGCATATATCTTGACACGGCACTCACGGCATATGAGATATCAGGCCGTGAGTGTGTCAAATAAAGTAGTGAACCAATCAATTGTCAATACATACTGCAATCTGCAAGCGGTGTGGAATCTCCCTCCTCAAGACTGATTCCTGAGAGGAATGGGAATGGGGCTGCCTTACATTCAGCCATATTAAACTTCAATAACAGGTTGGAAGCATATTTTTGCTGAGATATAGTGATCCCATCAAAATTTTGAGCTATCTCCAAGCCCAAAAAATGACTCAGCAAGCCCAAATCGCTCATGTCAAAAGCTAGATTTAAGGCAGATTTTAGCTTGTTTATTGAAGTAAGTGTGCTACCAGTAATGAGAAGATCATCAACATAAAGTACAATAACCAAAAAATTACCTTTAACTCGCTGAAGATACACATTCGGATCAGATTTGCATCTTTGGAAATTCTGAGAAAGAAGGAAGGAGTCCATCTTTGCGTACCAAGCTCTTGGGGCCTGTTTTAACCCGTACAAAGATTTCTTCAATCTGCAAACTAATGATGGATCTGATGTGTAGCCCTCTGGCTGCTGCATATATACCTCTTCAGCAAGGTCTCCATGTAAAAATTCACTCTTCACATCCATGTGGTGCACTTCCCAGTGCTTGGATGCGGCAACAGCTAAAACAAGGCGGATGGAATCCATCTTTGCAACCGGTGCAAAAGTCTTAGTGTAGTCCACTCCTTGGACTTGGGAGAAACCTTTTGCCACCAACCTTGCTTTGTATTTGCTGATAGAGCCATTAGTAGCAACTTTCGTGCGGTAGACCCATTTGCACTTCACTAATTTTCTTCCAGGTGGAAGAGAAACTAGCTCCCATGTGTTGTTCTTTTGAAGAGAACTGTACTCTTCATCCATGGCACTTTGCCATCTCGGATCTCGGTGAGCAGAATAGTATGATGTGGGATCTGAACCAGCCATCAAATAACAAATCTCAGGAAGTAATGGATCAGAAATAGATAGTGCCATACCTGCTCTTTGAAAGTCTGCTCTTGTTCGTCTCGGATCAACAGGATTTCCAAGGTTCGAACCAACAGATTGGAGAGTGTTTTGGGCCCACTTTGGTAACTGAGGAGGATCATAATGGTCGAATTCCGAACCTGATATGTCATGATCATCATATGCTGCTACAATATCAGAAATATCATAACTCATACCTTCATTATCGCTGCTCGGATCTTCTTCTGGTGAAGGCGGTGAATCGGCAGTCTTCTCCTCGACTAGTTGCAATTCTTGAAGCGGTTCTTCAAATTGCACACTGCGCTCGATGAATATCTTTTTAGATCTGATATCCATGAGTTTATATGCTTTTGATTCTTCCCCATATCCTATCAATATGCACTCGATACTTTGTGGATCCAAAGCTCGTCTCTTCTCAGAAGGAATTCTAGCCCATGCAGTAGAGCCAAAAACTCTCAAATTTGACACATCCGGTTTGTGACCAAAGAATGCTTCGAAAGGAGTCATACCTTTCACGGATGAATGTGGAACACGGTTCTGTATATATGCAGCAACATTGATTGCTTCAGCCCAAATATTTGCAGCCAAACCTTTTGATTCAATCATGCATATAGCCATCTCTTTCAGTGACCGATTTTTCCTTTCCGCTACACCGTTCTGCTGGGGTGTGTAGGGAACTGTATGTTGGATCTGAATTCCGCTTTGGGCACAAAGTTGCAGCAACTCGGACTTGATATATTCCCCACCATTATCAGATCTAAGAGCTTTGATCTTGCTCTCAGTGGTGGTCTCAACAGAAGCCTTAAAATCCTTGAATTTTCCAAGCACTTCTGACTTGTTTTTGAGAAAGAATACCCATGTAAAGCGGGAAAAATCATCAATAAATGTCAAAACATACCTTGAACCATTTAATGACATATGGGGCAGCGGACCACTGATATCAGAATGGATCAATCCCAAAATAGTAGAAGCTCTGCTAGCTTTGCCGCGGTCGAATCTGTGCTCGGGGTGCTTCCCAATGATGCAACCAGTGCATATTCCCTTCGAGGAACGGAGTTGTGGAAGCCCATCTACCATGGATTTGTTTGATAACAGCAGCAAATACTTATAATTAAGATGTCCAAATCTTTCATGCCAAAGCCTACTAACCTCATTACCATGTGTGCGAAGAGCAGTGGGCTTTGCAAGCGGAATAAAGTGTGAAAACTCATAGCATTTTGCAGTGTGATTTGCCTTTCCGACTGCAACTAGTCTTCCACTTTTGATATCAGAAATTTCAACTGTATTAGGGATGAATGTAACTTGCTTTGGTTCATCAGTATGTGTCATTTGATACACAGAAAGGAGATTTGAAGCCAAGGAAGGCACATAGAGAACATTCTGAAAGCCTCCATGTTCTACATGAATCGTACCTTTGCCCTTTGAAGAAATTTTTGAGTCATCTCCCAAATGGATGGGGATGGAGCTGTTTGGATCGAATGAGGAAAAAGAATCAATATTTGCAGCCATATGATTTGATGCACCCGAATCTATCAAGAGAGTAGTGGGCTTCGAAACCGTTGCCATGAGTACTTGTCCTCTTTCATGATCATCATTCCTATCCTTCTTCCTTGCATTGTCAGGAAGGGTTATGTTGTTCTTTTCCAAAAGGAGGGCCATTTGATCTATAGTCTTCTTCATACATGAAATTTCAGGATGAAAGCCACGGTTACAATAAGTACATTTAGATTTTTGGTTACCTTCTTTGCCTTTTTGCTTGGATTTCGAACTGGATGGAGCATCCATTTGCTTGCCTTTGTCTTTTTGCTTGTGAGGCTCGAATTTGGGCTTCTCCTTCTTTTGCTTTCCTTTACCATTCGAGATCTTGGGTCCTTGAACATATAGGGCTGAATCTTTGGAGCTTATGGACCCCATTTGAATCAACTTGTCATGCTCTTTTGTGACGGATTCAATGAAGGCATTCAAGGTAGGCATCTTCCAATTCGGGGTAGTTAGCCGACCGGAATTGAAAGTAGAGACAAATACCGAATAATCTTTCCCAAGCTTGCTTAGAATGGAGAGGATCAATTGTTTATCCTCTTTGATAACTCCACTGTTCTTCAATTGCAAGTTCAAGTTCTTGAATTTTGTGAAGAATTCATTGATGGTCTCGAAATTCTCAGGACTAAGGGCAATCAATTCATTCTCTAATTGAAAAGCCCTAAGCTCATCCTGCTTTCCAAGTAGTGTTTCAAGTTGCTCCCATATAGCTTTTGGAGTCTTCAATCCGCTGAGATGGAAGTGAATATCTTTGGAGATGGAGAGACAAAGAAGACCATAAGCTTCATCAAGCTTGTTGTAGTGTTTGGTTCTATCTGATTGATTGCTTGGCTCCAATTCAAGACCAATAGTGACTCGGTAGTAACCTTTTGAACGTAATATGATCTCCATATCATCTTTCCAATCAAAATAATTGAATGGGGTGAGGATAGGCTTTGAAGAAGAGTATTCCATTGCTAGGAGCGAGTCAAACTGCTGTAAGAGAGGCTTGCATGCACAATATAGCGAATGCAATTGCTGTAGGGAAGCTTGCATGCACAATGTAGCGAGTGCAATTGATGGAGACAATAAACCTGCAAATCACAATAAAACAGACACAATAAGGTCGAACAATCCACCCTTTTAGAGTTGCATCACACCTGGGATTGGAGATCAAACAATGTTGAATGGGTCCAATGTATCAGATCCAGGAATTATGTGGAAACTCAAGCTTCTGGAGTGGTATTGGAAGTATTTTTAAGCTTTGCATGCACAGGAGTGAATGCCCTTGAGATATCTCATGCCAAAACTTATTGTAATTTGAGCAATTCAGTCAAATCTTCTTGTAGAAACACCTGTAGAAAAGAGATCTTGTCCCTGCAATGGCTCTGATACCATGTAAAATTAGTCACAGCAGATCTAATGAACAATTAAATCAATCACAACAGATGAACATAGAAAATATGGTGCAAAACTGTGCAAAACATGCAGCAGTGCTCAATATCCCAGAAAGGGTGAATGAATTACAATAGAATACAATGTCTGTCAATGAGCAATTCGAATTGACTAAGTAGGCCATTTGAATCACTGAATGGAGTAGCTTGACTCCAACTAGGAGTCCTCATCATCAATCGGTGGTGGTCATCAATGCACAAGAACCAGTCATCCAGGTGTCAATCTGAGTCTAACTGAGTGTGTCATGTGTAACTGAAGTGTGTAGCACTGATTAAGGGAAGGAGGCTCAGTGGGGGGCGCATGGGAGACTAATTGAAGTCAGAACAAGTCATCTAGTCAAACTGGAGGTCCAACAGAAGTGAAACAGTCAGTCGAGAGTGAAACTAGCCTCAAATCAGGGAGAATCAGAGCTAACTGAATGTAACTGAAGTGGAACTGCAGTGGTAGGTGAACAAGTGCGCCCTTCTCTGGCAGTAGGTGAGAAGTGGGCGCCTTTCAGCCTAGGAGGGCTAAAACTCTGTAGTAAGTGGCTCCCGGGTGCTAGAATGAGGTGGCTAAGGTGCTGGAGGCATCAAACTGGTGACTGGGATGCATGCCAGTGCATGCCGATGCATGCAAACCCTAATTGCATGCAAGATCCTGAAAAAGATGATGTGGATATCCGAACATTCAGAACAATGTGGTTGATGAGGAAGAAGTTGATGATGAGCTGATCTTTGAAGAGACTGATCAAGATACGAATCATTTTGGAGAGGGATTGTCTGGGGGTTTTGTCACTGAGGAAGAATTTCTAAATGCAGAATACTATGATGCTGACATGTTTGAAACCGAGGATGATTTAAGTTTGGAAAAGAATGTTGTAACTGCTGTTTTCCATCAAAATGAACTCAAGAAGACTATAAATCTGAGATCAGGTCCAAAACAGGTGGTACAAGCCCCAAAGAAGAAAGCAATTGTCCCTGCTAAACAAGCATCAAATCCTGTGACAGAGAAAAAGCACGTTCCCGAAAAACCAAAGAAGACTACAGAGGTTGAAGAGGTAAATAAAACTGTCCAGAATTTCAGTTTGGAGAATGAGTTAGGAAAGTTAAAGATTCCTGTACCTTTAACTGAATTAATAAAAAATCCTTCATATAAAGAAACAGTCCTAAAAGTGATGAATTCAGAAAGTAATCAGCCTGTTTCAGACACAGTAAATTTGCAAGAAGAAAACCCCAGGATTTTCATTGGATCAGCCCTGGCTGAAAAGACTGAAAATGAAGCAGGTGCTTCACCTCCATTCTACATAACCTTGACAGTCCATGAACAGATGATACACAATTGTTTGTTAGATTCGGGAGCTTCACACAATTTGATGCCAAAGGCTGTTGAGGAGGCTTTAGGGCTGAGTATTACCAAACCTTACCATGATCTGTATGCCTTTGATTCCCGAGCAGTGAAGTGTTTAGGAGTAATAAAGGACATGGTTGTCAGCCTGGCTCAGTTACCTATGAAAAGTGTGATCATGGATGTTGTGGTAGCTGATATTACACCGAAGTTCGGGTTACTTCTTTCTAGGTCTTGGGAAAATAAGGTTGGTGGGACCTTACAAATGGATCTATCATATGCTACCATTCCTGTGTTTGGTGGAGAAAACAGAAGGCTGTACAAAGAGCTTCAGTTTGCTTACATAGTGACAGATGACAAGAACCCCACCAATCATCCACTATATGTTGTTGACAAAGACCTAGGAACTTGCATGTTACATTTCAGTGATGAAGACAATACTGTTGGTTTGTTATAGGTGGAAAAAGAACAGCCAGTAAAACACAACAGAGAAGAAGAAGATGAACTGTGGCAATTATACTTTGATGGATCTTCTTGTAAAGAAGGTGCTAGATCTGGAGTTCTTCTCATATCTCCTGGAGGTGAAACAGTAAAGCTGATGTATAAGCTTGAGTTTATTACTACAAATAACACTGCTGAATATGAATCTTTGCTGTTAGGATTAAAAACTGCCAAAGATTTGGGCATTCAGCAGATTTCTGCATATGGCGACTCCGAATTGGTTGTTCAGTAGGTGAAGAACAATTATCAAGTGAAGCAGGGTTTGCTGAAAATTTATCGAAATGAGGTATGGGACATGCTTGAAAATTATTTTGTTGCTTTTAATATTACCCATATTCCTAGAGCTCATAATCAGACTGCAGACTCATTGGCCTTGGCTGCCACACACTTTAGAATCCCCAAGACCACTCAGTTGAGGTATCCCATTGAGGTGAGGTACAGACCATCTGTACCTGATAATGTAAAGCAGTGGAGAGTGTTTGAAGATGACATTGAGATTAAAAGGTTCCTAGAGCTTACACATGAGTTTTCAAATTCTCTGATTGATCAAGAGGATGATGAAGAAGATGGACATGTAGATGAGATTGCTGAAGATGAGATAGCAGGACATAAAATAATTGAATTAAAAAGCATATTCATTCCAAAAGGCTTGGTACCTCTGGAAAGAATATTTAAAAAGGATGATACACTGTCAAAGCCTGTTGTTCAATCTTCAGAAGAGAATGTGATGGACTACAATATTGGTTCAACAGCACATCCTAGAATGGTCAAAATTTCTAAATCCCTGACAGCTGAACAAAGAAATAGGTGCATTAAACTGTTAAAAGAGCATGTGGATGTTTTTGCTTGGTCTTATGAGGAATTGAGGACTTATGACACAGGAATCATACAGCATAAAGTCCCTTTAAAACCAAATGTCAAACCTTTTCGTCAGAAACTAAGGAGGATTAATCCAGCTTTGTTTCCTGTTATTGAAAAAGAAGTGAAGAAGCTGTTGGATGCAAAGATCATAGTGCCTCTCAGGTATTCTTCATGGGTGGCTAATCTGGTTCCTGTCAGAAAAAAGAATGGAGAAATCAGGTTATGTGTTGACTTCAGAAATTTGAACAGATCTTTATTAAAAGATAACTATCCTCTGCCTAAGATTGAACAAATATTGCAGAAAGTTGTTGGGGCACAAAGGATCTCAATGGTTGATGGTTTCTCAGGGTACAATCAGATCTCTATGCATCCTGATGATAAGGAGAAGACAGCCTTTACAACCCCCTGGGGGACTTTTATGTATGACAAGATGCCCGTTGGCTTAATGAATGCTGGAGCTACCTTCCAGAGGGCCATGGATATTGCTTTTGTCGGAGAAAAGGATAAGTTTGTGGTAATTTATTTGGATGATATTACCGTTTTCTCATAGTCAGATGATGAAAATTTGAAGCATTTGAAGCAGACTTTCCTGAAATGCAGAAAATTTGGCCTGTCATTGAATCCAAAGAAGTCACACTTTGTTGTACAGGAGGGTAAACTGCTTGGTCATTTGGTGTCTGCTGATGGCATAAGAATTGATCCTGAAAGGGTAAAAGCTATATTGAAGATAAGTTTACCAAGGAGTAAAAAGGATGTCCAATCATTCATTGGTAAAATCAATTTTCTGCGTTGGTTTATACCCAATTTTGCTGAAACTATCAAATAGATCACAGCCATGCTGAAAAAGGATCAAGAATTCAGGTGGACCACTGAGGCAAAAAGTGCATTTGAGAAAATTAAAGTGGCTCTTACTGAAGCTCCTGTATTAGTAAGCCCAGATTTTACCAAAGAATTTCTTACATTCTCATTTGCATCAGAAGATACAATAGCAGTTGTTTTATTGCAGAAGAATAAAGACGGACTGGAGCAGCCTATTGCATTCTTCACTAAAACTCTCAGAGATTCTGAACTGAAATACAATATCTTAGAAAAGCAGGCCTATGCTCTGGTAAAGGCTTTAAAAATTTTCAGAATCTATGTGCTGCATTCTAAAGTTATTTCATTTGTACCTAATGCTGCTGTAAAAGATGTGTTAACACACCCTGATAGTGAAGGGAAAAGAGGCAAGTGGATTGCTAAAATCATGGAGTATGATGTAGAGATCAGACCTACCAAACTCATCAAGGGACAAGGTTTAGCCAAGCTGCTGGCTGAATCAAATTGTCAGGCTTTGGGATTGCATGTTATGGCTGAAGAAATAGCTCATGAAGAAGATCAAACATTACTGGAAAAAGAGAAGATCATGAATTATTATTCATCATCAACATGGTATGCAGACATTGTTTATTTTCTGTTGTTTTTGCAATGTCCTGAGCATTTAGATAGGAAAACTGCTAGATCTTTAAATCTTAAAGCTACTAAGTATTGTCTAGTAGAACAACAGTTGTTTTAGAAGGACCTAGGGGGTATCTTACTCAGATGTTTGGATAAATCTGAAATTGGAGGAGTGATTTCTGAATCTCATGAGGGTGCTTGTGGAGGGCACAAGTACTGGAAGACAACAACATACAAAATTTTAAGAACTGGATATTATTGGCCCTCCTTGTTTGCAGATGTTTATCAGTAGGTGAGAGCCTGTATCCCTTGTCAGAAGTTTGCTGGCAAACAAAAATTGCTGTCTTTGCCCCTGAAACCTATTGTAGTTAATGCTCCTTTCCAGCAATGGGGTCTAGATTTTATTGGAGAAATCAACCCAGCTTCCTTAGGATAGCACCACTGGATTCTGACTGCAACAGACTTCTTTACCAAATGGGTGGAAGCTATCCCTACTAGGAATGCTACAGACAAAGTTATCATGGAATTTATTGAAGAGAATATTCTTAGTAGGTTTGGTTGTCCTCAGAAATTAGTAACAGACAATGCAAAGGCTTTCAAGTCTAAGGCAATGGAAGCCTTTTGTGAAAGGAATGGCATCCTACTGAAGCATTCAATTCCTTACTATCCTCAGGGTAATGGTTTGGCTGAATCCTCTAATAAAAACATCATTCAGAGTATAAAAAAGTTGCTCAAGCATAACAAGAGATCATGGGATTCAATGCTGAAATATGCATTGTGGGCAGATAGGATAACAGTTAAACAAGCAATTGGAACTTCTCCCTTTCAGTTAGTTTATGGTACAGATGCAGTTTTTCCTGTTCAATTGGGAATCCCAGTGATGAAGTTTCTTCAGAATTCTCAGGAGGAGCCAAATGATATGCAGAGAAGGATTTATGAGATGATAGAGTTGCAGCAGAGCAGGGAAAAGGTGGATGAAAAGGCACAGTTGTACAGATTGAAGATCAAAAGCAGATTTGATAGGAACATCAAAGAAAACACTTTCTTAGTTGGTGATATGGTTCTAAGGTGGGATGCAAAGAAAGAGCAAAAGGGTAAGCATGGTAAGTTTGATAACCTCTGGTTTGGCCCTTTCCTAGTGTCTAAAGTTTTGGAGAATAATACTTTTATCCTGCAGTCTTTGGAAGGTGAGGAGTTGTCCAGTCCTGTTAATGGATGATTCCTCAAGCATTTTTATAGTCTATAAGGAGATTTTCACTTTTCATTGTACATACCGGTGTGAGTGAAGCATAATAAAGACTCCATAGCCCAATGAAAATTTTGCAGACAAGTAGGTAGCAGACAAAAGGCACTAGTCTACAGGTTCTTGAAGCCTCACAGGGAGGATATGTCCGTCTTTAGCAACCTGAAACAAGGGAATTGTGTTCGTCCTTGTATGGCGTACTTGTCATCCCACAATGGTGTCGTAAGGAAGAGGCTCCTGAACATATGGATTGATGTCATCGGGTTCTGTTGTCGGTAAGTTGTTATGTTCCAATAGTGGTGCATGGTATGGTCAAAGTAGATCCACGTTGAATACTGGATGCAGACCCAGGCATGCAGGAATGCCAAGCTAGGAAGCATTTTTTCCAATCTGTCACAGAATACTGTACGGACTGTTAAGTCAGGAACTTGTTTCTTACTATTTTATGTTTGATTGTCATTTTTATTCCAGTTTGCTTATTTGCTTGAGTTTGTCCTTTTACTTACTATGGAAGATTTTAGATTTTTAGTGAAATTTTCAAGTTTTGCCTTCAGGTTTTTTATTTATTTTTGTTCCTTTAGGTTTTTGAAGGGTTCTAAAGGTCATTATGTTGAATAATGGATTCACAAATCACATCATGAGCATAATTTATCATTTAAACCTCACTCAAAATGGAAAAAATGGTTAAAATAGCGCCAAAATCGAATTCAAATTATTCTTGTAGCGCAGCAATGAAAAATTAACACAGCGGCGCTACAAGAATATCGCGTGCATTGAAATCACCGTTTTTTAAGCTGAATTTTCGCATGAGTTCGATTTCTAAGTGACTAATCGCATGTTTAAAGGGTGTTGATACATGTTGGTCCAGTAATCATCATGAAAGCAGGTGTGATTCGTGTCGTGGAAGAGGTCGTGGTAATCATCAGCTAGAACATAGCGTATCATGACAGATAGAGGCATAGACCGAGTTTGATGTGAAGGAATTTATTCCATACATGTATTATGAAACTGGAGACTAAGTGGAGCGAGGACATTTGCCTAAAAACCGGAAGCTGTAGTTATAGAGAAATTTTTGGGTTTTCACAGTTACAGAGAAATTAGGGCTTTCTTGTCCTGCCAGCTGGAAGCAAATTGGAGACCCGAAAACACTTGTACAGTTAAATTTGAAAATCATATAGCTCAAGGATTGATTTTAAACGTCTACAACAAGACGGGAATAAGGTATTCCGCGTTAATCTGATAGTGGCTGCTAAATTGGGGTTTTCCCAGTAAAGCTTGTTTTGTTAAAATTCATTAAGGAAAACATAAATGTAGGCTTTAAACAAAACTCCTGTCGAAGTGATATCAATATAAGAGGTTTTTAGATGCTGTGGCAAGTGAAAAGTTGGAGGTAGTAGTTGCATTGAACCATTACCCTTTCAAAACCTGAAAATATGGTAGGGTGAAGATCTGTGCAGTTTGTGGTGACCAAAGTTTCACAGATTTATTTGTTACCTGTAAACAATGCAATGAATGAGCTGAGTAGGTGAATTGCATGAAGACCTAATCTGATTAAGTGCTAGAAGCTGACTGGTTTTGGTGCTAAATACAAGTTGTAACAGAAAGCTAGCAGATATCAGATTGCCCTCATATCTTTCCATCCACTAGTTAAACAATCACCAGTTGATCTAAGAAGCAGGCATTTGAGAGCACTAATGCAAAATCCTTTTTGCAAATAGATAGCTCATAAGTGGCATTAAAAGGAGCTATTAGGTTATTCAGAGGGTTTTAAAATTACACAGGTTTTAGCCATTGAAAATAGATGGGAAAAAGTGGCAAAACCAACAGGGCTGAGCCCATTGAGTTGAAATGGATTGACCAATTTCCAGGTTGTGCAGAGCTTTTTCAGAATGCTGGTTGGTTGGATTTCTTCAAGAAGATCGATGGCTATAACATTGAGGTCTCTTATAAATTTGCCCAAAGCTATAACCAGGACATGATAGTATTTGATACTCTAAAGTTTAAGTTGACTGTGGAGATAGTTGCTAAAGCTACAGGAGTCAGAAATGAAGGTGAAATGTGGTTCAAAAAGTTGCCTTTCACCTTTAATGCCCAAAGGTACCTTTTACCTGGTATTACTCCAGACTGGCGCAAAGGAGTATTAATCTAGAATTTCAGAGATGAGTGGGTGGAGCCCATTAAAGTCCTACAAAGCTATATCACCTGTGAAGGGAGATATGCCTATGTCTTTAAATATCATTTTAGGTTCTTACAGCATCTGGTCGGTGAATCCAGAATGAGTCTTCGTTTCTTTTTGTTTAAAAGTTTGCAGAAGATGTCAAGTAGAGTTAAGGGACATCATGATCATACTACACAATCCATCTTCCATCATGGTTTGATTAAGCTCATTATCAATACTGCTCTACAAAGAGAAGGGAAGACATGGGATTATTTTTTGTTTTGGTCTGGTTTTCAAATTAAGCAAGAAGAGCAGCAAACCAAAAAACATGTAGACAAAGGGCAAACCCTAGTTAGAAAACTAGGTCAGAAGATAAAGTTTGAAGACAAGAAAGAGGTTAAACTTGAAGAAGCACCAGAGCCCTTGAAGGATGACAATGAACCTCAAAAGTTTGCAGCTGACAGCAAAGGTAAATATTCACTGTTTTCACAAAAGGAGGATCAGCCTATGCAGGATAGGACAACAACAGAAGCTGTTATAAAGGAGAAGACTGCTGTCACAGAGCAGATTGTTGTAAAAGAAGAAAACATCCAAGTCAGGCAAAGAATCCCAATCACTATTCTATCAGAGGATGAAGGTTATTTGTTACAAGAAGATGAATCCATTGTCAAAATTGAAGCTAGGGTTGATACATGCAAGGAATTTTCCACTTTGGAAAACAAGACAGTCAGACCTAGGAAAAAGAAGAACTGGGTTGAAGTTATGGAGTTTTCTACTGTCAAGCATCAAGGAAGAAGTTTGAAGATGATGGGAGAATTGGCTCCAGCTTGGAGGCCTAAAACTAGGCCAAGAAATAAGTTAAGGATGAATATGAAGAAACTGCTTAACCCTAGCTTGAAAACCAAAGAGGTGACTGTTCTTGATGATGATTCTTCAGATGAAAAGCCAAAGATTGATAGGGTTAGCAGTAAAAGGAAGAAAGAAGCAGTTGTAAAAAGTTCATCTCTTCATCTTGCAAGAGGAAAAACGTCATTACAGTCAGTAGAAGATTCAAGTTTCATAGAGACTAAGCTATCTGCAGTATTTTTTGAATTAAGAGCTGAACTGTTGAAACAACAACAGGAAAAGGAGACTAAAGTTTCTAATAATGAAGACCATTAGTTGATAGATGAAACTATACCTAAGGACACAGACACTCAGGAAAACCCTAATATTCCTGATATTTCTACAAATCTGCTACAAGAAGATGAAGACATTTTCAGGAAGCTAGATATACCATGGTTGCCCAGTGATGTACAGAATGCCACAACAGGGAAGGCTTTTGATTCAGACAGGGAGAACCTACAAAGTACTATTAAACAATACAGACATCAAATGGATTATATGCAGGAGACTAATGATGGCCTGATCCTAGCAAATAAAAGGCTCAGGAAGGATTTACAAGAAGTAAATGAACATTATCAAGAGCTAATAGCAGTTTCTAAGGAGGCCCTGAAGAGAAGCACAAATTTGCAGTGTACAGAGCTGAAGCAGACTGTTAGAGACTTGCAGCAGCAGAATCAAGAACTCACAAGAAGAGTAGCTGATATGGAAGATGAGCAAAAGAGAGCCAGGAAGAAAGCCCAAGCTTTGGATGGAATAGCCTTATTAGCTGAAGCTGCCAAAGACCTTTGAGTTTGGTAGTTAGTCAGTTATTTGTTATGTATTTTGAGAAACACTTTAGTTAGTGAGTTATTAGTTATGCTTTTGAAGAAATATTTTATTTTGTAAATATAATTTCACTTTATCTCATCGATGAGTTGGTTGAGGGCAGTTAGGGTTTAGACCCTAACTGATTTTGTAAGAAACAGTATTTAGATAGATGAGAAGGAGAGCAAGGAGTTGGATTTTTTGGAGGACTTCAGGAGGTCTGCTAGACTTATTGATGAGCTAAGTACATAACTCTTATATGTATTTGTTGACAGAATTATGAAATATATGATCCTTTTCACCCTTCAGTTTGTGTGTTGGCTTCATTGTTTAAGTTGTTTAACTGATAAATTCATTGCTGGTCTATGTTTGTATGCTGGTAATGCTTATCTTTTATGAATGAACTTCAATATTATGCTCTGTTGGATTCTGGTGAATATATTATGCATATTTGTCTTCCTTTGCTTATGATTCAGTTCCTATTTTTCTCATGAGTGTATTCCTTGTTTGTCCCCAAACTTTATAACCAGAAAACCTATCAAAAACCCTAAAACTTACTTTTACTTGATTGTATTTTTGAGATTGTGTTGGCTTGTTTCTTTGTGGCCTGGAAACAATTTCTGGCACAAACACGGACCATATCGCAAAGGTTTGAGCTTCTTGTATGGACCAATGAAGCGCTCCTTCTTGAGATGTAACCAGACCTTATCCCCAATTTGGAATGAATGACGAATACAATGCTTGTTGTGTCGGGCCTTAGCTTTCTCGTTTGCTCGTTGCAACATTTCCTGTGCTTGCTTTTGGATGTCGCAGATCTGATCTCAAAACTTCAAGGCTTTATCAACTTCTCGCTGGCTGTAGTTAGTGTCGGAGTTCGACTGTGTCGAGGAGCTGATCAAGTCTATAGGTGCTAAGGGTTGAAATTTGTAACAAATCTCAAATGCACTCTTTCCTGTAGAGCTGTGTTGAGCACGACTGTAGTTGTGTTGTATGTATGGAAGACTTTTATCCCATGTGCATTGATGCTTGTGGTTATACATACGAAGCAGTTGTACTACCAAGCGATTCACAACTTCTGTCTGTCCGTCGGAATGAGGATGGAAAGCTATCAACAATGAGAGTCGTATGTCCAGCTGTTGCCAGAGAGTCTTCCAAAATATGCTGACGAATCTGGAATCTCGGTCGGAGGTAATGGTTGTGGGTAAACCAAAGTGTTTCCAAACATGTGTGAAGAAGAGATGAGCAGTCTATTGCGCTATCGTGGTCTTCTTGCATGGTATGAGAATGGCCATCTTGGAGAATCTGTCGATTACTACTAATCGCATCGTGTTGATGTTTGGTAGTAGGATATCTCGTCAAGTAGTCTATAGAAATAGAAACCTATGGTCGACTAGGAATTGAAAGAGGTGTGTACAATCCCTGTCGTCGATTAGGCCATTTAGCAATGGCACAAACCATGCATGATCGAATGTACTTGTTGACGTCAGTTTTAAGTGTAGGCCAAAAGAAATACTTACGTAGAATAGAAAGTGTCTTTGCTACTCCAAAGTGTCCTGCAGTCTTTCCGTAGTGCGCGTCCCAAATGAGATGTTGTCGATGCTCACTGGTCGGTACACAAAGCTGTCTAAGCTTGTATAGTAAGGTGTCTTTCAGGAAATAGTCAGTAGTCGACGACTTGTGAGTTTGAAGCTATCGGTAGCGTGGTGAAAAGTCGATGTATTCCTAGTACAACTGAGGCCAAGTAGTGGTGTCATATCCCTGCATACTCATCACTGTAAAAAGGAGAGTAATGGGCTGTTTGCTTAGAAAATCAGCAGCAACGTTAGCTTTACCTTTCTGATACTTAATCACCAAATGGAATTGTTGTAGGTAATTAATCCACTTAAGCTATCGAGTTGTTTTTAGTTTTGACTGGGTCGGAGCAAATTGTAGAGGCTTATGGTTAGTAAGGATGACCGTTTCCTTGCCAAGGATGTAATGCCTCCATTGCTTGAGAGCTTGCACAATGGTGTGCAGTTCCTTTTCGTACGTCGAATATATTCTAACCGTGTCGTTAAAAGTTTCAGAATGAAAAGCAACTGGGTGACCAGACTGAGTGATCACTACACCTAAGGAATAGTCCAATGCGTCCATCTCAAACTCAAAGGGCTGATGCA
This sequence comes from Larix kaempferi, assembly GCA_027924585.1. Taxonomy (NCBI): domain Eukaryota; kingdom Viridiplantae; phylum Streptophyta; class Pinopsida; order Pinales; family Pinaceae; genus Larix; species Larix kaempferi. The sequence goes on along the minus strand of BSBM01000346.1, from coordinate 343,348 downwards.
AATTAAGTAACACAAGTACAGGTGTAGTGCAGAGCTTGTGCTTGAGCTGTTCAAAAGCTTCTTGTTGTGTCAATGTCCATTTGAAGACAGTTTTTTCATTTCCTTTCGTCAACTGATTCAAGGGCCAGGCTATGTGACTGAGGCTGAGTATGAATCATCGATAGAAATTCGCCAAACCAAGAAAAATTCTTAGTTCTTGAATGATTTGAGGAATGGGCCAATCTTTGAGAATTTGTACTTTTTCTGGATTGAAGTGAATGCCTGCAGAGTCAATCACATACCCTGGAAATATTTGATGTTGTTCATCGCAAAGGTGCACTTGTCCATGTTCAACTGAAGTTGGTGGTGCTGAAGAGTGTCGAGGACTTGTCGAAGCTGTCTGACATGTTCTTCCCATGTTCGACTGAAAATAAGCATCGTCGAGATAGACAATGACACATTTGCCGATGAAAGGTCGAAGAGTGTTATCCATGTATCGCATGAAGGTCACAGGAGCATTGGTTAAGCCAAAATGCATGACTAACCATTCAAACAATCCTTCCTTCGTCTTGAAAGCAATTTTCCACACATATGAGGGCTTGATTGGAATTTGATGATATCTCGATTTGAGGTTCAGCTTAGTAAAGAATTTAGCACCTTTCAGACATTCGATGAGCTCGTCTATCCGCGACAGAGGGTAGCGATTCTTTATTGAAATTTTGTTGAGTGCCCTGTAATCGATGCACATGCACCAAGTCTCGTCTTTCTTTGGAACGAGGACGACTGGACTTCCACAAGGAGAGGAGTTGGGTCAGGTATGACCTTTGTTGATCAATTCTTGGATTTGTCTGTGAATCTCTTCATTTTTTAGAATGGATCTTCTGTAAACAGATGCGTTAAGCAAAGAAGAACTAAGAGCAAGTTCAACGGAGTGTTTTAACGGGAAATGTCGAGGTACTCAGTCCGGCTCTTGGAATAAACTCTTATACTCGTTGAGAACGTTTTCGATCAACTGCTTCTGTCGAGAGCTGCGTTGGTCGGAAAGTTGACTTGTCGTTGCAGTCTTCCTATAATGTTGCGGTTTGATCATGATTAATGCAAACTTCTGAGCATGATTGATGAGCTTCTTTGTCTTTTTAGCAGATATCATTGAAACCGTTGGTGTAGGTTGTTGCTCTGGAATGTTGTACCATCGATTATGGATTTTGACAATCACCTTCTGGGGTTGTGACTGATAACTTCCATGGCGATCCCATAGGTAAGGTTTCCCAAATAGGGTGTCAGCTACGGAGAGTGGTGCTACGTCACAGAGTACTTCATCTTCAAAAGGATTTATGAAGTAGGCGAGTTTGCATTGTCGAGTGATCCGTAGTTCCTGTCCATCCTTCATCCAACCGATGTTGTAAGGCTGAGGATGCGGAGTGGTGACAAGACCTAGCTTCTTCACAAGATCTTCAAAAATGAAGTTCTTATGGGTCCCGTTGTCCACAATCAGATGTAATGGGTTGTGCTGGACCCATATCCGTGTATGGAATAGGCGCTCTCGTTCCTCCTCGTCAACGATAGTCGAGGCTGTTGGAGTGGTTGATGTCGATGTCAGAAGGGTCGTTGCGTCTGAATCATATTCTTCCACCGTCTTGTCGAACGTGTCGAAGGTCGAGACTTTTGCCAAAAATATTTTTCGAGCTTTGCATTCGGACGTATCATGCCAAGATGAGTGGTGGTAATCGCACCATTTCCCGTTGGGAGGTTGTTTGCTACGTTCCCTTTTCTGAAAAGCCTTTTTTCCGTGATCTGGATTTGGCAGAGTCGGATGATAAGATTTTGACTTGTCGAAGTCGGCTGATGTCTTCTTGTTGGGTGGTCGTCCTGATGTGGTCCTGATGTCAGCTTTGTTGCGAAGCGTGCTTTCCCTTTCTGCTTGGTTTCAAGTTTGTTGGCATAGTGGAATGCATCTGCAAGCGTATTGACAGTAAGAAATTCCATCTCTTGCTGAACATACTAGGACAATCCACTAATGTACTTCAGAATAAGCAATTTCTCTTCTTCTTGGACGCCAAGTCTAGCCATGAGTCGATAGAACTCGTCTGTGTAACTCTGTACTGATTGGTATTTCCATTACCTTAGCTGCCGCCACTTCTTATAATGTTGCTCGAGGTATTTCGACGGGTAAAATTCCTTTCGGATGTGTTCGACGAATTCATCCCATGTGTCGATGGGGTCTCCGGTTTTCTCCATCTTTGCCGAGAGGTTCTCCCACCAGCAGTGCACAGATGTTGACATCTTTAAGGATGCAATGGTGATCTTGTCAGCTTCTGAGAGTTGATTCACAGAGTAATAGGATTCCAATTGTTGCACCCAATTGTCAACGGATTCCGTGTCAATCTTGCCTTCAAGATTCGGTATGTCCAAATTCATTTTCACTTTGAAGGGGCTGATTTTATCGGAGTGAGTTCTCGTCGAAAATCCTCCGGATGTCAAAGAAAATTGCGTGAGAATTTCATTGAACTAAGCGAACATTTCAGTTCGTTGTTGAGTCAGCGCTTGCTCAATAAGTTGTGCTGTCTCGTCGGCTGCATGTCTATCGTTTGTTTCTTTTGTCATTTCTGGAGGTAGCGTCTGCTTAGATTGCTGAGATTGCGAGCGTGTTTGAACATGCATAAATTGGTAACTTCGCTGGAAGTGTCTACACAAAATTAAGCATGAACAAAGCTGAAATATCTGATACCAATGATCCGCACATGGCCAGGAAGCATGAGGGGGACAATAGTTAGACTGAATGAGTCGGTTCTATTATGGCGGAAGCTTAAGAAACATAATGTGCAAAGCAGAAATACACTACACAGACAAAACACAAATACACATAGATAATATGCAGGAATGCGAATTGATTTCTATTACTGGAATAAGTTCATGACTTGATTCTATGCTTACTGTATATTACAATAGTTTACATGCTTATATAGAGAGTGTTGAGATGCTTGGGTGCTTTCCTATTACATTCAGTTACAAAAGAAGTTAGAACGGTTCGACAGTTCAACCGTTACTGTCGACTAGAAGACAGAGAGATAGTCTGTCGCAATTTGACAATTGCAAGTTGCAGATCGATGTTGTATGTCGATGTCGCGAAACCGTGAGGTCGCAGAACTGGTCGAAGTCATGTCGCAATTCGACAACTTGCCAAAGTTGTGTCGAAGCCGTGTTGAAGTCGAAACTTGTCGGAGATGTGTCGACAATGGCTTGTCGCAGTAGATGTCAGCATTCGACAATAATGCCAACTACGATGTGGATCAAGGCTCGCCCTCCTCATTTGGTCACCTCACTCACTCATCAAGTTCACATGAGTAGAGAGATAGAGTAAAAAAGAGTAGCTGCTTTTGGAGACTTCTTGTTTTGGTTTATTGCACGAGGATTACTGTTGTACTTTTTGACGAATCTATATTGAAGAAGTTTGTTGGGTTTTTCTTCCCCACGAGGGTTTTCCCAAGGTAAGTTATTGTGTACTATTGTCTATGCTGTGCTTGTTTATCTTTCAGTGATCCTTTATGTTACTACATTTAAAATTCTAACAGTTGTATGTGCCAAGAAGGACTTGTCAATGTTGATGCTAGCATGTAGAGGATCTTTGGTGGAGTGACCAGCTTTGGTTGGGAGTGATTTTTCGTTAAGAGGAGTTGGTGGCTATGGTTTGGAGAGCTTGACTTATACTAGCATTGTGAAAAAACTGTGGTATGTACTTTTACTTCATTTATATATATATATATATATATGAAGTTTCCAGCCATCCAAATACTATGTACTTCCATATTGATTTTTATTATATGTTATCTTCTTGATTGAACGAAGTTCAGACATAACATATAATTGAATTGGTTAATTGATGTAACACATATTTGGAAGATAAAGGAACATATTTTCTTTTGTTATAATATGCCCTAAAGGCTGTTGTATTGTGTTATTGAAGTAAACTCATATGGTATTATACTCTTGGGCTATTGGATGAATCTCGGTTGAAGTGAAGTGGAATATTTGTTGTAAGCAAATTAGCCTTAGGGATGAGAGTTTATAAGGATTCGTAAATGAGGTGAAATTTCAGAATTGGTTTAATTGCCCAAAGTTCAAAATTCACAAAAAGATGCTTCATAATTAAGAAGATTAACCATCTTAGCATACCATGAAAAGAAAACAAAATATTATTCTGAGGACAATAGTCATCAAACATAGAATTGTCCAAGGACATTTTTAAGGTGATTAATTTGGTAATTGATTATTATTCAAACTATATTGGAAGGTCTATTATGCAATTGGAAGGCATTTCAATTTATCTTTGGAGGGCATTTCAATTTATCTTTTGATTTTTATAAACAATTTCATTTCTTACATCAAAATACTATATCTAGAATTGAAAGAACTTACCATTACACAAAATGTGTTGCTCTTCCACTCATATACACAAGGCCTTTGGAAATCAATAAATTACATGCTCACGTTTATAGTAAGCTTTTTTTTAGCTTCTCAGCAATGGCATAAATTGTCTACTAGAAGTCTTCGTTCTAGTTCTAGTCAAATGGCCAAAGCTTGAGAAGAATCATTCTACAAAAACTCATAAGTGTTGATACAAATAAGGAATCACTAATTTGCATATGCTAATGACCAGGGATTTTTACACAGCCTATATTATCATTGAAAACAATGTGAAACACTTTGCCGTGGCAGCAACAGCTAAACTTAGCCCGCATTTTTTCATCTGGAAAAATATTGTTCAGGCATAATTCATGGGTTTGAACATCACATTTTTCATACCTGGAAAGAATGTTGCCATGTCACAAATGAAGCGATTTCCCACCATTCAAAGGGATGCTAAGAATGAATAAATAAGAACCTTTTAAATTTTCAAATATGCTTCTTCACAACACAATCGGCAAATAAACTTGACGTTGTTAGCAAAAGGGAGGGAAAATATCCTGTGCTACTTTGAGATTCTGCTGTATCCTATGGGCAATTTCAGGTGTTGGAGCAGGAGGATCATCGTCTGTCCCAAAATAACGATCACCAAATTCACCGATCCCAGGGACTACACGGAATTCTTCATTCAAAGATACGTCTATCTCAGATGTTACAATTTTCAGCCTTGGAAACCGTTTACAGACCATGTGGATTCCTTCAGGAGCCTGTAATACAATGCTGCAATTTTTATAATGAAGAAGCTTGCAACGGACTATAATACAGATAGAATTTAAAAGCTGCAAGACATGGAATTTCACTCTTACACTTTCCCTGGATATGATAAAGAGTTCCTAAGAGAATGATACTTGAAAGATGTGGCTAAAAGGCATATTTTTGGATACAGAGTGCATTGAAAGATAACAGAATAAAAGACAAACTGAAAAACCAAAAGAAAAAGGAGGTGGAGAAAACTGTGCTGTTGCTTCCACAGATTTTACATAACATGTAAATGTGAGGTTCAACTTACAGAGATGAGATTGATGAATATGATATGGGATTCTGGCACCCCTTTCTGTATTAAAAGTTCAATAGCCTGCCTAGCTGAGTTTCCTAATGTGTCAAGCACATGCACAACAACAACACATACAGAAACATTTATGAGATAAGACAGAAATTGTCACTCCCCGATGCAAGCCCAAACACATCTATATGTTTGTAGTATAAGACAACAAAAATGTTAATGTTAAAATCACAAATCGAAAAACAAGAAAACAAAATTCAATTGCATTTTCATGAGTCCACTATTTTAATAAGCAATAACCAAGCCCTCTATACGACTCCAGATTATTCAGCTATATGGAAGCATCAATAACCAAAAACCTGTGGGGCATGAAAGGCAAAAGGAGTCTATTTAATCCCCATAATTATACCATTAGGCAAGCTCAAAACAGAGTTATAACGTTCTATGTTAATCTGTTGAATTTGTGTACTGCTGCTACTAAAAGATCTTGCAATAATTTAACTGTAGTATAGACATACCCAAACGACTTATGACTGCAATAAAGAATTAATTTTATTTCTAAACAATTAATTAACACCCGTGGTTGAAAGATAATAGAATATGAAATAATGCTGGTTACTGATCGAGCTTCATTCATAAAGTCTTTCAACGCAGGCACTAATAAATGTTTTAAGAGATAAAGCAGTTCAAATGTCGTCACAGCACTCAAAAATCTTACCTGTTGCTAGAACTGGATCAAGGAGCAACACATGACATTCAGAAATATCATTTGGTAGTTTCTCATAAATCAGCTGGATCTCAATACAGTGACATACAAATTAGAGAAGCCATCAGTTTAATGTAAGGGAAAAAATGCAGAATTCAACTAAGTCAAACATCTAACCTGTTTATCATTATCTCCATGATGATGGATTAAAATTTTCCCAATTTTGATTCCTTTACAACATGCACGCAATGCATTCTCCATGCTTTCCCCACTACACATAACAAGCTAGTTAAGAACTCCGCATTCAACAAAAACACTGAAATCTCTTCTCCTCATTTTTCCTGCTCTGGTGACTTTTAAACCACAGAAAATCTAAAGCAAGCCATGACGTGCACAAATATTACACTATTTAGATAACTCTTCAATCATTTTTCCTAGGTAAGTTGAGAATTTCTGAGTTCAGGGACCTCACTATATTGTACCGTGAGGTGAAGAGGCAATAAAATGCAGAAGGGCAGAATATTATAAATTTATATCAGAACTTAAATTTTTAACGGATTTACATAAAAGAAAATCTAATGGAAAATAGGTATAGATTCATCAACATACCTTCGGATAATTGATACTCCACACAACTTTTTGCAGAAGTCAACTCCAGTGTAGACCGATCCTAGATCCACGCAATCAAAATTCGTAAGACATTGTCACAATACCACATGTCCATATGCTAAGTATTCTTAAAATTGAAAAATTCCATCTGATTTAAAACCATGTATATTAATATGAACATTTGACACTATGATGATTAAGTGGCATTTGCTTTTGGTACCATGTTTATTCACGTGGAAAATTTATTTCTTGCATCCAAATTATATCATGTGACATACTACGAAAAGCCTCAAGGTAATTTATTGAATTAGAAATTGCAGACATGCATTTGATCTTAGTAGGTTTATGTTGCACACATAGAGACCTAAATGGTGGGAATAGCCATGTCCTTGTTACATGATACATCTGTACTTGCTTTTGACTATGATCATATTGGCATATACCCTTAGTTTGATTAAAAGGTTTCATTACCCAGACTTAACAGGTAAGGAGTTCAACAAAATTTCTGTTAAATTTCACACATGGATGCATCTACACAATAATAAAAACATATAATTGGAGAAACTTGTAAATGTCACTTATCGTAAAAATATATTGCGCAAGTAAAGCATATGAGCTTGAGGTGGGCCACCCACGAACAGTTTTTGAAAACTTGCTGGGTCTGACTGAAACTAGCTAGTCTGGACCAATTCAGTGTTTCTAGGTGCTGAACTAGCTTTTGAACCAGGCTGATATGGCAGTTCAAGCCTAAAGCCGCTGGTTCAATACTAAGCCGGATGGTTGGGCGCTGAATAGGCCACTACCACTGCATAGGACTGATCGACAAAAAAGGAAAAAAATAAAGGAAAAAAAAACCTACTTCCCCCCAAATGGCAAACCCTAATTTATTGTTATTTATGGACACCCTCCCTATATTTTCCTCACACCTCATTCATTGATCAATTGTGAGCATTTGGAGTTTGTGGAGCTGCAGTGAACAGAGTTGATTTGGACTAAGCTTGGTGCTGATTTGGCATTGATTGTGGGTTGCTTTCAGTCAATTTGGCATTCACTTCATTAGGATACATCTTATCAACAAGCTTGGAGGAGTTTTTTGATCAGATTGTTGTGCACATTCAAAGGATGTTTTAACCCCTCATTCTTTTTCTCATAAAAATGCAGATTTGTGTTTTAGTTAACAAATACATTAGGGTGGGTTTTGCATTTGTGGATTCGTTTTCTATTTGATACATTACCATGGCTCCCAAGACAAAAGACCTTGCATGGACCCATCATGGTGATGAGGCTGATAGGAAAAAATGTGCAAATATTCTAAGGACATGAAAGTGTGTGGGGGAGTGATTCATAGAGTAAAAGAACACTTAGCTGGTGTTCAAATGAAAGTTACAACATGCCCTTCAGTTGATGCAACTATTAGAGAGGAAACACTAGTCCATATTGAGGAATCTGATACAGAAAAGGGCAAGCAAAAAGCAATGGAAGATGAGATAAGGAGAAGGAGAGAGGTGTTATCTTTTAAGGTTACTACAAAAGTGTTTACACCATACTTGGGGGTGCTTCATGTGATATAGGGTGCATGGTGCATGATGACCCTTGGTTGTGTTGTGATGGCCATACACATGGGAGGTGGGAGGTGATATTGTTTCTTTTCATGCTATTTCTTGCTTTCATTTTGTTGTAGATCTAGTTTATTGGATATAGAAGCAAACATTTACTGTTGATAATTTGTTTGCTTGTGCTTAGATATTAGGAGATTTAAAAGTAACCAACGGTATTCGGTTGTACTTAGGTTCTTTTAATTTCATTTTATTCTAAAACACTAGATCTCGTAATTTGTATTGCAAGTTTTGGTTTTTAGCTGCAGATCTAAAGCTCGAGGGGATTTGGAAGTTGGTTCTTCTTCTTCTTCTTGGGAAGCCTATTTTTCTCTAACATAAGTTTGCTGCAGAGATATCTCAAAGATATTTGCAAGAGACAAGGGCATTGGGATTGAAAGCCTCATCCATCTCTACTTCAACAAAAATTCTCTTTCTCTCATTTTTTTTGTTTCATGCTTAGAAGATTAGATCTAGAGCTTTCAATTAGTTATCATTTTCAGATCTGATATTTCTTAAGCATTCTTAGCATATCTAGATTTTTCACATTCATAAAAAGCATATTCATAAATAGATCTAGATTGCAAATTTTGTACTTGCATTTTAAAATTTCAAATTTTTTTCTAAGTACAACAAGTTTTTCAAATTTTTTTTATTTGTTTAAACTCATTTCTATCATTTTCTAACTTGTTTTGTTTGCTGGTTTTTAGCAGGTCCAAGGAATTATAGAAGGAAACTCTGGCCATTTTCCGCCAAAAAGTACCAAAAAGGGCTGTCCAAGGACCTCCTTCTTTCAGTTTTTCATTTCTAAGTTATTGTAAGCTCTTAGATCCATATAACATGGACTAAAAAGGCATTGTTTTGAGAATTGTTGTAAATCTTTAAACGAGAGCAGTGGGATACCCAGCGCCCACACCCCATCCCCCCAGGGGGGATTTATACTTTTGTTAATTTCGTGTATAAATTTTTCTAACAAACACAACCATCACACACACACAATTTAATTGCAGGCTGTGTACTTTAACAGTATTTTTCATAAATTTTAAAGTTTATTTCAATTTTTGCAAAAGTAGACTTAGAAATAAAACCAGTTTCGTCGCCACGAAGTATGCTCTCACCACCACCTAAAGGCATTGCCGATTAGTGGTGGTTGATCAGAAAGTGACGCATAAACTTGATGAGCTATATCTTTCCTTTTTGCAAGCTACTTTGTCAAGCATTTCATTTTATTCCACAATACAATTGTTCAACAAATCAAAATTTACATTTAGTCTTTAACCGGATTATGCTCTTTCCCCTTGCGGGCACTTTGCTTGGGCCTGTGGGAAATCAGAAACGGTTGTAGCCACTCTTTAATTTTTCACATCTAATAAATATTCACTTAATAAAATCAACTACCCGTTAACATAAGTGAAAATCCGACACTTCGAATTAGACTTTGTGTGGGGAAATTCTTCAGAGGAAGCGGGACCAACTGGGAGGCGACCTCAAGGCACAGTTAGGCTATATCCTCGTTTGGTATAGTGTTGAACACCGCCTTAGAGACTCCATTCTAGCCCACATTTTCTTGTGAGGAGCCACCAAATTTTAATTTCCAGACATTCCTCACTGTACCTCACAGTATATCAGGAGTCCCCCTTTTTTCCCTAACAAGATTCAAACCATAATAATTTAAAAGTAACCAAGAGACATTTGCACTACATTTTCCCTTTTCAGCAGCTCTACTATTTGATATTTTGACTCCATAAGGCACTGGTTATCATACTTTTCATTTGCTTAATATCATATCAGTATCGTGCATCTATTTGGCAGTCATATTAATTTTGTTGGTGAAAGCAAGCTTTAATTCATTTGTGCAAGTCTATTTTGGAACCCTTACAATCAACACTTAAAAAAACTCCTAAAACACAAACACCTTTAACCATTTTACCGGAAATTCTAAAGACCTTAGAAACTTTCCATAAGGACTACCCCCCTTGGTTTCGTTGGGAGTTTTGCCTAAACGGAAGAGTCAAGATCAGGTGCCAACCTTGACCCCAAGGGCGCACCGAGCAGCAGCATAGATTTTCTACTGTGTTAACCAGGTGTGTTGATCCAGCGGCAACAGTAACATAGCTCTTTCTAACCATTTTCCTTTAGTTTTTCTTTTTAGTTATTTCTTTGGAGCACTTAGAAATGATAGTCTTATTCCTTACTTAGTTTCATTTTTGTTTTTTCCTTCAAATAAAGCAACTTATGTTTCATTAGTGATTTTATATATATGTGTAACTGATGTTGTGTTGGCGAGACACTTGTTCGGTGCTGTGCAGATCACATATTTTGGAGTTCTCGCATGCTTTCTTTGCCTAAAGATCACATCAAGCACATGTCCCCATATGGAGCCAATGTTACCCCAAAGTTGCACTTGGATGGACTTGCAGTTGATCCGCCAAAAAACTGAACAATTACTTGTTCATTTTTAGAGTTCAGAAGTCCAGCCGACCATTATGGCCCCATTTTCTTTCATGCATGTTCCATACCCCCACGAGGGAATTGTAATAAATTGACATAGCATGATGAATTTTTGTAAAAGGTTTGTATTACTAAGACTTGGTCAGTAGTACAGTACAATAGAGTGTTTTTTTTACTTGTTAATTATATTTTGCTTTTTAGTGACTTATAATTTTCGAAATTTTTCACTCAATATCCTCCAAAGCTGGAGTATTGTCCTAGTGGTTAGGCCTTGGCGGGTTATTAAAGCCTAGTGTCTAATGGATATTACCATGCTAGTCATTATCCTAGAGTCTTATGGACATGTGTTAAGTCCCCTTTAAGTTTTTTAATGTTTTTCGTCAATAAAAAATTTCCCTAAAAAATGGGATATTTTAATTGTAAAAATTGAATAAGTTAAAAAAATGGTACTAGGAGGTACCATATGCCTTGGGGGTGCTCGTTTTCTTTCCTAGAGCACCCACTTTACCCATGTACCCACTTTGAGAGTGAAAATAGTTATTTTTAATCACTTAAAATCATTTTCCCTCAAAAAAGGTGAATAAAAGACAAATAAATGGGAAAAAATAAGCATCCCAAAAACTAGGGAAACATGTTGAGGACATGTTTTAGCTTTTCTTCAGTCTTCTGCAGTGGTGGCAATCCCAAGAGGAGGTGAGGTAAAGTTGGAGTGAGTTAACTCATTGCTTAGGATTAGATTGAGATCTCTTCTAGAGGGGGGCGCATTCTTGATGAGGAGGTGGCCGCGGCACAAGATCAATGGGTGGGTCACCAACCTATTGAGAGGTGTCACCCACCTCTCTCACTTAACTCCCACTCACTCCTAGTTAGCTCCGATCTCAGTCAACTCTTTCTCCACTTGGAAAATTCGCCCGACTTGGGAAATGCGTCCTCTTTGGCTGTTTAAGCAATGCACCATCTCTCATTTGAGATGGTTGGAGTGTGGAACCACTGCTCAAGCTTTGAGGTATTGTAATCTTGTTACTTTTTTTGGAATAGAAATACTGTGGAGGTCTATGATGTGGTGCATCAGTGTGTGGATGAATATTGTTATGTGCTTATGAGGTAATTGTAGTGTAGCTTATTTTTGTTTACTGCTAATGTTTTCAATCTGGCCTTTGAAGGATTTCAATCAATCAGTAGTATGGAATGATTTATGTTTGGTTGCTTCATCATTCTGTTATATATCTATGCGTAGAGATCTAGGATTTACATGTCTTATTGGAATATATGCATGTTATTCTAATCCCTTGCGTAGGTGATACCAAATTTGACATTTTTGTTGCAAGTATTCCTAAGTTGTGCAGATTCCCTAGCTTGAAGAGGTGGCTGAGCTTGGTTGCTTCTTCCACTTTCAGAAAGACACAGTCCATCCGCTCTCTATCAGCAAACTCCATTGCTCAGGAAACTCAAGTATTAAGCTATCTTCTCTCTCTTTCCTTCATTTAAATTATAAATCGTTCTTGTTTACTTCATGCATGCAACGTTTCAAGTAGTTTATTTTCAAGATTAAATTCAAAGCAATTTAGCATTTCATGCATTTGTCACAGTTAGATCTATCTGTATATTTTCAATTTTTCATCTATTCAAGTAGATACAACCTCTTAAATCTTGCCTTCAGCTAAGTGTTGTAAAAGTAAAATTTTCAGTACTTAAGGGTTAGGAATTTTTCTGAGCTTTTATTTGACTAATATGGCATCTTTAGTGCTTGTTTGGTGGTTGTTTTTTCCCTTTTGACGAATAGGTAGGAGGAGACTCTGCCGATTTGTTTTAGGAAAGGCACTGAAAATCCAAATTTTTGCATTGCATATAGTCTAGTATTGTTTGTTTAGCTTAGTGTACATTTTATTGTTTGCTTTTATGTGCTTTCACACTAATAAATCTATTAAACAGGCAAGCAACCTAAGCATTGAGCCTTCCTAAAACCCAAAAATAGCACTATTTTATCACAAATATTTTCATATTTGAAAACCCTTTTAGCCAATCAACCAAGACAAGTCTTTAAACTAGTGCTGATATCATTCAAGACTCAGCATATAAACGAATTGTGACACAAAAATATCACATAGTCTAGGCGCATTTTATCCGTTGGAAGGAAATATTTAATTTAATCTCTCGGCCTAGACATTAAACAATGTCACAATATATTTCAGGGTAGCTTGCACATTTGTCCTTCCATATTGTTATACCACCATATGTATAGGGTGCTATACCCTTATTTTTTCTGAGCAAAGCAAGGCTAAGATCAATTCTGCATGAGTAGGGAAAATTGACATACCGGTGTTACATATTGATTGCTGATATATTTTGTATCAGTTGCCATGATGTTTCCTTGAGATGGTTCCATGTCATTTTGATTATTGTACCAAATGCATGCCTAGAGGATGTTTCTTATGGATTATGTGACTTGTATTGGTATATGTACTATATTAGATGCTACTTTACACTTGTTGATTTTTTATGAGCATGGTGAGTAGGAATGTTGTATAGCTTAATATATAGAAGTAGTTCTTGTTTTATGCACATACCATTATCTAAAACATCTCTTGATTATTACATGGATCACACCCTTCTCTTGGCTCCATCAATGACCATACCATCTCATGTCACCCCTACTCCTTTAAAACCATTGGTTTGGATTTGAAAAAGTGACTGAGGACTTCCCGTCCGTGACCTATTTATTATGATGGCCTCCATGTTATTCCTTGGTGTCTCAGCTCTGATGTATGCAACCAAGTTCTTCTTGTAAAGCCCTGTTGATTGGCTTCATACCTAGGAGAATTAGTTTTTTGATGCCTTATGCCTTTCTTCTTGTAAAGCCTTATTGATTGGCTATGTGCTAGGATTACTGCCTTCTGACCTTGTATGTTTTTCTTCCTGTAAATACTTGTTGATTGGTTGCTTGCTAAGGTTGGCCAGTTGCTAGAGATGTGCTCCCTAGTCTTGAAGCGTGAAAGGCTTCTTTCCCCCTTCAATGCCTCATAAATGGCACATGAAGCAGCTTCCAGTCCAAGACTCCTTGTACCTGCATGGAGAAAGAAAATGAAGACCAAGTGAAAAATAAAAAATCAAGCAAGAAAGAAAAAGAAACAAGTCTAAACGTGCATGAACCTTAAAATAAAAAAGAAAAAGGCCAAGGTCTTACCAAAGAAGAAAAGTACAAGAAAGTCCAAGAAAATAAATGAAGACAAGTCCAAAAAGGAGCCTCAAAAGCAAAAGTCTATGAATACAAGTCTATGAAGACAAGTCCAAAAAGGAGCCTCTAAGCCAGATTAATTACTGAATTTGATAAGCATGCATAAAACTAAAACAGTATTACCTCATACACCATTCACAAATCTTGACATGCACCTGTTATCACCTAAACTGTAGTTACCCCTATGGAAGGATCCAGTCATGGATGGCAATAGGGAAGGGCAACTTGAAAGGTGCAACCACGATCACCTCGACCTCCAATGTATATGGTTGTCACGCCAGTCGAGGCAACCTTCACTTTATGTTATCTAGCCCAGACAACAAAGGGGGAGACCCGATCTACTCCCGACAGGAGAGATCAAAACCAAGACACCAAATCAGGGTATTTCCAAGTGAAGTTAGGTGTATGGTTTATCCTAGACCTAAGGATGAAGTCACAAGTCAAGTGAGGGGTTCAATAAATGTAGCTTTGGTTCATAGTTGATGTGAGAGTGACTTACAATGTTTAAAGTGAGATCTAGGGCTAGTGTACTAGGTCAATGTCAAAAGATCCACTGCCTTGGGAACCGTGTCCAATGCAGGGTTGTTTAGGGGTCAGACTGGGGCTAACTAGTACATGAGACAATCTTGACCATAGTCCATGATGTCCTCAAAGGTATAGTTCACCATGCAAAAGTCAAACCACAAGTCAATCCAACAATCTAGGAGAGTGGGTTGACTTGGAGATAAACCAGTGCCTTGGGAATTGGGAAGTGGAGTCAAAGTAGGGTTGACTTTATGGTTTAGGACTCCTACAACATGAGATAAGTGGACAGTATAGGCCTTGATGGATAAATGTGTCTAGATCTAGGTTTGACCCAAGTGGACCACAATCCCTAAAAACAAGGAATGCAGTCCCCAAGGCAAGATTTGACAAAGTGACAGTCTAGACCTAGGTTTTGAATTATTCTGAATCCGGATCTGCAAAAATCTCAAGTACCCAGTTCCTCGAAGTGAGTGAACTCACTTCTCCAAGGTGGTGCGACTTTCCCTAAGGAGGCTTGAATCGGGGTTTAGGTGGGTCAAATCATGTCGGATGGCATCCAAACTTTAGATCCGGGTAGATCAGTCAAGTAGGGATATGGATCTATAATTTTGTGGCAATCCACCGGTTAGATCTTTGTAGATCTGAGTTTTAGTGTTCCAAGTGGTCCAAAATGGGGATTAAATCCCTTAAAATGTGGAATGGGGCCCACAAGGTGATTTTCAAGAAAGGGACAACCTGGGTGTATGTTATTTGATGTGTAGATGTCAAATCAAGTGAAATCTCAAACACCCATCGCTTAGATCTAGGTCAACCTGCTCAAATGGTGAAGTGCGCCTTCCTTGGGAGAAGCTAGGTTGGCTTGGGAGAGGGATCAAACGGGAGCCAATCCACACCAAACTATAGATCCGGGATGCCGTGGATGCTATAGAGGTGGGTTTTCAATATCATGCCCAACAACCCACTAGATCTTGGTAGATCTGACAAAATGTAAAATAGGGGTTTTGAAGTATTTAGGGTTTTAACAATTTATGAATTATGCCAGTGGATTGGATAAAGGAAAGAGAAACAAACCTGTGGATCTTACCTGGATAACCTTGTAGATGCCTTGATGATGATGATCTATGCAATCCCGATCAATTTGGAAGCTTTGAGGTAGTCTCTATGCAAATCGATTTAGTCCAAGAAGCCAATGCGCCCTCTCTCCTGCACAACAAACGTCAACAATATCAGATTTGATGCATCAAGAGATAAGACTAATGCCACAAAAGAAGTAACAGAAAGATAGCATAGATCACAATGATACTAATGATAACCCCCTGATACAAGCGAATGCCAAGAAAGTCGATTTGAAGAAGCCTTGCAAAATCGCCCTTGTTGAAGTCGCCCTCCTGTAGACAAACAATGATTTCCAAACAAAGATAGATCTTACCACAATTTCCAAATGCTAGGTTGCAATAGACTTTCCAATCACCATCTAAGAACACCAGATGCAAAGGAGACCACAAGAATTTCCACAAGAATATTTTTCTATACCAATAATCCAAGAGCCAAAGACCCTTTACAATGAGAGGCTCTCTCCTTTAAATAGGAAGGAGAGGCACCAAAACCCTAACCACTTTTTGAATGAGTGGCTAAGATTAAAAGATACAAATGTCTAATCAATGGTTGAGATGAGCTCAACAACATAATACATGGATCACACATAAAATATAACATAAGTGGACAAAGTCGCCCTAGGAGAGGGGAATCCCACCAAATCATGATGACAAAATATCATAAGAGGCTCATGGTGGGTCCAAGGGGTAATTTTATCCCTCCTTGGTCAATCCCCATAGCACAATAACCAATAAATAATCATGAAAGTACCAAATCGTGCCTCCAAGGTGAAGTCGTGGTCCTCCAAGGTGAAGTCGTGGTCCTCAAAAGACCCAAAAGATCCACAGAAAGTGCCATAAGTGATGGATGCGGGCCCCGATGAAGCTGAAACTGCAGGAGGAGGTGTGGAAGGTCCCGATCTATCATCACTGATCATCCCATGCCATAACTTTGCCTCAGTAGCCCAAATCGATTTCCTCAATAGCCATTTCTACCAATCCTGAACTGCCTCGGGAAACGTGAAACTGCCCAAACTGCCTCCTGGAGTGATGGCGCTGTCAAGGTGAGGGTACCAATGTGTCCGGGAGGGGGGTAATATGGTAAAAACAAGTGGCTGGACCACCCCCTCCATCATCAGCGCCCTAGGTCAACCAGATAAAAGTCATCTCTGCTCCGACAGGGCCTCCAACAGACCAAAACTGCACTAGGACAGCCTACTGAGGCTAAATCATCACTGTAAGTGCCTGGAACTGAAAACAAACTGTCCCATTGGACTCAGAAGGTCCAAATCCATCCAAGATGTGTACTCATACACCATATGAATCTCTGCATGATCAAGATAAATATCCAATGTACCGGAACAAGGCCAATAATAATGATCTGTAAATGACCAAACACTGCTGTATCCCAAGAATCATCATCATAACCCTGTAGCTGCTGCATAGAATCATCCTGTATGTGTACATGGACCATATATCATCTATCCATATCATCATAAGGTCCAACATCTCATGTCCCATGGTCCTCCATGGTCAAACTAGGTCTAACCAAGACCAAATACAACTCAGACTATCATCCATAGCTGCTGCAAGGTGTCAAGGTCAATACATGCTTTACAATTTATTCAAATAGCTTCTATAACACAGAGTAATCATGACTGGCGATCTGAATCCAAATATATAGTGTCGTTAGTTATTATTATTACTCAGACTAGACTTTCAGGATCATACTCACTTCATAGTTGTGATCAATTTGCTAGTGAAGGGTGAAGGCTGAAATAAATGGCTAGGCTAAGGGATGACTTGACTAACTTGACTTTGTGACACTTTGGCAAGGGAAAGGGAATACACACCATAGTATATACTGAATGAGCAATAACACAGGGAATGGCGGTGTCTCACAAATGGATGAGTTGTTTAAAGAGGGTTTATTCACCTTCACAGATGCGCACAATCCATAATACAAGCAAGGCCAGCAATTGTTTAGATATAACATTTAAGTTCCATTGCTTTTTGGGCCTGAGTTTTCCATAGCCTTGATCTATGTGTGTTTACAAACACATTGCATAGATTTACATTTATTTTTAGGCTTTCTGCTGCAGGTGTGTTTTTAAGGCACTTGTTTACCTGAGCACTTCTAGGTGTGTCATGGACAGCTTGTTTACCTAGGTATTAATTTTTCCAAAAGATATAACATTTTATTTTTCATGGCCATTTTCATTTGGCATTTCTTTCATATACAAGATATAGCATTTGATTTTTTTCCAAATTTTGTATTGATGGCAGCACTAAAAGTTTCAGGTTTAGCCAACACAACTTTAGTGACTAGGGGGAATTCTCAAGGAACTCCAACTCACCATAGGTAAGTTTTGTCACCAACTCAGAGCCGAGACACAATAAACAGGGAAGCTCATCCAGTACAGAGGCTACAGTGGGGAAAGATCCTCCATGTCACTAGTCAAGTAGCAGATCAAGGTAATAATCTAAAAGGTAGGCCACGGATGGATGAAGACAATGAAAAGATGAAGCCAACACTAGCAAGCCATAGAATGGTGTAATGATCACCTCTATTCTCCCTAAGGAGGGTATGTACCAATGAGTATGAATAGTGAACTTCTAAGTCTGAGTAGGGACAGTAATATATATAATAGGTCAACCAGGTCCAAATATCTATATGATCGCCAGATCATGACACTAAGTGCTAAGACATGCTATAAGAATAAGTATAAAAGCAATCTAACCATAACACAATAGTATACCTGCTGAGTCATATACCTGAAAGCTCATCAACCTGTACCATCACCTGTCCTCTGAGACTGCTGCTGTAACTCTGGGCACTACTGTCTGCTCTGTACCAATGGCATAATGGCTATATCGGGCATCTCTCTGAGTGTCCCGAAACTCAGTCATGGCATGGGGAATATAACTGCTGTCCACAATCTGATAGTGATCCAATATAAATGCTCATCTCGGCATCTCAAATGCAAGGGAACTGGCTGAATAGTGTACTGGAATGAGAAAAATAATGTATGGTAGCCCGGCTACTATATATGTGATAACATCTGGCTCCGGCTGGGACAAGTGCTCGGCTGAAGTGAGCGCTTGAGAACCTCAGAATCTCTGGTCCTTGAACTCTGCTACTCGAATCCATGATCCAGCACTCTACCATTTTATTTCCAGCTTTTATTCTTGCAACCTATTTTCTGCATTCACAAACATCTAAACAAAATACCTCATGCCGCATGTGTGGGAAAAATAATAAAATCAACTGAAATAAAATCTACTCTATGTCAGAAATATAAATGCATAAAATATAAATGCAGAAAGTAAATTAACATAATTTGCAAAATTTGAGTTTTATTGTGCAGGAAAAGAAAAAGTGACAGGTACTCAGTTAAACTAGGAGCTTACAAAGGAGCTTAGAGACTAAGAAGGTGCCAGACTCAATGGCTGAAAAGACTAACTACTGCCTAAGTAGGCTTATTCTGTTTCCTACCTACCCTAATCTAACCAGTCATCACAAATGTTAGGTAAAATCATAAATCCAGTGCAACCATTCATCAAATAGGTTAATGATTCTTATTTGATTTTTGATAATAGAACAAGTCAAGATTGGGCTACAGATCAACAAATTTAAGGGCACAGTCTTCTTGATTTGTTCATAAATTGAAGAATGGTTTGAATTATGCAATATGAAATTATGCCAAGGAGAAGACTGACTGATGCAAACATCCTCCATCAAAGAACTAATAGGATCATAAAATTTATGCAAGTTAAACTCAGAGATGGATAGAGGAAGGACATAAGACATGTGATTCGATTCATTTTCACATAGATTAACTTGTTCATTTACTTCTCTTACATATTCAATTTGATTCTCCTTGGGACTGACGATCAAAAATTCAAGTGGGGATAAATTAAAGCTTAAAAGACGGAAAATCAAAGTCAGACCCACTTGATGCTCAAAAATGGAGAAAATATGGAATTGATCTTTAAACACCTTTTCTAGCCACCAAGAATGATTGATAACTTGACAACATACATTATGGTTCCAAAGTGACTGAAAAGGGACATGAAGTGCTTTTTCTCCAAACATGTAATCATGCTTATACTTCCTATTAAAAATTTCCAAGGCAAAAGATTGACTAGAGCACCAACCCAAAGATGATTGAAAGAGTTGGGAAGGGAGGGTGGATTGCAAATATGAAAATTCTCCCAAATGGATAAACAAGTTTGACCTTGGATTTTGATAATAGAAAATATTCTTTATTCTAGGAATAATTTCAAGCTTTTGATCAAATTTAATATTTACAACTTGAGGACAAGATTCTAATTCTAAGAAATTGATGAACCTATCTTGACTAAGGATGGCAAAATTTAAAGACTCATTATAAGAGGTGGAACAATGATTAAAGCATCTAGTGTGATTCATTATTTCATCTTCATCTTGAGATTGCAATTCTATTGATTCATCATTAAATTCATATGAAGATAAATGATCATTTTTATTTAATTTGTCAGGGGGGAAATTAACAAGTTCATTTAAAACACCCTGATTATTTGCACAAGGATCATGTGAAGTCACCACTAAAGGACCTTGGTTGATGTCCCTACCTTCTTCTTCAATAAGGTGATAAGGAATTGAATGATCACTAAATACAGAATGACTAACGAGTCTCTTTGAGGGAGGAATTTCAGTAGACCTGTTAGTTAAGAGCTCATCCTCAGAAATTCCCTCAGGATCAGGACTAGGGCTACCTAAAAAGCAATTTGAAAACTTACGGTTTGTACAATGATTAAAGATTTGACTTTCGATTGACTCAAAAGTAGAAGACTTATCATCAGAAGAAATTGGGCAGGAAAGGTCATCTCCGGATGTTGACAAATCACTTGATATTTGATTGTTAAATGATTCAACAATAGGATCGGAAAGGGGAAGGTTTTGATCTTGGATTTGATTTGAAAGATACATATCATCGAATTCACTTCCCCATTCTTCTAGGAATTTGTTTTCAAATATGTCATAACCAGAGATGCTATTGGGTTTCAAATTCGAAAGCCAGAGTCCAGCTCTTTCTTTGAAAGATGAAGCCAATAGTCTCATACACACATCCTCATGGGTTATGGATAACTCGTTAAGAACTTCCCGAAATCTTTCAAGGTGCCTTCTAGCAGAGATTTCATAACTTCCATCGAAAGTAGGCAACCTTTCATAGGCTTGATGAGGAATATGATGAGGATACCCAATAATTTTGGAAAAGTCAAAAACTTTCAATCGACCAAAAGTCCTAGGTCGCTCAGAAGCAGCCATGGATAATAATTTTCTTTATTTTCTTTTTTTATATTTTTATATTTATTTTTAAATTCAAGAACCTGAAAACAAAATGATGCACCCCATGGGTTCTAGATAACGATAAGATTAGTGTTATAGGGATGTAAATGAGCTCGCTCCTCAGCGGAGTCACGATTGGGAGTCGCCAGGTAGATTTAACTCTTCTACCAAGATATGTGTCGTTTGTATATGCGGGAAGGACTAGGGCAAGCTATTGCCTCCCCGGCAACGGCGCCAAAATGTTAGGCAAAGAGAAAGGGGAGGAGAGCTTTAAAAAATAATATGTCGGACCAAGGTAAGCCTATTGCGTCCCCGGCAGCGGCGCCAAAATGTTATCACCTAAACTGTAGTTACCCCTATGGAAGGATCCAGTCATGGATGGCAATAGGGAAGGGCAACTTGAAAGGTGCAACCACGATCACCTCGACCTCCAATGTATATGGTTGTCACGCCAGTCGAGGCAACCTTCACTTTATGTTATCTAGCCCAGACAACAAAGGGGGAGACCCGATCTACTCCCGACAGGAGAGATCAAAACCAAGACACCAAATCAGGGTATTTCCAAGTGAAGTTAGGTGTATGGTTTATCCTAGACCTAAGGATGAAGTCACAAGTCAAGTGAGGGGTTCAATAAATGTAGCTTTGGTTCATAGTTGATGTGAGAGTGACTTACAATGTTTAAAGTGAGATCTAGGGCTAGTGTACTAGGTCAATGTCAAAAGATCCACTGCCTTGGGAACCGTGTCCAATGCAGGGTTGTTTAGGGGTCAGACTGGGGCTAACTAGTACATGAGACAATCTTGACCATAGTCCATGATGTCCTCAAAGGTATAGTTCACCATGCAAAAGTCAAACCACAAGTCAATCCAACAATCTAGGAGAGTGGGTTGACTTGGAGATAAACCAGTGCCTTGGGAATTGGGAAGTGGAGTCAAAGTAGGGTTGACTTTATGGTTTAGGACTCCTACAACATGAGATAAGTGGACAGTATAGGCCTTGATGGATAAATGTGTCTAGATCTAGGTTTGACCCAAGTGGACCACAATCCCTAAAAACAAGGAATGCAGTCCCCAAGGCAAGATTTGACAAAGTGACAGTCTAGACCTAGGTTTTGAATTATTCTGAATCCGGATCTGCAAAAATCTCAAGTACCCAGTTCCTCGAAGTGAGTGAACTCACTTCTCCAAGGTGGTGCGACTTTCCCTAAGGAGGCTTGAATCGGGGTTTAGGTGGGTCAAATCATGTCGGATGGCATCCAAACTTTAGATCCGGGTAGATCAGTCAAGTAGGGATATGGATCTATAATTTTGTGGCAATCCACCGGTTAGATCTTTGTAGATCTGAGTTTTAGTGTTCCAAGTGGTCCAAAATGGGGATTAAATCCCTTAAAATGTGGAATGGGGCCCACAAGGTGATTTTCAAGAAAGGGACAACCTGGGTGTATGTTATTTGATGTGTAGATGTCAAATCAAGTGAAATCTCAAACACCCATCGCTTAGATCTAGGTCAACCTGCTCAAATGGTGAAGTGCGCCTTCCTTGGGAGAAGCTAGGTTGGCTTGGGAGAGGGATCAAACGGGAGCCAATCCACACCAAACTATAGATCCGGGATGCCGTGGATGCTATAGAGGTGGGTTTTCAATATCATGCCCAACAACCCACTAGATCTTGGTAGATCTGACAAAATGTAAAATAGGGGTTTTGAAGTATTTAGGGTTTTAACAATTTATGAATTATGCCAGTGGATTGGATAAAGGAAAGAGAAACAAACCTGTGGATCTTACCTGGATAACCTTGTAGATGCCTTGATGATGATGATCTATGCAATCCCGATCAATTTGGAAGCTTTGAGGTAGTCTCTATGCAAATCGATTTAGTCCAAGAAGCCAATGCGCCCTCTCTCCTGCACAACAAACGTCAACAATATCAGATTTGATGCATCAAGAGATAAGACTAATGCCACAAAAGAAGTAACAGAAAGATAGCATAGATCACAATGATACTAATGATAACCCCCTGATACAAGCGAATGCCAAGAAAGTCGATTTGAAGAAGCCTTGCAAAATCGCCCTTGTTGAAGTCGCCCTCCTGTAGACAAACAATGATTTCCAAACAAAGATAGATCTTACCACAATTTCCAAATGCTAGGTTGCAATAGACTTTCCAATCACCATCTAAGAACACCAGATGCAAAGGAGACCACAAGAATTTCCACAAGAATATTTTTCTATACCAATAATCCAAGAGCCAAAGACCCTTTACAATGAGAGGCTCTCTCCTTTAAATAGGAAGGAGAGGCACCAAAACCCTAACCACTTTTTGAATGAGTGGCTAAGATTAAAAGATACAAATGTCTAATCAATGGTTGAGATGAGCTCAACAACATAATACATGGATCACACATAAAATATAACATAAGTGGACAAAGTCGCCCTAGGAGAGGGGAATCCCACCAAATCATGATGACAAAATATCATAAGAGGCTCATGGTGGGTCCAAGGGGTAATTTTATCCCTCCTTGGTCAATCCCCATAGCACAATAACCAATAAATAATCATGAAAGTACCAAATCGTGCCTCCAAGGTGAAGTCGTGGTCCTCCAAAGTGAAGTCGTGGTCCTCAAAAGACCCAAAAGATCCACAGAAAGTGCCATAAGTGATGGATGCGGGCCCCGATGAAGCTGAAACTGCAGGAGGAGGTGTGGAAGGTCCCGATCTATCATCACTGATCATCCCATGCCATAACTTTGCCTCAGTAGCCCAAATCGATTTCCTCAATAGCCATTTCTACCAATCCTGAACTGCCTCGGGAAACGTGAAACTGCCCAAACTGCCTCCTGGAGTGATGGCGCTGTCAAGGTGAGGGTACCAATGTGTCCGGGAGGGGGGTAATATGGTAAAAACAAGTGGCTGGACCACCCCCTCCATCATCAGCGCCCTAGGTCAACCAGATAAAAGTCATCTCTGCTCCGACAGGGCCTCCAACAGACCAAAACTGCACTAGGACAGCCTACTGAGGCTAAATCATCACTGTAAGTGCCTGGAACTGAAAACAAACTGTCCCATTGGACTCAGAAGGTCCAAATCCATCCAAGATGTGTACTCATACACCATATGAATCTCTGCATGATCAAGATAAATATCCAATGTACCGGAACAAGGCCAATAATAATGATCTGTAAATGACCAAACACTGCTGTATCCCAAGAATCATCATCATAACCCTGTAGCTGCTGCATAGAATCATCCTGTATGTGTACATGGACCATATATCATCTATCCATATCATCATAAGGTCCAACATCTCATGTCCCATGGTCCTCCATGGTCAAACTAGGTCTAACCAAGACCAAATACAACTCAGACTATCATCCATAGCTGCTGCAAGGTGTCAAGGTCAATACATGCTTTACAATTTATTCAAATAGCTTCTATAACACAGAGTAATCATGACTGGCGATCTGAATCCAAATATATAGTGTCGTTAGTTATTATTATTACTCAGACTAGACTTTCAGGATCATACTCACTTCATAGTTGTGATCAATTTGCTAGTGAAGGGTGAAGGCTGAAATAAATGGCTAGGCTAAGGGATGACTTGACTAACTTGACTTTGTGACACTTTGGCAAGGGAAAGGGAATACACACCATAGTATATACTGAATGAGCAATAACACAGGGAATGGCGGTGTCTCACAAATGGATGAGTTGTTTAAAGAGGGTTTATTCACCTTCACAGATGCGCACAATCCATAATACAAGCAAGGCCAGCAATTGTTTAGATATAACATTTAAGTTCCATTGCTTTTTGGGCCTGAGTTTTCCATAGCCTTGATCTATGTGTGTTTACAAACACATTGCATAGATTTACATTTATTTTTAGGCTTTCTGCTGCAGGTGTGTTTTTAAGGCACTTGTTTACCTGAGCACTTCTAGGTGTGTCATGGACAGCTTGTTTACCTAGGTATTAATTTTTCCAAAAGATATAACATTTTATTTTTCATGGCCATTTTCATTTGGCATTTCTTTCATATACAAGATATAGCATTTGATTTTTTTCCAAATTTTGTATTGATGGCAGCACTAAAAGTTTCAGGTTTAGCCAACACAACTTTAGTGACTAGGGGGAATTCTCAAGGAACTCCAACTCACCATAGGTAAGTTTTGTCACCAACTCAGAGCCGAGACACAATAAACAGGGAAGCTCATCCAGTACAGAGGCTACAGTGGGGAAAGATCCTCCATGTCACTAGTCAAGTAGCAGATCAAGGTAATAATCTAAAAGGTAGGCCACGGATGGATGAAGACAATGAAAAGATGAAGCCAACACTAGCAAGCCATAGAATGGTGTAATGATCACCTCTATTCTCCCTAAGGAGGGTATGTACCAATGAGTATGAATAGTGAACTTCTAAGTCTGAGTAGGGACAGTAATATATATAATAGGTCAACCAGGTCCAAATATCTATATGATCGCCAGATCATGACACTAAGTGCTAAGACATGCTATAAGAATAAGTATAAAAGCAATCTAACCATAACACAATAGTATACCTGCTGAGTCATATACCTGAAAGCTCATCAACCTGTACCATCACCTGTCCTCTGAGACTGCTGCTGTAACTCTGGGCACTACTGTCTGCTCTGTACCAATGGCATAATGGCTATATCGGGCATCTCTCTGAGTGTCCCGAAACTCAGTCATGGCATGGGGAATATAACTGCTGTCCACAATCTGATAGTGATCCAATATAAATGCTCATCTCGGCATCTCAAATGCAAGGGAACTGGCTGAATAGTGTACTGGAATGAGAAAAATAATGTATGGTAGCCCGGCTACTATATATGTGATAACAGCACCATTGGACCTCCAAAGCCTCGATATTAATCCAACGCAAAAGAAAAATTATTACAAGAGCAGAGGTTCCTTGCATCCATCCAAATGGAGGAGAAGGGCCTTGCTTAAATAATTTCTTGAGAGAGGGGGAGCGCATGGCCATTTGGAGAAGAAGGGGGGCACATGAGCAAAGTTAGGGAGCTAATTGCTCCTTGATTGAATTATTGATTGGAGAGTTAACTTAAGAGGTGGGTGCCACCTCACAAGAGGGGTTCCCCCTCATCCTTGGTTGCTCCGCCATCCAACCCAAACTCACCACATGAGGAAAGTCACCCTCTTGGTTTGAGGGAGCATCTCCAAACTTGAGATGACAAATCCTCTTGATATTTGATGCCAATCACCTCTAATTTGATTGATTCAGTCTCCAATACCGATTGCTAGTTGAAATGGATCTTCACTAGGACCAAATTACTTTGATTTTCTCTCATATCTTTATTTTTTACTATTTTTATTCATTTTTTGACTTTTTTGGAGAGAAATTTATTTAAGTGATAAATAATCACTTAAACACTTAGGAAAGTGGGTTTTGGGGTATTGTGGGTGCTCTAAGTTAGAAAAGGAGCACCCTCATGGAAAATTCCTCCTCTATACCACACTTTTATGACACTTTGAATTTTTATAATTAACTTATTAAAAAATTGACCAATTTTATGGGAAAATTTTATTTTTGCGAAACTTAACAAAAATCCTAGGGGATCTAGTACATGTTCATAATGACTCAAAATAATTCCTAGCATGGTAATGTTATTACACAACTTGTAGTTGCCCTTAGTGGTATCCCATCCAGGACGGTAGAGGAGATGGACAACTAAAGAGGTGACCCAAGAGATGCCACGGTTCCCAATGCAAGGTGGGAGTCACATCAACCGAGGCACTCTTCACTTTAGATCTAGATAAATCAAGACCTAGGGGGAGACCCTATAGCCAATCAAAGATGATTGGACCCAAACAAAGGTTCCTAGGGATGAGTAAATGGTAAGTTACGGAAACCAATGCAAGGTAAAGTGGACCTAGAAATTAAAGTATGGTTGAAGGTGGTTTGAGAAATGATTAGTGTTTCAACCAATGTGTGATTTAGGCCACATGATTAACTATAATGACAAGATATGGTACCATGTGGTACACAAGTGGGTCTTACCTTCTTGGGATATGTGAAATGGCTTAAAGTGGACCCACAAGGTGAAATTAAGGGATGCAATTGGCACTAGAGGATATGTAGTGAGTAGATCTATGGATCTAAGTTGAAATTAGGAATACCCTTGTACTGGATCTAAGGTTTGACACAATTCCCAAGGAGTGCGACTTGCTTAAGGAGGACTAGTGCCTTGTTGGATGGGTAAATGGAGTCAAAAGATATGTCAACGTGTAGATCGGGACACCTAGAGGTCAAGACAAGTGGGATAATTGAGGTAAAGTGGTTGGATCTTGCTAGATCTAGGATTTCATGAAATGACCCAAGTGGACCACAATCCCTTAAAACAAGGAATGCTACCCCCAAGGCAGATCATCACAAAATGATACTCTAGATATAGGTTTCAAGGTATGCCCGTTCCAAATCCATTGAAATCTCAACTACCCAGGTCCTAGAAGTGGGCAAGCTCAGTCACCCAAGGAAATGCGACCTTGCTCAAGGAGGGCTAAAAGGTGGATAAGGTGTGTCAAATCAAGTCCAATGGCCACCAAATTTTAGATCCAAGTAACTTAGGCACTGATCTATGTGGATCTAGAAAATCAAGTCAATCCAAGGGTTAGATCTTACTAGATCTGAGTTTTAAGGTGCCAAGTAGTTCAAAAGGGGGTTTTAACCCCTTAAAATGTGGAATGATGCCCACAAGGTAGAAATCACCAAAGTAAGAGTCTAGGGGTAGGTTATCAAGTGTGTAGATTGCAAATCAAGTGGGATCTCACCTACCCACATGCTAGATCTAACCCAACAAGCCTCTCCAAGGAAGTGCGATTTGGTTCAAGAGGGCTATATTGCCTTGAAAAGTGTGTTAATTTTAACCCAATCACCACCAAACTATAGATCCAACTAGGGGTGGATGCTATAGAGGTGGGTTCTTAAGATCTTTTCAAAAGCAAGGCTAGATCTAAGTAGATCTAAGAAAAACCAAAATTGGGGTTTTGATTAATGAGGGTTTGTGACCAATGAAGAGAGAATGGATGGAAAGAGGCACATACCTTGTAGATCTTACCTCAATTGCTTGTGGCCACCTTGAAAATTGATAGCATTCTCCTATGTGTATATTCAAGAGTGAGATCCAAGAACTCCAACCCAAACGTCCTCCTCCAAGATAGCCAAATTGTCCTCCTCCTACAAGACAAGATCAAAGAAAGAAGTTGTTACCAACTTTTTGTACCATAGGTGGATTTTCTGGAGAGCCGCCATTTGACAAACATGATGAATGTTTGATTCCAGTGTATCAGATGATCCAGCATTTTGTAGCTAGCCAGTTGTGGTTAGCTTATTTTGTTTTTTGAGTCGACATGACCATGGCCCCATGGGGGTTTGTAATAAAGTGTGCTAGTAGGATCTGAGTGCCTCGGTTTCTCATGACTGGATTAAGCAACTAAGGTATTCCAAGGAGTTTTTTCCCTTGTCAATTATGCTTTGCTTAAGGCAAGGTATAATCGATGAGGTTTTCTCCCGCTCCTCCAAAGCTGGAATGCCCGATTTTGAAAATTTGGCCATGGGGGGTTATTAGAGGCCAACTAATGTATATAAGCCTACTAGACACTATTAGAATAGGTGTCGGTCATGTCCTAGGTCCATAAAACCCTCAGAAGAAATTTCGAAAAAATTTTACCGGGTCCGTCGAAATTTGGGTTTTAATTATTTTTTAAATTTAATAAATTTCTCTATAGTTTAAATAGAGAAATAATAATTTGTAATATGTCAGTCATCCGGGGTCCGAACTTAGTGTTTGATGGCTCGTTTCATAAGCCAAAAATCACACATGACCCGTGGAGCAGCTAAACCCAACTTTCGGATGTCAATTTAGCCCCGTAATTAATATTTTCTCTGAAAAGTCATTTACAGAGAAATTATTAATTAAAATAATAAAATTGATTATTTTGGAGATAATCCAAATCTCTCCAAAATTAATCAATTGGATTAAAATAAAGGGCTAAATGACATGGCAATGAGCATTTAGGAAGATTCCAATCAACCCCAAGCCCATCCAGTCAACTATCCAGTCACTAGAGTGTTATCCTCTTAAGTAAATTCGCCCTCCTTCATGAGAAAATCGATTTAGTGACATGGCATTTGGTTGTTGGTTGATTGATATGCATTTATGATAAGGTGGGCGCCCTCATGAGTCACCACACCTACCAAGGCTTGGCTCCTTGTGATGATTCGAGTCTACACCTACCATGTTGCATGTGTCTCCACACTAACCACTCACATATCCCCTAAATCCTCACGTCAATCCCCTAAACCCTCACGTCAATCTCCTTTGAGCTCATGTTAGATCCTTGTTGGAGTTTAGGGATTGGTTAAATACAATAACAAGTGGGCTTGGCTCTCATCTAAACTCGAGTTAGTGCCTACCACTCCCTAGCTCGCCCTCCACATAAGCTCACGCCTTCCTACCTTAGCTCACGTCATTCCTCACTAGATCCACGCCATTCCATTGTTTGAACTCGTTATTGGTTGGGCTCCCACTCAAAACTCGAGTTTTACCTACCTTTCCACTTGTCACCCAATAGACTAACACCCAACCTACCTCAAAGTCGAGTTTGCCACCTCATGCCAATTCCACCTACCATAAACTCGACTTTGGCCATGTCCATCCCCTCCAAGCCCTCATGTGATTGGAATTCGACCTATCTCCCATTGCCAATTCGATTTAGGGTTTAGGCTTAGGTTTCTAGTGTGTTTTACTATAAAGAGAGGCCCATGTTGGGTTATTATCTCATGGATTTTTGTGCATCGAAGCTCTGATGAAATTGTAAACGCTTTTAATTGAGAATAAAGTTGAGACTTTGGAGGTCAAAAACGTGGAGGCTCTTGATGTGCTTTACTTCACTTGATATTGAGGTGATATTGTTTTACATTTCATTTGAGGTTCTTAAGTTGTAGATCATGTTCATGATGGCTAACAATCTAGCACAAGTAGCATGTATCTAGTTCTTTTCACTTGAATGTTTTGTTCCAAATATATTATCCATGCTTAAGGTTTTTGCAGGTATATCTTCACTCTACAAATAAGACCAAAGGGAGTTTTAATTTTTGTTTGAGAAACAAAAGGAGTTAGATCTTCTCCATCAAACTTTCAAAACACATTTTTGGTTACTTGTTACTATAGGCTTCCATCTCTTCTAGCCTTCTAGTTTGCTCCTTGAGTTTCTGCTTTGACTTGCTAAGCCATTTCTAGCCCCTCTAGCCTTGATCCGAGATTGTTCTTGTTTTCAAGCCATAGATTAGTTTGCCATAAGGTTGAAGTTCCTTCAACCTTGGGGAATAACTTGGGATTTGTTCCCTTGTGCTCTCTTCAACACTCGTTGTCGGCGTATCACCGGTTAACCGGAGGATTTCCAAGGCGGTGTTTTACCATCCCAAGTGTTCCACTTGAAGCCATTGCCCTAGATCTGCTTCCCCATAGGTTTGTCTTCATCCTCCCATTCGTCCCACTTCTTTTTGCCTTCCTAAGCTTGCATTCGTCCCTCCTTACCTTCTCCCATTCATTCCTCCTCTCTTCCAAGTCTCTCCTCTCCCACTCGCCCTTCCTAGCTTTCATCTTCTCCTTGCTTTCGTCCCCCTAGTCTCCTCTTCCTTTCGTCCTACCCATCTTTCTAAGCCTCTCGTCTCCCTCATTCCTCCTTTAGGTGCCCTCTCGTCCACCTACAAAAACACAACAAAATACAAAACATTAAACAAGTTAGAAGTTTGGTTTATTAGATTTATTTTATGAGCATAGATCTTGTCCTTTGTTTGAAATAGATTAGAGCTCAATCATGTTTGCTTAAAGTAGCTCCTAGTGTATGCTTTAGAAGTAGTGTTATAACTTGCATCTAGTATCTCTCTTTAAAAGTTCTTAGTTTCATTTCAAAGACGAACACATTGGCATATCAAGTAGGGTAAAATTTTATGGTTGCATTCTCATTCCCACCATATTTTGGGGCATTTTAGCTTGCTGGTCCGTTTTACCATATTAATTATTTCAAGACAAAATCTCATGCTCTTTCATGTTTTAGTCTTATTTTGCAAACTTAGACTTGATTGTTCAAAGTTTGATTAGATTTCTAACGTTAATGGGTGCATGAGTTATTGGCTTATCCTTGTGGTAGGATTGTGGGAAGATAGAGATCTCTTAAATCAAAAGATCAAATCAAAGAGAGAAGAAGAAATCAAGCATCATAAGACATATTTCGAGATATACCTTCTTATCCTTTGTAGAAGCCATTAAAGGCTTCAGTTTTTTTCAATTTTTATAAGTTGTTTCTAGGTAGCCATTAAAGACCTTTCAAGGATTTTCCTTTGAGGCATTTGTAATTGTTTAATAAGAATTTTAAGTGGAGGAGGCCTCCACTTTTTGGTCTTCTTCCCCATTTGGGGAAGGGTGTTGGGTCTTGTGGTTTGATTTAGCTTAGATTTACAGTTTCATGCTCTTAGTTTAAAATTTGCTTCAAATAAGTCATTGTGTTTATATTCCATATTTACTTACCCCCATGCTCTCCCGAGTAGGGTCTTGGACCTAAAAGAGATTCTTGGGTATTTTAGCTTTATTTCTTGTTTATTTTTATCTTGCTTCTCTTCCAAAGCCTTCAACCGGAAGTTGTATCCTTGAGATTTCGTCTCAAGGGCAGGACCACATAATTTGTGGTTACTCTTCCTTCCCCGTCGGTTTCCTTGGCAGAGCTTTTAGCTAGCTGGAAGTTCTCAAGTGCAGGCGGTTCTAGCGGTTGATCTTGTTCGGAGATCAACCCCACCTAGTAGATTAAAATTTGTGTGGTAGAACACTAGATTTATTTATCTTGCAGGCATTATTGTTAGTAGTAATTTTATCTTGTCGATCAACACTATTGTTCAAATCTGTTTCAAGTTAAGACACACTGCTACTACAATCTTTTCTGCTTCTTTAAAATAAACCAAAGTCTCTTGAAGTTGGCCATAATCCAAGTCAAGAGCACCCTCTGTCAGAGGGCATCTTAGTTTTTTGCATCATCCCTGCATTAGGCATTTTAAGTTTAGCAAGTCTCTTGAACTGTGGTCATAAGACCGAGTCAAGAGCGCTCTCTGTCGGAGAGTTGAACAAGGTTTTCTAAATAATAAAAATTGCCACTCACACACCCCTTAATTAATTTATCTTGGTTTCGTCCTACACCCGTATGCTCTGCCAACCTGAAAAGGTTGGGCTAGTACTCAGAAAGGTGGAAGACTTGATAATTGACGATCGATAACTTAATTAAAATTTTTACCCAAAACCTCAACCAAGGCAAACTACTGTTCTTCCCCTCGAGAGGTGGTGCTGGGAATCCACTGTCAGACTCAAGGGCGGTTCAAACATTGGACACCTATCCTTTATGAATCTGGGTGCTTCCGACAGATCACTTAGGGTTGCCAGTATTTTCCTTGGGTAAGGTTCCACCATCTTTTGATACCTTTGGTCTTAGCCTAATAATCAAGAACATCTAAAACACTTAAAATTTACCAAGAACAATTGCAAAACATCCTCACAAACATTTACTTTCGACTTATTTTATTTCAGCATCACAAGTTTTATCTGACTCCATTTGGCACTGGTCTTTAATATCTATACATCTTTGAAATCTGGACCATATGTCCTTGTCATTTGCTTAATATCTATCTTGTGGATGCTTTACTTCAATTTCTAAGTCAAAGTATATTGTCATTTCTCGATTTGTATCTTGTGAATTTTGCAACATGGATTGCGTGTTTAATTCTGTTCTAGTCATCATTCAAAAAACTCCTAAACAACACCCATCCGCATCACTACACCAAAACACATTTAAAACACACAAAGAGCCTTAGACAACTCTTTAATAGGGACTACCCCCCTTGGCTTCGTTAGGAGTTTTGCCTAAACGGAGGAGCTGGGATTCAGGTGACAGTACCTGGCTCATTGCTTGCCCCCAAGGCCACACCTCTCCCCACTTTCCAGTGAGGGAGACAGCTTTCAAAAGGTTTCTGCTGCTGGTGTGCAGTTTGGCGGACAACATCTTTGGCGCCGTTGCTGGGGACAAATCTTTTTGTTCCTGGACGACCTTAGTTTTTTCTAGTTTTTACCTTTTTGATAGATTCTCAATCTATCTAGCGACTCCACTCCCCTTTTTTCTTTTTTTTGGTAGTTTTTTAGTTTAATCACTCTCAAAAATTAGACTTGAAACCACCTGGCAACTCCATTGTCAATTAACACCTCAAGGTATTCGACTAGAAGAAACTCTGAAGGCTTGCTTAGTTTTATCCCAGAACCTGAAAAGGTTTATAGGAGAAGACTGAACAAGCTAGCTTCTCGTAAAATCCTTGAAGAACTTAGGTCTCAGTCTATTTCTGACATCCATAGTCTTTTTCAAGAAAATAACTTAGAAAATTCTGAAAATTTTGAAAACAGTAATAATTGTTTTTCCGATACAATGGGTGATTTTTTCGCTCCCCTCAACATTGCTCAGATAGCAGGTCAACCACATGATCTTCCAGATAAGGCCATCGACAAACTTCCCACCTTTACCGGCACTGATGCTATTACTGCGGCACAGCACCTCACTGCTTTCTCAAGAATAAAAAGTGGATATGTTAGGGATGCTGCTCACAGACATGAGGATGTATACATGAATTTGTTTGCCTTATCCTTAGAAGGAGATGCTGGTGACTGGTTCATCATCTTGCCAGCCAACTCCTTTGCCACCTTGGCTGAGTTTTCAACTGCTTTCACCAACAAGTATAGTGAGAGAAAAGAGCCCCGTCATCAACTTGCTACTCTAACAAACATCAAAAGAAGTGAAATGGAAACCATGGAAGATTTCAACAAGAAGTTCACTGATCTATACAATGCAATCCCTACAGATTACAAGCCAACTCCACATACTATACTGGTTTACTACATTGAAGCTTTGAGTGGAGAAATGCAATATCAACTTAGGGATAAAGAACCTGCTACTTTGTTAGAAGCACAGACAATGGCATCTAAGATCGACAAGAACATGCAGTCCTCTGGAAAGTCAAACTTACCTGGTTACTCAAGAGCTCAAACTCCTTTAAAAATAGTTGAGCCAAAAGATAAAGATCCTCTAGCTGCATTAAAAGAATCCTATGAGAAAAAGATGATGGATATGTGTGAGAGGATGGAAAGAGCTGAACAAAAACATGTAGTCCAAATGAAAGAAGTTCAAAACAAGATAATAAACATGGAAAGGGCACATGTACAACGAGTCCAGCAAATTCAACAAACTCAACCAATTCAGAGAAATTACCCTCCCAAAAATAACTGGCAAAAGAAAGCTCCCGAAAATGAAAAGAGGCCTCCAACTCAGATAGAGGCTGCTAGCACAAATGAGGTGTACATCCCATTTTGTAGAGCTTGCAAGGATTTCCATGAGGAATTCGCTTGTTACTTTGCAAACTATGTACAAGAGCATGGTTATCCTGAAGGGGAGGGTACCAGTAATCCAACATCAAGCGAGCCTGAATACATAAATGCTGTAGGAGATATCCGCAATGTTCCTAGAGAAAACTAGAAACCTATTGACAATGAACCAGACAACATGACAAAAAAATTTGGAGGAAGACCGTCCAATGAACAGCTCCAAAATATGCAGAGATTTAAAGGGGTCGGATACCAAAGAAGATCAAATCCTGCACCTTCTATACAACCTCCCAAGGTAATTATTCCAAGTGATTCAGCTGATTCTAGTAAATTAAATTTTGACTGGAATAACTGGTTCAATACTACTAAGGTGCCTATACCCATAAATGAACTTTACAAGATTCCTGGTCAAAAGGAGAAGTTGTTGAAAACATTAGAAGCACCTATTCCTACATGTATTACAAATCCTAGTCCACTTACTCCTGCATGTACTGCCAAACCTACTCCTCCCACTGCTCACTCCCCAGATTCCTAAGAAGGTTACTGTTATCACATATATAGTAGACGGGCTACCATACATTATTTTTCAGATTCCAGAGCACATTTCAGCCAGTTCCTTTACTTTGAGATGATGAAATGAGCAGCTATCTTTGGATCACTATCAGATTTTGGACAACATATGTATTCCCTATGCCATGACTGAGTC
Source organism: Larix kaempferi (assembly GCA_027924585.1). Lineage (NCBI taxonomy): Eukaryota > Viridiplantae > Streptophyta > Pinopsida > Pinales > Pinaceae > Larix > Larix kaempferi. Next base: position 308,205 of record BSBM01000346.1, on the reverse strand, counting down.
TCAGGACACTCAGAGAGATGACCGATGTAGCCATTATACCATTGGTACAGAGCAGTCAGTAGTGCCCAGAGTTACAGCAGCAGTTTCAGAGGACATATGATGGTACAGGTTGATGAGCATTCAGGTATATGACTCAGCAGGTATATCATGGTGTTATGGTTAGATTGCTTTTATACTTATTCTTATAGCATGTCTTAGCACTCAGTGTCATGATCTGGCGATCATATAGATATTTGGACCTAATTGATCTATTATATATATTATATTGTCCCTACTCAGACTTAGAAGTTCACTATTCATACTCATTGGTATGTACCCTCCTTAGGGAGAATAGAGGTGATCATTCCACCATATCTTGGCTTGCTAGTGTTGGCTCCATTATTCATTGTCTTCATCCATCCATGGCCTACCTTCTAGTTTATCACCCTGACTTACTACTTGACTAGTGACATGGAGGATCTTTTCCCCACTGTAGCCTCTGTATTGGATGAGCTTCCCTGTTTATTGTGTCTCGGCTCTGAGTTGGTGACAAAACTTGCCTATGGCGAGTTGGAGTTCCTTGTGAATTCCCCCTAGTCACTAAAGCCGTGTTGGCTAAACCTGAAACTTTTAGTGCTGCCATGAATACAAAATCTGGAAAAATGAAATGCTATATCTTGTATGAAAAGCCCATTCATGCAATGTGTTTCTAAACACACATGAATGAAAGGCATGCCAAATGAAAATGGCTATGAAAATAAAATGTTATATCTTGTGGAAAATAAATACCTAGGTAAACAAGCTGTCCATGACACACCTAGAAGTGCTCAGGTAAACAAGTGCCTTAAAAACACACCTGCAGCAGAAAGCCTAAAATAAATGTAAATCTATGCAATGTGTTTATAAACACACATAGATCAAGGCTATGGAAACTTAGGGCCCAAAAAGCAATGGAACTTAAAAGCTATATCTAAACAGTTGCTAGCCTTATTTGTATTATGGATTGTGCGCATCTGTGAAGGAGAATAAACCCTCTTTAAACAACTCATCCATTTGTGAGACACCACCATTCCCTGTGTTATTGCTCATTCAGTTTATACTATGGTGTATTCCCTTTCCCTTGCCAAAGTGTCACAAAGTCAAGACAGTTAAGTCATCCCTTAGCCTAGCCAGTTAATTTAAGCCTTCACCCTTCACTAGCAAATTGATCACAACTATGAAGTGAGTATGATCCTGAAAGTCTAGTCTGAGTAATAATAATAATTAACGACACTATATATTTGATTTAGATCACCAGTCATGATTACTCTGTGTTATAATTGTTATTTGAATAAGTTGTAGAGCATATATTAACCTTGACACTTTGCAGCAGCTATTGATGATGATCTGAGTTATATTTGGTCTTGGTTAGACCTAGTTTGACCATGGAGGACCATGGGACATGAGATGTTGGACCTTATGATGATATTGATAGATGATATACGGTCTATGTATACATACATGATGACTCTATGCAGCAGCTACAGGGTTATGATGATGATTCTGGGGTTACAGCAGTATTTGTATATGTACAGCGCATTATTATTGGCCTTGTTCCGGTATATTGGATATTAATTTTGATCATGCAGAGACTCATATGGTGTATGAGTACACATCTTGGATATATTTGGACCTTCTGAGTCCAATGGGACAGTTTTTTTTCAGTTCCGGGCACTTACAGTGATGATTGAGCCTCAATAGGCTGTCCCAGTGCAGTTTTGGTCTGTTGGAGGCCCTGTCGGAGCAGAGATGACTTTATCCGGTTGACCTAGGGCGCTGATGATGGAGGGGGTGGTCCAGCCACTTGTTTTTACCATATTACCCCCCTTCCGGACACATTGGTGCCCTCACCTTGACAGCGCCAGCACTCCAGGAGGCTGTTTGGGGTAGTTTCACGCTTCCCGAGGCATTTCAGGATTGGTAGAAATGGCTATTGAGGAAATCGATTTGGGCTACTAAGGCAAAGTTTTGGCATGGGATGATCAGTGATGATAGATCGGGACCTTCCACACCTTCTCCAGCAGTTTCAGCTTCATCGGGGCCCGCATCCATCACTTATAGCACTTTCTGTGAATTTTTGAGGTCTTTTGAGGACCACGACTTCACTATGGAGGCACGATTTGGTACATTCATGATTATTTTTTGGTTATTGTGCTATGGGGATTGACCAAGGAGGGATAAAATTACCCCTTGGACCCACCATAAGCCTCTTATGATATTTTGTCATCATGATTTGGTGGGATTCCCCCCTTATAGGGCGATTTTGTCCACTTACATTATATTTTATTAGTGGTCCATGTATTTTATTGTTGAGCTCATCTCAACCATTGATTAGATCATGAGATCTTTTAATCTTAGCCGCTCATGTAAAAAGTGGTTAGGATTGTACTCTCTCCCCATCCTATTTAAGGAGGGAGTCTCTCATTGTAAAATTCATCTAGAGATTTTTGGCTCTTGGCTCTTGGAATAAAATTTCTATCTTTTGGAGTACATGCTTGGATTGGAGTGGATGTTGGTTGTTTCGATTGTAAATGCTATTGTCCATTGCACTGGAGGATCTATTGTAGCTATCTTGCATATTTTCCATACTTTATTTGCAGGTGAAGAGGACGATTTTGACAAGTGCGAATTGGTGGGGAGGCTTGCCCTTCAAGCTTGGAAGAAGTCGTTCTGGGTTTAACAGGGAGTAGTTTTGCCTTTGTGTCAACTATTCTATGTTTCTCTCTCTCTCTTGCTTGTATCTACCTTCAATTTGTTAAACTGATTGATGCTTTGCTCCTTGGCTTGACAGGTTAGAAGGAATCACATGTGGCTTGGAAAAATCGATTTGGCAAGAGGGCTTCAACAATTCTTCATTTGATCTTTGGCAAAATAATCCTCGTCTCAACTAGCATTCATCTCTTCATCCAGGTATGTTCCAAGAGGTATGATCTTTTCTTCCTTGAATCTTCCATAATTTCTAGATCACAAAAACCCTAATCAAATTAAAACCCTTGTTTTTGGTATTTTTTTAGATCTACTTAGATCTAGCCTTGTTCTTGAAAAGATATTGAAAACCCACTTCTATAGTATCCACCCCTAGTTGGATCTATAGTTTGGTGGAGATTGGCTAAGAATTGACCAATTTTTCAAGGCAAAAAGCCCTCCTTGACCCAAATCGCACTTCCTAGAGAGAGGCTTGTTGGGCTAGATCTAGCACATGGGTAGGTGAGATCTCAATTGATTTGCATTCTAGACACTTGATAACCTAAACCCATATTCTTACTTTGGTGAAAATTACCTTGTGGACATCTTTCCATGTTTTAAGGGGTTGAAACGCCCTTTTGATCTTCTTGGTACTTTAAAACTCAGATCTACAAAGATCTAGCCATTGGATTCACTTAAATTTTTGAAGATACATAGATCGGGGTACAAGCCACTTGGATCTACAGTTTGGTGGCCGTCGGACTTGATTTGGTCCACCAAACCCATCTTTTGCCCTTCCTTGAGCAAGTCGCACCCCCTTGAAGATTTGAGTTGGTCCACTTCTAGGAAGTGGGTGTTTGAGTTTTTCGTGGATTTGGAATGCCCATGCCTTGAAACCTAGGTCTATACTGTCCTTTCGTCAAGATCCGCCTTGGGGATTGCATTCCTTGTTTTAAGGGATTGTGGTCCTGTTATCACACAACTTGTAGTTGCCCCTAGAGGTATCCCATCCGGGACGGTAGAGGAGACAGGGAACTAAAGAGGTGACCCAAGAGATGCCACGGTTCCCAATGCAATGTGGGAGTCACGTCAACCGAGGCACTCTTCGCTTTAGGTCAAGGTGTAATTAGACCAAGGGGGAGACCCTATACCCCAATCATTATTGATTGGACCCGAACAAAGGTTTCTAAGGGTAGGTAAGTAATGAGTTACGAAAATCAATGCAAGGCTAAGTGGACCTAAGGGTTAAGGTATGGTTGAGGGAATTATAATAGATTGTTAATGTTTCAACCTATGTATGGTTTAGGCCACATAATGGGGTATGATGACTAGGTATAGTACCATGTGTTTGCACAAGTGGGTCCTGTTTCCTTGGGAAGTGTGAAATGGTTCTAGGTGGACCCACAAGGTGGAGTTAGGTGTGAGGTTGGTACTATAGGTTAGATATAAGCTAGATCTATAAGTTTGAATGGGTTCTAGGAGTACCCATGTACTAGATCTAGGGTTTGACACGAATCCCAAGGAGTGCGACTTGCTTGGTGATGGACTAGTGCCTTGTTAAGTGGGCTAATGGGGTCAAGAAGGATGTCAAAGTGTAGATCGGGACACCTAGAAGCCAAGTCAAGTGGGTTGAATGAGATCTAATGGTTGGATCTTACTAGATCTAGGTTTTTTAAGTGATTACCCTAAGTGGACCACAATCCCTTAAAACAAGGAATGCAATCCCCAAGGCGGATCTTGACGAAAGGACAGTATAGACCTAGTTTTCAAGGCATGGGCATTCCAAATCCACGAAAAACTCAAACACCCACTTCCTAGAAGTGGACCAACTCAAATCTTCAAGGGGGTGCGACTTGCTCAAGGAAGGGCAAAAGATGGGTTTGGTGGACCAAATCAAGTCCGACGACCACCAAAATGTAGATCCAAGTGGCTTGTACCCCGATCTATGTATCTTCAAAAATTTAAGTGAATCCAATGGCTAGATCTTTGTAGATCTGAGTTTTAAAGTACCAGATCTTTGTAGATCTGAGTTTTAAAGTACCAAGAAGATCAAAAGGGGGTTTCAACCCCTTAAAACATGGAAAGATGTCCACAAGGTAGTTTTCACCAAAGTAAGGATATGGGTTTAGGTTATCAAGTGTCTAGAATGCAAATCAATTGAGATCTCACCTACCCATGTGCTAGATCTAGCCCAACAAGCCTCTCTCTAGGAAGTGCGATTTGGGTCAAGGAGGGCTTTTTGCCTTGAAAAATGGGTCAACTTTTAGCCAATCTCCACCAAACTATAGATCCAACTAGGGGTGGATACTATAGAGGTGGGTTTTCAATATCTTTTCAAGAACAAGGCTAGATCTAAGTAGATCTAAAAAATACCAAAAACAAGGGTTTTAATTTGATTAGGGTTTTTGTGATCTAGAAATTATGGAAGATTAAAGGAAGAGAAGATCATACCTCTTGGAACATACCTGGATGAAGAGATGAATGCTAGTTGAGACGAGGATTACTTTGCCAAAGATCAAATGGAGAATTGTTGAAGCCCTCTTGCAAAATCGATTTTTCCAAGCCACATGTGATTCCTTCTAACCTGTCAAGCCAAGGAGCAAAGCATCAATCAGTTTAACAAATTGAAGGTAGATACAAGCAAGAGAGAGAGAGAAACATAGAATAGTTGACACAAAGGCAAAACTACTCCCTGTTAAACCCAAAACGACTTCTTCCAAGCTTGAAGGGCAAGCCTCCCCACCAATTCGCACTTGTCAAAATCGTCCTCTTCACCTGCAAATAAAGTATGGCAAATATGCAAGATAGCTACAATAGATCCTCCAGTGCAATGGACAATAGCATTTACAATCGAAACAACCAACATCCACTCCAATCCAAGCATGTACTCCAAAAGATATAAATTTTATTCCAAGAGCCAAGAGCCACAAATCTCTAGATGAATTTTACAATGAGAGGCTCCCTCCTTAAATAGGATGGGGAGAGAGTACAATCCTAACCACTTCTTACATGAGCGGCTAAGATTAAAAGATCTCATGATCTAATCAATGGTTGAGATGAGATCAACAATAAAATACATGGACCACTAATAAAATATAATGTAAGTGGACAAAATCGCCCTATAAGGGGGGAATCCCACCAAATCATGATGACAAAATATCATAAGGGGCTTATGGTGGGTCCAAGGGGTAATTTTATCCCTCCTTGGTCAATCCCCATAGCACAATAACCAAAAAATAATCATGAATGTACCAAATCGTGCCTCCATAGTGAAGTCGTGGTCCTCAAAAGACCTCAAAAAAATCCACAGAAAGTGCCATAAGTGATGGATGCGGGCCCCGATGAAGCTGAAACTGCTGGAGAAGGTGTGGAAGGTCCCGATCTATCATCACTGATCATCCCATGCCAAAAATTTGCCTCAGTAGCCCAAATCGATTTCCTCAATAGCCATTTCTACCAATCCTGAAATGCCTCGGGAAGCGTGAAACTACCCCAAACAGCCTCCTGGAGTGCTGGCGCTGTCAAGGTGAGGGCACCAATGTGTCCGGAAGGGGGGTAATATGGTAAAAACAAGTGGCTGGACCACCCCCTCCATCATCAGCGCCCTAGGTCAACCAGATAAAGTCATCTCTGCTCCGACAGGGCCTCCAACAGACCAAAACTGCACTGGGACAGCCTATTGAGGCTCAATCATCACTGTAAGTGCCCGGAACTGAAAAAAAACTGTCCCATTGGACTCACAAATGGATGAGTTGTTTAAAGAGGGTTTATTCTCCTTCACAGATGCGCACAATCCATAATACAAATAAGGCCAGCAATTGTTTAGATATAGCTTTTAAGTTCCATTGCTTTTTGGGCCTGAAGTTTCCATAGCCTTGATCTATGTGTGTTTATAAACACATTGCATAGATTTACATTTATTTTAGGCCTTCTGCTGCAGGTGTGTTTTTAAGGCACTTGTTTACCTGAGCACTTCTAGGTGTGTCATGGACAGCTTGTTTACCTAGGTATTTATTTTCCACAAGATATAACATTTTATTTTCATAGCCATTTTCATTTGGCATGCCTTTCATTCATGTGTGTTTAGAAACACATTGCATGAATGGGCTTTTCATACAAGATATAGCATTTCATTTTTCCAGATTTTGTATTCATGGCAGCACTAAAAGTTTCAGGTTTAGCCAACACAACTTTAGTGACTAGGGGGAATTCACAAGGAACTCCAACTCGCCATAGGCAAGTTTTGTCACCAACTCAGAGCCGAGACACAATAAACAGGGAAGCTCATCCAATACAGAGGCTACAGTGGGGAAAAGATCCTCCATGTCACTAGTCAAGTAGTAAGTCAGGGTGATAAACTAGAAGGTAGGCCATGGATGGATGAAGACAGTGAATAATGGAGCCAACACTAGCAAGCCAAGATATGGTGGAATGATCACCTCTATTCTCCCTAAGGAGGGTACATACCAATGAGTATGAATAGTGAACTTCTAAGTCTGAGTAGGGACAATATAATATATATAATAGATCAACCAGGTCCAAATATCTATATGATCGCCAGATCATGACACTGAGTGCTAAGACATGCTATAAGCATAAGTATAAAAGCAATCTAACCATAACACCATGATATACCTGCTGAGTCATATACCTGAATGCTCATCAACCTGTACCATCATCTGTCCTCCGAAACTGCTGCTGTAACTCTGGGCACTACTGACTGCTCTATACCAATGGTATAATGGCTACATCGGTCATCTCTCTGAGTGTCCTGAGACTCAGTCATGGCATGGGGAATACAACTGCTATCCACAATCTGATAGTGATCCAAAGATAGCTGCTCATCTCATCATCTCAATGTAAAGGAACTGGCTGAAATGTGCTATGGAATCTGAAAAATAATGTATGGTAGCCCGGCTACTGTATATGTGATAACATCTGGCTCCAGCTGGGACAAGTGCTCTAAGGGAGAGAGCGCTTGAGAACCTCAGAATCTCTGGTCTCGAACTGCTCTGCATCAATCTTCAATCCAGCACTGCACCATCCTTGCTTTCAGCTTTTATCTTGCACCTGTTCCTGCTCTCACAAACACTAGAATACCATCATGGAGCATGTATGGGACAAATATAAAATAAAACTGAACTGAAATCTAGTCTAAAGCATAAACTGAAATGTACCAAAATATAAATATAACTAACATGGCATATATTTTTCATTTATCATTTTTATTTACTGTGCAGGAGGAAAAGAGTAAATCAGGCAATCTCAACTTGCACAGGCAGCCAACAATAGAAATGCTAACTACAATTTCTTAAGTGTATGCAGGAGAAGAGACAAGCTTAGGAAGGAGCAAGGCTCAACTCAATAAAGAAGAAAAACAAGCAAACACTCCAAGCAGCAAAGAGAAAGAGACAATACTCAGCACACAGAAAAAGAAAAAGCACACAAATCCTACTGCTCAAGTGAGCTTATTCAAGACCTACCTAGCCTACTCTAACCAATTAGCACAAATGTTAGGTAAAATCATAAATCCAGTGTAACCATTCGTCAAACAGGTTAATGATTCTTATTTGATTTTTGATAATAGAATAAGTCAAGATCGGGCTAAAGATTAACAAATTTGAGAGCACAATCTTCCTGACTTGTTCAAACATTGAAGAATGGTTTAAATGATGCAATATGAAATTATGCCAAGGAGAAGACTGTCTGATGCAAACATCCTCCATCAAAGAACTGATAGGATCATAAAATTTATGCAAGTTAAACTCAGGGATGGATGGAGGGAAGACATAAGACATGTGATTCGATTCATTTTCACACAAATTAACTTCTTCATTTACTTCTCTCACATATTCAATTTGATTCTCGTTGGGACTGATGATCAAATAGAAACCAAGTGGAGACAACTCAAAGCTTAGAACACGAAAAATCAAAGTCAGACCCTCTTGGTGCTCAAAAATGGAGAAAAGATGGAAATGATCTTTAATACCCTTTTCTAGCCACCTAGAATGATTGATAAATTGACAACAAGCATTATGGTTCCGAAGTGACTGAAAAGGGAAATGAAGTGCATTTTCTCCAAACATGTAATCATGCTTATACTTCTTATTGAAAATTTTAAAAGCAAAAGACTGACTAGACCACCAACCCAAAGATAATTGAAAGAGTTGGGAAGGGAGGGTGGATTGCAAATATGAACAGTCTCCTAGATGGATAGAAAGATTTGGCCTTGAAATTTGACAAAATGAAAGGCCTTTCAAAATAGCACTAGGAATGACTTCAAACTTTTGATTAAATCTAATATTTACAATTTGAGGACAAGATTCTAACTCTAAGAAAAAGCTATCTTGACTAAGGACAGAAAAATAAAAATTTAAAGACTCATTATAAGAAGTGGAACAAAGATTAGAGCATCTAGTGTGATTCACTAATTCATCCTCATCTTGAGATTGACCTTCCATTGATTCATCACTAAAATTATAAGAGGATAAGTGATCATTTTCATTTATAATATCTTGATTAAATGCACAATGATCACGAGAGATCACCACTAAAAGATCTTGGTCGATGCTTTCACTTTCTTCTTCTTCAATAAGGTGATAAGGAATTGAATGATTAGTAAATATGGAATGATTAATGAGTTTCTCTGAGGGAGGAACTTCAATAGACTGACTGATTAAAGGCTCATCCTCAGAAATTTCCTCAGGATCAAGACTAGGGCTACCTAAAAGGAAATTTGAAAACTTATGATTTATACAATGATTATGGATTTGACTTTCAATCGACTCAAAAGTGGAAGACTTATCCTCAAAAGAAATTGAGCAGGAGGGGTCTGTTATCACCTAAGATGTAGTTACCCCTATGGATAGATCCAGTCATGGATGGCAATAGGGAAGGGAAACTCAAAAGGTGCAACCACGATCACCTCGACCTCCAATATTTGGTTGTCACGCCAGTCGAGGCAACCTTCACTTTATGTTATCTAGCCCAGACAACAAAGGGGGAGACCCGATCTACTCCCGACAGGAGAGATCAAAACCAAGACACCAAATCAAGGTATTTCTAAGTGAAGTTAGGTGTATGGTTTATCCTAGACCTAAGGGTAAAGTCACAAGCCAAGTGAGGGGTTCAATAGGTATAGCTTTGGTTCATAGTTGATGTAAGAGTGACTTATAATGTTTGAAGATAGATCTAGGATGAATGTACTAGGTCAATGTCAAAAGATCCACCGCCTTGGGAACTGTGTCTAATGCAGGATGGTTTTAAGGGATGTATTGGGGCTAACTAGTACATAAGACAAGCTTGACCATGATTCATGATAGCTTTAGGGGTATAGTTCACCATGCAAAAGTCAAACCACAAGTCAATCCAACAATCTAGGAGAGTTGGGTTGTCTTGGAGATAAACCAGTGCCTTGGGAATTGGGAAGTGGAGTCAAAGTAGGGTTGACTTATGGTTTAGGACTCCTACAACATGAGATAAGTGGACTGTATTGGTCTTGATAGTTAAATATGCCTAGATCTAGGTTTGACCCAAGTGGACCACAATCCCTTAAAATAAGGAATGCAGTCCCCAAGGCAAGATTTGACAAAGTGACAGTCTAGACCTAGGTTTTGAATTATTCCGGTTTTAGATCTCCAAAAATCTTAAGTACCCAGTTCCTCGAAGTGAGTGAACTCACTTCTCCAAGGTGGTGCGACTTTCCCTAAGGAGGCTTCAATCAGGGTTTAGGTGGGTCAAATCATGTCGGATGGCATCCAAACTTTAGATCCGGGTAGATCAGTCAAGTAGGGGTATGGATCTATAATTTCGTGGCAATCCACCGGTTAGATCTTTGTAGATCTGAGTTTAAGTGTTCCAAGTGGTCCAAAATGGGGATTAAATCCCTTAAAATGTGGAATGGGGCCCACAAGGTGAATTTCAAGAAAGGGACAACCTGGGTGTATGTTATTTGATGTGTAGATGTCAAATCAAGTGGAATCTCAAACACCCATCGCTTAGATCTAGGTCAACCTGCTCAAATGGTGAAGTGCGCCTTCCTTGGGAGAAGCTAGGTTGGCTTGGGAGAGGGGTCAAATGGAAGCCAATCCTCACCAAACTATAGATCCGGGATGCCGTGGATGCTATAGAGGTGGGTTTTCAATATCATGCCCAACAACCCACTAGATCTCAGTAGATCTAAGAAAATGCAAAATTGGGGTTTTAATTAATTAGGGTTTTAGATGTTTTTGACAATTGGATAGACTATGGAGATAGAACTTACCTTGAGATCATACCTGAATGATGTGGTTGAGATGCCTTGATGTTGAGGAAGATTCCCGCAGAGATCAAATGAGAGATTGTTGATTTGCTTGCCAATTTGATGCCCTAGTCCACAAGTGCGCCTTCCTCTACCTGTCAAACCAAGGAATAAAATTCAATCAGTAAGATCAAGCATGGAAGAAATACAAGAGAAATGCAAATAGTAACATGAAATAGAAGGTAAGCCACGGATGGATGAAGACAGTGAAATGATGGAGCCAACACTAGCAAGCCAGAGTATGGTGTAATGATCACCTCTATTCTCCCTTAGGAGGGTATATACCAATGAGTATGAATAGTGAACTTCTAAGTCTGAGTAGGGACAATATAATATAAATAATAGGTCAACCAGGTCCATGTATCTATATGATCGCCAGATCATGACACTAAGTGCTAAGACATGCTATAAGAATAAGTATAAAAGCAATCTAACCATAACACATATAATATACCTGCTGAGTCATATACCTGAACGCACATCAACCTGTACCACCATCTGTCCTCTGGAACTGCTGCTGTAACTCTGGGCACTACTGACTGCTCTGTACCAATGGTATAATGGCTATATCGGGCATCTCTCTGAGTGTCCTGAAACTCAGTCATGGCATGGGGAATACAACTGCTGTCCACAATCTGATAGTAATCCAATAAAGATGCTCATCTCGGCCTCTCAAAATGCAAGGGAACTGACTGAATAGTGTACTAGAATGAGAAAAATAATGTATGGTAGCCCGGCTACTATATATGTGATAACAGGGTCGTCTTCGGATGTTGACAATTCTTTTGATGTTTGATTATTAACAGATTCAACAATAGGATCAAAAAGGGGAAGGTTTTGATTTGAAAAATATATATCATCGGATTCGCTTCCCCATCTTTCTAAGAAACTTTGCTCAAACATGTCATACCCAGAAATGCTATTGGACTTCAAATTTAAGAATCAGATCTCAGCTCTTTCTTTGAAGGATGAAGCTAATAGTTTCATACACACATCCTCATGGGTTATGGATAAATCTTTAATAATTTCCCTAAAAAGTTCAAGGTGTCTTTTAGCAGATACTTCATGACTTCCATCAAATTTAGACAACCTTTCACGGGCTTGATAAGGGATGTGATGAGGATACCCAACAATTTTTGAGAAGTCAAAAACTTTCAAACGACCAAAAGTCCTAGGCCGTTCAGAAGCAGCCATGGATGGCAAAAATTTATTTTTTTAATTTTTAATTTTTTTATTATTAAATCAAGAACCTAAATACAAAAAGATGCACCCCATGGGTTCTAGATAATGATAGGATCGATCACCAGTGGAGTCGCTTATGTGGAGTCGCCAGGTAGATTTTCAAACTCTACTACAAAGATGTATGTCGTTTAAAGTGCAGGGAGAGAATGAGACAAAAAGGTGTGTTGAACCAAGGTAGGCCTCTACCTCCCCGGCAACAGCGCCAAAAATGTTATCACACAACTTGTAGTTGCCCCTAGAGGTATCCCATCCGGGACGGTAGAGGAGACAGGCAACTAAAGAGGTGACCCAAGAGATGCCACGGTTCCCAATGCAATGTGGGAGTCACGTCAACTGAGGCACTCTTCGCTTTAGGTTAAGGTGTAATTAGACCAAGGGGGAGACCCTATACCCCAATCACTGTTGATTGGACCCGAACAAAGGTTTCTAAGGGTAGGTAAGTAATGAGTTACGGAAACCAATGCAAGGCTAAGTGGACCTAAGGGTTAAGGTATGGTTGAGGGAATTATAATAGATTGTTAATGTTTCAACCTATGTATGGTTTAGGCCACATAATGGGGTATGATGACTAGGTATAGTACCATGTGTTTGCACAAGTGGGTCCTGTTTCCTTGGGAAGTGTGAAATGGTTCTAGGTGGACCCACAAGGTGGAGTTAGGTGTGAGGTTGGTACTATAGGTTAGATATAAGCTAGATCTATAAGTTTGAATGGGTTCTAGGAGTACCCATGTACTAGATCTAGGGTTTGACATGAATCCCAAGGAGTGCGACTTGCTTGGTGATGGACTAGTGCCTTGTTAAGTGGGCTAATGGGGTCAAGAAGGATGTCAAAGTGTAGATCGGGACACCTAGAAGCCAAGTCAAGTGGGTTGAATGAGATCTAATGGTTGGATCTTACTAGATCTAGGTTTTTTAAGTGATTACCCTAAGTGGACCACAATCCCTTAAAACAAGGAATGCAATCCCCAAGGCGGATCTTGACGAAAGGACAGTATAGACCTAGGTTTCAAGGCATGGGCATTCCAAATCCACGAAAAACTCAAACACCCACTTCCTAGAAGTGGACCAACTCAAATCTTCAAGGGGGTGCGACTTGCTCAAGGAAGGGCAAAAGATGGGTTTGGTGGACCAAATCAAGTCCGACGACCACCAAAATGTAGATCCAAGTGGCTTGTACCCCGATCTATGTATCTTCAAAAATTTAAGTGAATCCAATGGCTAGATCTTTGTAGATCTGAGTTTTAAAGTACCAAGAAGATCAAAAGGGGGTTTCAACCCCTTAAAACATGGAAAGATGTCCACAAGGTAGTTTTCACCAAAGTAAGGATATGGGTTTAGGTTATCAAGTGTCTAGAATGCAAATCAATTGAGATCTCACCTACCCATGTGCTAGATCTAGCCCAACAAGCCTCTCTCTAGGAAGTGCGATTTGGGTCAAGGAGGGCTTTTTGCCTTGAAAAATGGGTCAACTCTTAGCCAATCTCCACCAAACTATAGATCCAACTAGGGGTGGATACTATAGAGGTGGGTTTTCAATATCTTTTCAAGAACAAGGCTAGATCTAAGTAGATCTAAAAAATACCAAAAACAAGGGTTTTAATTTGATTAGGGTTTTTGTGATCTAGAAATTATGGAAGATTCAAGGAAGAGAAGATCATACCTCTTGGAACATACCTGGATGAAGAGATGAATGCTAGTTGAGACGAGGATTACTTTGCCAAAGATCAAATGGAGAATTGTTGAAGCCCTCTTGCAAAATCGATTTTTCCAAGCCACATGTGATTCCTTCTAACCTGTCAAGCCAAGGAGCAAAGCATCAATCAGTTTAACAAATTGAAGGTAGATACAAGCAAGAGAGAGAGAGAAACATAGAATAGTTGACACAAAGGCAAAACTACTCCCTGTTAAACCCAAAACGACTTCTTCCAAGCTTGAAGGGCAAGCCTCCCCACCAATTCGCACTTGTCAAAATCGTCCTCTTCACCTGCAAATAAAGTATGGAAAATATGCAAGATAGCTACAATAGATCCTCCAGTGCAATGGACAATAGCATTTACAATCGAAACAACCAACATCCACTCCAATCCAAGCATGTACTCCAAAAGATAGAAATTTTATTCCAAGAGCCAAGAGCCAAAAATCTCTAGATGAATTTTACAATGAGAGGCTCCCTCCTTAAATAGGATGGGGAGAGAGTACAATCCTAACCACTTTTTACATGAGCGGCTAAGATTAAAAGATCTCATGATCTAATCAATGGTTGAGATGAGCTCAACAATAAAATACATGGACCACTAATAAAATATAATGTAAGTGGACAAAATCGCCCTATAAAGGGGGAATCCCACCAAATCATGATGACAAAATATCATAAGGGGCTTATGGTGGGTCCAAGGGGTAATTTTATCCCTCCTTGGTCAATCCCCATAGCACAATAACCAAAAAATAATCATGAATGTACCAAATCGTGCCTCCATAGTGAAGTCGTGGTCCTCAAAAGACCTCAAAAAAATCCACAGAAAGTGCCATAAGTGATGGATGCGGGCCCCGATGAAGCTGAAACTGCTGAAGAAGGTGTGGAAGGTCCCGATTTATCATCACTGATCATCCCATGCCAAAACTTTGCCTCAGTAGCCCAAATCGATTTCCTCAATAGCCATTTCTACCAATCCTGAAATGCCTCGGGAAGCGTGAAACTACCCTAAACAGCCTCCTGGAGTGCTGGCGCTGTCAAGGTGAGGGCACCAATGTGTCCGGAAGGGGGGTAATATGGTAAAAACAAGTGGCTGGACCACCCCCTCCATCATCAGCGCCCTAGGTCAACCGGATAAAGTCATCTCTGCTCCAACAGGGCCTCCAACAGACCAAAACTGCACTGGGACAGCCTATTGAGGCTCAATCATCACTGTAAGTGCCCGGAACTGAAAACAAACTGTCCCATTGGACTCAGAAGGTCCAAATCTATCCAAGATGTGTACTCATACACC
Source organism: Larix kaempferi (assembly GCA_027924585.1). NCBI lineage: Eukaryota > Viridiplantae > Streptophyta > Pinopsida > Pinales > Pinaceae > Larix > Larix kaempferi. The sequence continues at coordinate 292,974 of BSBM01000346.1, read as the reverse complement.
ATATGAGTCTCTGCATGATCAAAATAAATATCCAATATACCGGAACAAGGCCAATAATAATGCGCTGTACATACACAAATACTGCTGTAACCCCAGAATCATCATCATAACCCTGTAGCTGCTGCATAGAGTCATCATGTATGTATACATAGACCATATATCATCTATCCATATCATCATAAGGTCCAACATCTCATGTCCCATGGTCCTCCATGGTCAAACTAGGTCTAACCAAGACCAAATATAACTCAGATCATCATCAATAGCTGCTGCAAGGTGTCAAGGTTAATATATGCTCTACAACTTATTCAAATAACAATTATAACACAGAGTAATCATGACTGGCGATCTAAATCAAATATATAGTGTCGTTAATTATTATTATTACTCAGACTAGACTTTCAGGATCATACTCACTTCATAGTTGTGATCAATTTGCTAGTGAAGGGTGAAGGCTTAAATTAACTGGCTAGGCTAAGGGATGACTTAACTGTCTTGACTTTGTGACACTTTGGCAAGGGAAAGGGAATACACCATAGTATATACTGAATGAGCAATAACACAGGGAATGGCGGTGTCTCACAAATGGATGAGTTGTTTAAAGAGGGTTTATTCTCCTTCACAGATGCGCACAATCCATAATACAAATAAGGCCAGCAATTGTTTAGATATAGCTTTTAAGTTCCATTGCTTTTTGGGCCTGAAATTTCCATAGCCTTGATCTATGTGTGTTTATAAACACATTGCATAGATTTACATTTATTTTAGGCCTTCTGCTGCAGGTGTGTTTTTAAGGCACTTGTTTACCTGAGCACTTCTAGGTGTGTCATGGACAGCTTGTTTACCTAGGTATTTATTTTCCACAAGATATAACATTTTATTTTCATAGCCATTTTCATTTGGCATGCCTTTCATTCATGTGTGTTTAGAAACACATTGCATGAATGGGCTTTTCATACAAGATATAGCATTTCATTTTTCCAGATTTTGTATTCATGGCAACACTAAAAGTTTCAGGTTTAGCCAACACAACTTTAGTGACTAGGGGGAATTCACAAGGAACTCCAACTCGCCATAGGCAAGTTTTGTCACCAACTCAGAGCCGAGACACAATAAACAGGGAAGCTCATCCAATATAGAGGCTACAGTGGGGAAAAGATCCTCCATGTCACTAGTCAAGTAGTAAGTCGGGGTGATAAACTAGAAGGTAGGCCATGGATGGATGAAGACAATGAATAATGGAGCCAACACTAGCAAGCCAAGATATGGTGGAATGATCACCTCTATTCTCCCTAAGGAGGGTACATACCAATGAGTATGAATAGTGAACTTCTAAGTCTGAGTAGGGACAATATAATATATATAATAGATCAACCAGGTCCAAATATCTATATGATCGCTAGATCATGACACTGAGTGCTAAGACATGCTATAAGCATAAGTATAAAAGCAATCTAACCATAACACCATGATATACCTGCTGAGTCATATACCTGAATGCTCATCAACCTGTACCATCATCTGTCCTCCGAAACTGCTGCTGTAACTCTGGGCACTACTGACTGCTCTGTACCAATGGTATAATGGCTACATCGGTCATCTCTCTGAGTGTCCTGAGACTCAGTCATGGCATGGGGAATACAACTGCTATCCACAATCTGATAGTGATCCAAAGATAGCTGCTCATCTCATCATCTCAAAGTAAAGGAACTGGCTGAAATGTGCTCTGGAATCTGAAAAATAATGTATGGTAGCCCGGCTACTATATATGTGATAACAGGTCCACTTAGGGTAATCACTTAAAAAAACCTAGATCTAGTAAGATCCAACCATTAGATCTCATTCAACCCACTTGACTTGGCTTCTAGGTGTCCCAATCTACACTTTGACATCCTTCTTGACCCCATTAGCCCACTTAACAAGGCACTAGTCCATCACCAAGCAAGTCGCACTCCTTGGGATTCGTGTCAAACCCTAGATCTAGTACATGGGTACTCCTAGAACCCATTCAAACTTATAGATCTAGCTTATATCTAACCTATAGTACCAACCTCACACCTAACTCCACCTTGTGGGTCCACCTAGAACCATTTCACACTTCCCAAGGAAACAAGACCCACTTGTGCAAAGACATGGTACTATACCTAGTCATCATACCCCATTATGTGGCCTAAACCATACATAGGTTGAAACATTAACAATCTATTATACTTCCCTCAACCATACCTTAACCCTTAGGTCCACTTAGCCTTGCATTGGTTTCCGTAACTCATTACTTACCTACCCTTAGAAACCTTTGTTCGGGTCCAATCAACAGTGATTGGGGTATAGGGTCTCCCCCTTGGTCTAATTACACCTTGACCTAAAGCGAAGAGTGCCTCGGTTGACGTGACTCCCACATTGCATTGGGAACCGTGGCATCTCTTGGGTCACCTCTTTAGTTGCCTTTCTCCTCTACCGTCCCGGATGGGATACCTCTAGGGGCAACTACAAGTTGTGTGATAACAGTTACTTTTTCGGATAATGTAGAGGAACCTACAACCAGCTGTGAATTAACTTGTGAGGACCCTCCTATAATCCTGCATACTAGGGATACAAGAAGAGAAGCTCACCCTCCTTTCTACATATCATTGATGATAGGTGACCTTCTTCTACACAATTGTATGCTGGATTCAGGATCCGGTACAAGCTTAATGACCAAAAGGGTTATGCAACAACTCAACCTAAGAACCACCAGGCCCTACCAGAATGTGTGTGCCATGGATTCCAGACCCGTTAAGGTTGAAGGGATGATAGAGAAAGTTCCTGTTAGACTGGCCAAATACCCGGACATCCACCTCACCATGGATATCCTTGTCATAGACGTACCAGATAGGTGGGGCATGCTACTCTCTAGAAAGTGGGGTGCAACTTTAGGTGGCTCTATACAGTTGGATTGGTCTTATGCAACAGTTCCTGCTTTCGAAGACTCACTTGTAAAATTACACACTAAAAAGGAAAGGAGATACCATGTGGAAAATCCGGATAGGCCATCAAATGAGTTTGTCTGCCATGTCGGTGAGATTGGAGATATTCAAATCAACTCCACCTTTTTAGATCCAATCCAGGAAGAAGTTAAAAATGTAGAAACAAGTAAGTTATGGAAAATGAATTTTGATGGAGCATGTTCTAGAGCAGGAAAGGGTGCTGGGGTTGTCATCACTTCTCCAGAGGGTAAGGTTTTCAATTTTTCTTTTAGACTAGAGTTTGAAGCAACGAATAATGTGGCAGAGTATGAGGCACTTCTACTAGGCATAGAGATTGCCAAGGACATGGGAATCAAATTGCTAACTATAAAAGGGGACTCGGATCTAATTGTCCAACAAATTAAGGGTCAATTCGCATGTAAATTCCAGAGACTTAAGAAATACTGAAATGCAATATGGGACACAATGGAATTCTTTGATGCCCTTAATATAGAAGCAATCCCTCGAGACCAGAATAGTGCCACGGATAAACTTGCAGTTTCAGCATCAACACTTCAACCTTTGGACGAAATGTTAGAAGGACATTGCCCCTTGGAAATCAACTTTAGACCTTCCATTCCTGATAATATAGAACATTGGCAAGTTTTCAGAGATGATGAACAGATACTCAAGTTCATAAACAACATTGATGAGTTCTTGAATTATAAACCAAATGATCAGGAGGAGGGTAAAGTTTATCAGGATGAGGGTAACCGCTCAAACCCTGTTCCACGAGGTTTTGTGGCTTTGGAACATGTTTTTGACAGACAGGATAGGAAAAAGAGTAATGTGGACCAGATGAAACCAGGTGAGTACATTGAAATTAACATTGGAACGGAAAAGGAACCAAAAATACTTAAGATTGGAAAATGTATCCCTGATAAAGAAAGAAATGCCCTTATTAACTTATTAAGAGAATTCAGGGACATATTTTCTTTCACATATGATGAGCTTAAGGCATATAGGGAGGATGTTTTCCAACACACCATTCCCTTAAAACCGGAATGTCAAAAGGGTAAACCTTTCCGGTAAAAGCTGAGACAGATAAATCCTAAACTAGCTCCTATTGTAAAACAGGAATTAGAAAAAATGTTAGCAGCAGGCATCATAGCACCCACTCGACATACTTCATGGTGTTCCAATTTGGTAGTGGTCAGAAAAAAGAATGGCAGCTTAAGAATATGTATAGACTTTAGAAATCTGAACATGGCATGCCAGAAAGACAACTACCCCCTTCCTAATATGGAGACCCTCCTCCAACGGGTCACTGGGTCTGGCATGATGTCAATGTTGGATGGATTTTCAGGTTACAATCAGGTAGTCATCAAGGAAGAAGATAGACACAAAACTGCTTTCACAACCCCTTGGGGAACTTTCGAATATTTAAGAATGCCTTTTGGCCTTACCAATGCTGGGGCCACTTTTCAAAGGGCCATGGACTATGCCTTCAAAGAATTGGTGGGGAAAATCATTGAAATTTACCAGGATGATTTGACCGTATTTTCCAAAGAAAGATCTAGTCATGTTGGCCACCTTAGGAAGGTATTTGAAAGATGTAGAGAGTATGGGATTTCTTTAAATCCGGTGAAATCAGTCTTTGGCATCGAAGAGGGCAAACTTTTGGGTCACATTGTTAACAAAGACGGGGTCAAGGTTGATCCCGAAAGAGTAGAAGCTATCCAGAAAATTCCTCTTCCTAGAAATGTCAAAGGTCTTCAATCCTTTAATGGCCATATCAATTTCATAAGAAGATTCATACCAAATTTAGCTGAGATAATAAAACCCATGCAACGGTTGTTAAAAAAGGATGCTAAATTTGTCTGGGATGATGAAGGGAAGGAAGCCTTTGCAACTATCAAAGATGCTATTTCTAAATCACCTGTGTTAGTCAGCCCTGATTACACTAAAGAGTTCATGATATTCTCCTTTGCCTTAGAGGACACAATAGCTGGGGTATTGCTCCAGAAGAATTCCGAAGGGTTTGAACAACCTATTGCCTTTATGAGTAGAGCCCTCCAAAACTCTGAGTTAAAATATACTACCATGGAAAAGCAGGCCTATGCCTTGGTGAAGTCTCTAAAACACTTTAGGACATACATTGGTTATTCAAGAGTCATAGGATATGTCCCCCATGCCGCTGTAAAAGACATCCTATCCCAACAGGATTGCTTAGGAACAAGAGGCACATGGGTGTCCAAAATCCAGGAGTATGATCTTGAAATTCGGCCCACTAAACTGATAAAGGGGCAAGGCCTAGCTAAGATGTTAACTCAGAAAAATGAAGAGGCCATTGACATGTGTTGTGCAAGCCTTTCATCTCATCCTCGTATGACACCAGCTTTACAGGACCTAGATAATCATTGGTACTCCGACATTATATACTTTCTGCTACACCTGGATGTCCCAGATCATCTCAAGGGACATAAAAGAAGAGCCCTTAGGTTAAAAACTGCCAGGTATTGCCTCACTCAAGAGGGTTTGGGTTGGAGGAACCCTGATGGTGTGATACTTAGATGCGTGCACGAGCAGGATTCCAAAAAGATCTTGGCTGAATTCCACTCAGGTTTTTGTGGGGGCCATTATGCAGCAAACACAACTGCTCATAAAATTCTGAGAGCAGGTTACTATTGGCCAACTATTTTTGCTGATACTTACAAATATGTCAAATATTGCCAGGAGTGTCAACTTTTCACTGGAAAGCCTAAATTGGCTGCTTTACCTCTCGCACCTGTGGTTGTCATTGCCCCTTTTCAACAATGGGGTCTCGACTTTATAAGCAAATTCCAGGATAACTCTAGCAATGGATTTTGCTGGATCCTCACCGCAACTGATTACTTCACTAAATGGGTGGAAGCTATTCCCACCAAAACAGCCACTGAAAAGGTAATCATGGATTTCATCGAGGATAGGATCATCACCTGGTTTGGCACTCCCCTAAAGATAACAACAGACAATGCTAAGGCCTTCAGTTCGGCAGAGATGACTGATTTTTGCTTCAAGTATGGCATTGTTTTATCACACTCTTCTGATTATTACCCCCAAGGCAATGGACTTGCAGAGTCCTCAAACAAAAATTTGATGACCATCCTTAAGAAAACTATGGGGGATAACAAGAGATCTTGGGATAGCAAAATCAAGTATGCATTATGGGCAGATAGGATCACTAAGAAGAATTCCACTGGAAAGACTCCTTTTGAACTTGTTTATGGCATCACAGCTGCTTTTTCTTTCAACATGCAAATACCCATTTACAAAATGTTGACTGATTATGGTACTGAGAAACTGGAGTTAGATGATAGGGAAAATCAAATCATTGAACTTGATGAAAGCAGAAGGACATCATTGGACAAAATGTTAAGACATTAGGAAAGCATGAAGACTACTTTTGATAAGTCAGCCAAGCCTAGAGATTTCCAAGTAGGTGACACTGTTCTTTTGTGGGACAAGAGAGGAGAAAAGCCAGGGAAGCATGGAAAATTTGACAGTCTTTGGAAAGGTCCTTTTATCATACGTTGCCAGGCCGGAACACATTCCTTCTTTCTGAACACCATGGATGGAGAGATGATACCATTGCCCAGAAACGGGCAACACCTGAAACCATTTTATCGGAACAACATTCAAGATGACTAGGGGGTCATCTCAGGAGATTCCTAAACCTTATCTTTTTCAAATTATGCAATTTTTGTACCATATTGATGTATCATAGTTTCATATGTTAGTTTTTTATTTCATATATATGCTGAAAAAGAAAAGATTTTATTTTTCGTATGCTTTTGAAAAATGAAAATAAAAAATGTTGAAGTTGGTATTTCATTTTGGCATTATTTATCATGGAGATGTGTTACTAAGACACTTCCGTTTCTGTGCAGGAAACTGATATTCTGGGGTTCTCGAATACTCTTTTTGAACCATAGATCAAACGAGCATCCGTCCCACAGTTGGAGCCAGATGTTACCAACTTTGTGTACCATAGTTGGATTTTCTGGAGAGCCGCCATTTGACAAACATGATGAATGTTTGATTCCAGTGTATCAGATGATCCAGCATTTTGTAGCTAGCCAGTTGTGGTTAGCTTGTTTTGTTTTTTGAGTCGACATGACCATGGCCCCATGGGGGTTTGTAATAAAGTGTGCTAGTAGGATCTGAGTGCCTCGGTTTCTCATGACTGGATTAAGCAACTAAGGTTTTACAAGGAGTTTTTTCCCTTGTCAATTATGCTTTGCTTAAGGCGAGGTATAATCGATGAGGTTTTCTCCCGCTCCTCCAAAGCTGGAATGCCCGATTTTGAAAATTTGGCCATGGGGGGTTATTAGAGGCCAACTAATGTATATAAGCCTACTAGACACTATTAGAATAGGTGTCGGTCATGTCCTAGGTCCATAAAACCCTCAGAAAAAATTTCGAAAAATTTTTACTGGGTCCGTCGAAATTTGGGTTTTAATTATTTTTTAAATTTAATAAATTTCTCTATAGTTTAAATAGAGAAATAATAATTTGTATTATGTCAGTCATCCGGGGTCCGAGCTTAGTGTTTGATGGCTCGTTTCATAAGCCAAAAATCACACATGACCCGTGGAGCAGCTAAACCCAACTTTCGGATGTCAATTCAACCCCGTAATTAATATTTTCTCTGAAAAGTCATTTACAGAGAAATTATTAATTAAAATAATAAAATTGATTATTTTGGAGATAATCCAAACCTCTCCAAAATTAATCAATTGGATTAAAATAAAGGGCTAAATGACATGGCAATGAGCATTTAGGAAGATTCCAATCAACCCCAAGCCCATCCAGTCAACTATCCAGTCACTAGAGTGTTATCCTCTTAAGTAAATTCGCCCTCCTTCATGAGAAAATCGATTTAGTGACATGGCATTTGGTTGTTGGTTGATTGATATGCATTTATGATAAGGTGGGCGCCCTCATGAGTCACCACACCTACCAAGTCTTGGCTCCTTGTGATGATTCGAGTCTACACCTACCATGTTGCATGTGTCTCCACACTAACCACTCGCATATCCCCTAAATCCTCACGTCAATCCCCTAAACCCTCACGTCAATCTCCTTTGAGCTCATGTTAGATCCTTGTTGGAGTTTAGGGATTGGTTAAATACAATACCAAGTGGGCTTGGCTCTCATCTAAACTCGAGTTAGTGCCTACCACTCCCTAGCTCGCCCTCTACATAAGCTCACGCCTTCCTACCTTAGCTCACGTCATTCCTCACTAGATCCACGCCATTCCATTGTTTGAACTCGTTATTGGTTGGGCTCCCACTCAAAACTCGAGTTTTACCTACCTTTCCACTTGTCACCCAATAGACTAACACCCAACCTACCTCAAAGTCGAGTTTGCCACCTCATGCCAATTCCACCTACCATAAACTCGACTTTGGCCATGTCTATCCCCTCCAAGCCCTCATGTGATTGGAATTCGACCTATCTCCCATTGCCAATTCGATTTAGGGTTTAGGCTTAGGTTTCTAGTGTGTTTTACTATAAAGAGAGGCCCATGTTGGGTTATTATCTCATGGATTTTTGTGCATCGAAGCTCTGATAAAATTGTAAACGCTTTTAATTGAGAATAAAGTTGAGACTTTGGAGGTCAAAAACGTGGAGGCTCTTGATGTGCTTTGCTTCACTTGATATTGAGGTGATATTGTTTTACATTTCATTTGAGGTTCTTAAGTTGTAGATCGTGTTCATGATGGCTAACAATCTAGCACAAGTAGCATGTATCTAGTTCTTTTCACTTGAATGTTTTGTTCCAAATATATTATCCATGCTTAAGGTTTTTGCAGGTATATCTTCACTCTACAAATAAGACCAAAGGGAGTTTTAATTTTTGTTTGAGAAACAAAAGGAGTTAGATCTTCTCCATCAAACTTTCAAAACACATTTTTGGTTACTTGTTACTATAGGCTTCCATCTCTTCTAGCCTTCTAGTTTGCTCCTTGAGTTTCTGCTTTGACTTGCTAAGCCATTTCTAGCCCCTCTAGCCTTGATCCGAGATTGTTCTTGTTTTCAAGCCATAGATTAGTTTGCCATAAGGTTGAAGTTCCTTCAACCTTGGGGAATAACTTGGGATTTGTTCCCTTGTGCTCTCTTCAATACTCGTTGTCGGCGTATCACCGGTTAACCGAAGGATTTCCAAGGCAGTGTTTTACCATCCCAAGTGTTCCACTTGAAGCCATTGCCCTAGATCTGCTTCCCCATAGGTTTGTCTTCATCCTCCTATTCGTCCCACTTCTTTTTGCCTTCCTAAGCTTGCATTCGTCCCTCCTTACCTTCTCCCATTCATTCCTCCTCTCTTCCAAGTCTCTCCTCTCCCACTCGCCCTTCCTAGCTTTCATCTTCTCCTTGCTTTCGTCCCCCTAGTCTCCTCTTCCTTTCGTCCTACCCATCTTTCTAAGCCTCTCGTCTCTCTCATTCCTCCTTTAGGTGCCCTCTCGTCCACCTACAAAAACAAAACAAAATAAAAAACATTAAACAAGTTAGAAGTTTGGTTTATTAGATTTATTTTATGAGCATAGATCTTGTCCTTTGTTTGAAATAGATTAGAGCTCAATCATGTTTGCTTAAAGTAGCTCCTAGTGTATGCTTTAGAAGTAGTGTTATAACTTGCATCTAGTATCTCTCTTTAAAAGTTCTTAGTTTCATTTCAAAGACGAACACATTGGCATATCAAGTAGGGTAAAATTTTATGGTTGCATTCTCATTCCCACCATATTTTGGGGCATTTTAGCTTGTTGGTCCGTTTTACCATATTAATTATTTCAAGACAAAATCTCATGCTCTTTCATGTTTTAGTCTTATTTTGCAAACTTAGACTTGATTGTTCAAAGTTTGATTAGATTTCTAACGCTAATGGGTGCATGAGTTATTGGCTTATCCTTGTGGTAGGATTGTGGGAAGATAAAGATCTCTTAAATCAAAAGATCAAATCAAAGAGAGAAGAAGAAATCAAGCATCATAAGACATATTTCGAGATATACCTTCTTATCCTTTGTAGAAGCCATTAAGGGCTTCAGTTTTTTTCAATTTTTATAAGTTGTTTCTAGGTAGCCATTAAAGACATTTCAAGGATTTTCCCTTGAGGCATTTGTAATTGTTTAATAAGAATTTTAAGTGGAGGAGGCCTCCACTTTTTGGTCTTCTTCCCCATTTGGGGAAGGGTGTTGGGTCTTGTGGTTTGATTTAGCTTAGATTTACAGTTTCATGCTCTTAGTTTAAAATTTGCTTCAAATAAGTCATTGTGTTTATATTCCATATTTACTTACCCCCATGCTCTCCCGAATAGGGCCTTGGACCTGAAAGAGATTCTTGGGTATTTTAGCTTTATTTCTTGTTTATTTTTATCTTGCTTCTCTTCCAAAGCCTTCAGCCGGAAGTTGTATCCTTGAGATTTCGTCTCAAGGGCAGGACCACATAATTTGTGGTTACTCTTCCTTCCCCGTCGGTTTCCTTGGCAGAGCTTTCAGCTAGCTGGAAGTTCTCAAGTGCAGGCGGTTCTAGTGGTTGATCTTGTTCGGAGATCAACCCCACCTAGTAGATTAAAATTTGTGTGGTAGAACACTAGATTTATTTATCTTGCAGGCATTATTGTTAGTAGTAATTTTATCTTGTCGATCAACACTATTGTTTAAATCTGTTTCAAGTTAAGACACACTGCTACTACAATATTTTCTGCTTCTTTAAAATAAACCAAAGTCTCTTGAAGTTGGCCATAATCCAAGTCAAGAGCACCCTCTGTCGGAGGGCATCTTAGTTTTTCGCATCATCCCTGCATTAGGCATTTTAAGTTTAGCAAGTCTCTTGAACTGTGGTCATAAGACCGAGTCAAGAGCGCTCTCCGTCGGAGAGTTGAACAAGGTTTTCTAAATAATAAAAATTGCCACTCACACACCCCTTAATTAATTTATCTTGGTTTCGTCCTACACCCGTATGCTCTGCCAACCTGAAAAGGTTGGGCTAGTACTCAGAAAGGTGGAAGACTTGATAATTGACGATCGATAACTTAATTAAAATTTTTACCCAAAACCTCAACCAAGGCAAACTATTGTTCTTCCCCTCGAGAGGTGGTGCCGGGAATCCACTGTTAGACTCAAGGGCGGTTCAAACATTGGACACCTATCCTTTATGAATCTGGGTGCTTCCGACAGATCACTTAGGGTTGCCAGTATTTTCCTTGGGTAAGGTTCCACCATCTTTTGATACCTTTGGTCTTAGCCTAATAATCAAGAACATCTAAAACACTTAAAATTTACCAAGAACAATTGCAAAACGTCCTCACAAACATTTACTTTCGACTTATTTTATTTCAGCATCACAAGTTTTATCTGACTCCATTTGGCACTGGTCTTTAATATCTATACATCTTTGAAATCTGGACCATATGTCCTTGTCATTTGCTTAATATCTATCTTGTGGATGCTTTACTTCAATTTCTAAGTCAAAGTATATTGTCATTTCTCGATTTGTATCTTGTGAATTTTGCAACGTGGATTGCGTGTTTAATTCTGTTCTAGTCATCATTCAAAAAACTCCTAAACAACACCCATCCGCATCACTACACCAAAACACATTTAAAACACACAAAGAGCCTTAGACAACTCTTTAATAGGGACTACCCCCCTTGGCTTCGTTAGGAGTTTTTCCTAAACGAAGGAGCTGGGATTCAAGTGACAGTACCTGGCTCATTGCTTGCCCCCAAGGCCACACCTCTCCTCACTTTCCAGTGAGGGAGACAGCTTTCAAAAGGTTTCTGCTGCTGGTGTGCAGTTTGGCGGACAACACAAGTCAAGTAAGATGATTATGAAAATGATAGAAAGATGTAATAGAAAGCATCAACTATGTCACGAAGATACAATAATGATACTCCATGTCACAAGATCAACCCAAGAGAGAATATGTGGATCCCTCCAACAATAACCCTCAAGAAATCGCCCTCCTCTCCACCAATTTGACTTTCCTGCAAGAAAACTAGTAGAAGCACCAAAATCCACAATGATACACAGAAGAGATACTGTATACTCAAGATGCAAGAGAATCCACAAGACAAGAGAGATATGCTCCACAAAGAAGTGTTCTATTCCAATATTCCAGAGCTCCAAAGGTGAGCTATACAATAGGGGGTCTCCTCCTTATATAGGATAATAAAGACCAAAACCCTATACCACTCTACAATACTACATCAAATGAGTGGTTGAGATTAAAAGATCTCAATATACAATCAATGGCTAAGATGAGCCATAATAACATAACACATGGATCACTCATAAAGTGATGACATCATAGTTTAAAATAATCATGGAGGGTGACGTCATCCACTAGAGGGGGTAAAAGTACCAAAGCCCACCTCATAATGACTAGGACATGACATAAGAAGCACATGGTGGGGCTAGAAGGCATCAATCCTTACTAGCTCATCCCCAAGGCACAATAAAATAATAAAATATGTCCAATATAATATAAATGATCAAATCTGTCCTCAAAATTTGTGATAGACAAGCAGTAAAAGACCTCCTGTGATCGCTGTGGGCTTACCCACATTGTGAAAACTGGCTGGAAGATAGTGGGATCACCTTGGAAGACCTCTGTGAAAACCAAATGCCAAAACCTTGCCTCAATTTCCCAAATCAAATTCCTCAGTGACCACTTTATCCCATTTTTTAACTGCCTCGGTAACTGTGAAAGTGACAAAACTGCCTCCCAGGGCATCTGCGTTGTCCAACTGAGCCCACCAGGCTCTCCAGAAGGGGGGGTAAATGGTAAAAACAAGTGGCTGGACCACCCCCTCCTCATACAGTGCCCTAGGTGAACTGGCCTCTCATGGCCCTTGCTGCTCAGGCTGGGAAATTAGCCCCAAATTTGGTCAACAGGTGTAAAACTGCATCAATCACTGTCAGAAGTGCCCGGAATTGAAAGATAAGTGTCTCATTGGATCCAGAAGACCCAAATCCACTAGGAATGTGTACTCATACACCATGGGTTTCCCTAATGGGCCAGCTGTAGGGTCCACCATATATGGACAATGCATAATCTGATGATTTGAAGTAATAATAAAACCTGCTGAATTGCATCAATCATCATCTGAACCATATGTCCATCATATGATATCATCATCAAGTATGTGGTACCATCAATCATCATCAATAGGTATAGATATATGGCCCACATCATCACGGATCCCAATAATATACAACCAAGGATAAATCACATCAGTAGACTAAGACATGCTTCTCTAATCATTCCCACAGCCAAGCTCAAAGTATAACATCCATTTAGTGGCATTAATCAAGTTAGCATATTCCTTTGTTATAAAATTACTTGCACAATAGTTCAAATGACAAACTCACCCATTGGACATGGTCAAACTGCTAGTGAAGGATGAAGGCTAGGAACAAGGTTGGGCAAAGGGGTTGACTTGTCTAACTTAACTCAAAAATACTTTGGACTAGGAGAAGGGGGAAGCTACAAACTCTGTGCTGGACAAAATAACATGGGGGATGGTTGTGCCTCACAAATGGATAAGTTGTTTAGAGAGTGCTTATTCAACTTAGGCATCATGTTTACATCAAGTTGATCCAGGTTCATTAGGATCATTCAATTTCATTTCATGGCATTTTTGGCCTACATAACCCTTTGGATCTCAGGTGTGCCGATAAGCACAACTAGTTGCAGCTTGCATCCAGGGCATGTTTTCATATACATATAAGGTCAGCAATTGTTTAGATATAGCTTTTAAGAACCATTGCTTTTTTGGACCTTTCTTATACTCTTCGAGGAGTATTTTTAGCTGTTCATCGCTCTTGCCCTTTTTAGTTTCCATGGGCAAATTTATAAGTTTCCATAAGTAGAACATGAGCTTTCAGTTTTAGCCAACAACATCTCAAGTGACTAGGGGGAGTTCGAGCCAATGCCAAACATCGGGACAACCGACCAGAATGATTTAGGCCTACAATCCAACTCACCAAAGGCAAGTTTTGTCACCAACTTAGAGCCGAGACACTAAACATACAGGGATGCGGTCCAAACACAGAGGTAGAAAAATGGGGAAGTCCTCAGTATCAGAAAGTCAAATGAGACAGGTCAAGGTTTAAAGTCAAATAGGAAAGTCATGTATGGATGGAGTCAAGTGAATATGGAGCCTACATTAGCAGACAACTGGTGTCAGGAAAGACCATATCTATGTAAGGTGGAAAACTAGTGGGTTTTGTTAAATGACCTAAATGTGCAAGCAATTGTCCATTTTATGATTTATAGTTCATTTTAAACAGTTTGCCACATCAGGAATAATATACCAAGCAGATGCTGTGAACATGACTAAATCAACAAGATAATAATCCACAGTCAATGATAAAATATCCATAGATCATACGACATCATCATAGTAATAAACATCATATACCATCTGAAACACTGCTGGAAGTACACCTCTAAGCACTGAACTGAAACTGTATGGGATAAAGGGTCACATCGGTCATCAAATCTGAACTCTCAAGGCTCAGCCTTGACACAAGGTCTAACATAAGTCTGAATAATACACTGCTCTGATCATGAGTGATCACAAAATATACAATCATCATAGCCATGCTCTGAATAATGGAAGCTCTGGAATGTGCAGATATCTGCTAAACAAGAATAGTAGCCCTGCCACTATGGTGTGATAATAGGTAATATACATTGACACTTAGAATTTAATAGAATCCTTAGGCCCGAACACCCAGGTGACCATTCCAGCTTTGGAGGAGCGGGTGAAAAACTCGAAAATTATACAATACTGACAAGTACGTATAATTAACAAGGAAAAAACACCATGGAATAGCCATACTTACCAGACTCAGAATCAGCAATAAATCGGCGAAGCAAAAGAGTGAAGAGTTTGAATTGGATCGAGAAAAAATCGGGAAATAGAAAAAATTAAATATATACCTATATTTTGAATAAAAATAAACATTGTTCAAAGATAATCAAAATAGCCATGTCCATATAGTGCAAGATATCAATAGATATCCAAAAGATATGAATAGATGTCAGTGGCAACTGCTAGCACTGCTAGGTAACAACCTACATGGCTACATCAAAGTTCAAGCAACACCTTCAGACCCTGCAAATCCAACGTAAACATAAAAAAATATAAAACAAAAAATAAAAAACCAGAAATAAAATTATAAATAATAACCTAAAATAAAATATTAAAAAGTAAAAAACCACTGCCAATTCAAATAACATAACATAGTTGTAGCTATTTGTTTGAAAAAAAAACATCGTAGATGTTGAATGCAAAATGATTGGTTGATGGCGACTGTTTCGTGTGGCTACCATGAGTCCACGACTCACAAAATCACAGATGCTTGCCCAAGCGAGCACCGCTAGTTTCTTGTCGAAGCCCGCACTGGCGCACACAATGTGAGAGGAGTTGAGCCCGCACCCCCTCACACAGGTGACAGATTTCGAGCGGCAGAGCCCTAGCCGCTTGCCTGAGCCCACGCAAAGTCTACAAGCCCGCATTGTGTGCTCGTGATGCGTCGAAGACTGCAAGCCCACGTCGTATGCCCGATGTTTCCCAGAGAGCGGCGTTGTATGCTCCTACTGTGGACTATGGGAGATGTGCTCTGCGTTGAGGTTGTCGAAAACAGATGGAGGAAGCGGGAAAATACAAGGAAAGAAAGGCGCTCGAGAATGAATGGAAAAAACGAAAGAAAATGGCATGATTTTAATGCTTTCGAACAACTGATAAGTGGACGGTGATTCTAACTCGTCGATCTGCGCCGATCCGAGCCGAGTTTCTACCAAGTCCTGACCTTAAATCGCCTAGATCCAAGTTTGACTCGCGCCGTGTTGACTCGACTCGTTTGGCACCCAATCCGAGTCAAAATCGGAATTCTCGCGAGTTGACTTGCGATTCCTGTAACTATGGGAATAGCCGACTGAATGTTTAGGTCCTAGGAAATCCAAGTTTGTTACACACTTCATCATGCTACGACATTTTAATACAATATCGCCGAGGGGTATGGACATGCAAAAAATAAAAAAAGGGGCCAAAATTGGCCCCGAGGAGACTTCTGAACTTCTGAGCACCGATAATGAACAATTGATTTGTTCACAACTTCGGCGACTCATTAGAAATCCACCTAAGTGCAACTTAGTGGATAACAAACCGAAATAGTACATATGGATTTTGTTTTAGCTTGGGATCAACTATGATCTCTTGGTCCAACAGGAAGCAGGGCTCCGTAGCCTAGAGTACTACAGAAACAGAGTATATTGCAGCTAGTACTGCCTGCCAAGAAGCTGTGTGGATTAGGAATCTACTTGCTAGGTTGTTCGGTGAGAAGCATGAGATTATTGTCATTTGATCTGACAATCAGAGCTGCATTAAGCTCTCAGAAAACCTTGTGTTTCATGACAAATCAAAACACATTGAGATGAAGTATCACTACATCAGAGACATGGTCTAGAGAGGTGCCATAAGACTTCAGTACATTGCAACTGGTGACAGATAGTAGATATGTTGACTAAGCCTTTGTCTGTGACAAAGTATAGGTACTTCCGAGTTAAGCTTGGCATGGCAGAGAATGCCTCCCTCGTTGAGAGGGAGTGTTAAAGTTACAACATCATGAGTCATTCTCCAAGTCAATCTTGTGTGTCAAGGTTGAGCCTTATAGGAGCCTGAGTTGGATTCAGGGAACATGGAGAAGAATTTCGAGTTGGACTCAAGAATGGATAAGCTTCATGTGTTGAGGTTGTTACTGTTATTAGTACAACTGAGGGGGGGGTTGAATCAGTTGTATTATGCTTAAACAATTTTAGTCCCTTTTAAAACTTTATTACCATTAAAAACGATTGTCAAGATAATGAAGAAGATAAGCAATAGAACAAGTAATCATCAATCACTCATATGATGTACACAGACACAAATATTTATGAGGAAACCCATAAAGGGAAAAAACCTCTTCTTCTTAGAATGATAAGCAGTCTTTTAACTCCTGTACATCATTTGTTTTTGAGCACCAACTCAAGATGAGGCTACAACCTCTGTTTAACAAGCTGCAACTTGTTGAGAGCACCAACTCATGTTTTTCTAGCACCCACTAGAGGGAAGCATCCACTCCCAATATTTAGGCATCAACCTGATTTACAGAGGAAATCAATCCTCCCTAGCACCTCCCTTCCACCCTAGCAAGAAATTTTCAGTCGATTATATCACACTGGTTCAGATATATCAGTACATACTCTTTTCATTTTTTGTTCTGTGCTGCTATAGCTTGGGTTTCTCGGCATTCTATTTTTCATTAAATTGAGCCACACATTTTTCTTCTGAATTGTTAAGAATTTTTTTTCAGTAAATTATATCACACTGGTTCAGATATATTAGTACATACCCTTTTCATTTTTATTCTGTGCTGCTACAACTTGAGTTTCTAGGCATTCTGTTCTTCATTAAATCGAGCCATATATTTTGTTCGGAATTGTTTTTTTCGAATCATAGTTTCATCAGCAACCACTCCTCTTCATCCTCTCAGTTCTCACCCCCATTTTGTTCTCATCAATCGTTTTTTATAGATGCTGAATTTTTATGCCTCGGTCTCTTTAACTTCCAGATATTCCAATTCTAAAACTGAAATTGTCTCTTTAACTCCCAATTCGAAAATTGAACTGTCTCTTTAACTTCCAGAACTTACACGCTATAACTGACTAATTAATAAATAAATAAAAGTTTGTGAGTCGTAGCTTGTCTGAGTTGTGGCTGTCTGAGTCACGACCGTCTGAGTCTCAGTCGTCTGAGTCGCGGCTATCTGAGTCATGGTCGTCTGAGTCGTAGCCGTCTGAGTCACAACCATCTAAGTTGCAGCTGTCTGAGTCACAGCTTGTCTGAGTTATAGTTGTCTGAGTTGCAGCCGTCTGAGTCACAGCCTGTCCGAGTCGCAGCCGTATGAGTCACAGCTTGTCTGATTCGCAGCTGTCTGAGTTGCAGCTTGTCTAACAACATTCTTTTCTTGTATTTCAATCTCAGTCGCAGCTTTAGTAAACTGAAGTTGGTATGGTCTGAGTCACCCGCCTTGTCTGCTTTCCAACCATCAATGACAACTGAATCAAAGTGCCAACAATCTCCCCGTATGGTCTGAGTCACCCGCCTTGTCTGCTTTCCAACCATCAATGACAACTGAATCAACAATCTCCCCCTTTTGGCATTGATGGAAACCTAAAATTTATGATGTTGCAAGTGTAATCACCGACTGCTTGTCATCTGCAACTACCTGAACTTCTCCCCCTTTGACATCAATGTCAAAGAAAACATGACAATACATCTCCCCCTATCAAGATTAACTCAGAAACCAACAAAGAAAACATTTTGGAACCATCTCAGAATTACATCAGATATGCAATAAGCACAAACTCCCCCTGCCAAAGTGAACAAGTTAGTTGGAACAAGATATGACACCCAACTTCTAGCGTAGATATTCAAACTGGATTTTGGATAAGGGTTTAGTAAAGATATCGGCAATCTGTTCTTTAGAAGGAATGAAATGTAATTGGACAACTCTGTTTGTAACCTGCTCCCTTAAGAAATGATACTTGATTGGAATGTGTTTGGTCTTGGAATGAAGAACAGGGTTCTTTGACGCACTAATGGCACTTGTGTTATCATAGTGAATAGGAATAGGTTCAGAATATTTCACCTCCAAATCAACAAGAGTTTGTATCATCCATAATACCTGTGTACAGCATGTTGCAGCAGCTATGTATTCAACCTCAGTAGTAGATAGTGTTACCACCTAAAGTTGCACTTTAGTTGGACTTCAGTGAGCCACTAGTGTTGCACAAGTCACTTGTGCTTATCAGAGTTCAGAAGTTCCAAATTTGGCCTGTTCAGGGCCCCTTTTTTAATGTTTTGTAGTACATGACCCTGCCCCACGGGGTTTGTAATAAGCGTACTAGCATGGTGGTCTTTGATTGAATCGGTTCCCTAGGACTTGACAACCAAAGAAGGTATTCCAAGGAGTTTTTTCCCTGGTCGATTATATTTTGCCTTTAGTCGAGTATAATCGGTGAGGTTTTCTCCTACACCTCCAAAGTGGGGGTTAGGCCTTAGGAGATTATTAGAGCCCATTTTATAATGTTTATAAACATGCTAGGTGCTAGGATTTTATCGTTTTGTCATGTACTAGGTCCCCCTGAAGTTTCAATCAATCCCGAGAAAAATAATTTTTTCGCATTTTTAAGCCATTTTTTAATGGTTTAAACGAAAAAATTCAAAAGATGATAAAAGTGGTATCCGAAGTTAGATTTTGGCGCAAGGATGCTCGTTTTCAAGCTCAGAGCATCCTCTTTATCCTGGTACCCAGTTTTCCTATGTTTCGGGCGACTGGAAACCCTCGTGGAGCAATTTTTCCTATCAGAGCTACATTTTGGCACTTTAATGCTAAAATTACTACAAAATGCACTTTGGCAAATAATTAAAATATTCAAAAGGTGGCATTTAGCACATGCCAATTGAAGTGGCTTACATCATCATAAGGTGGGCGACCATGTTGAAGAGTTAAAGCATATATTATAAGATGTTTTAAAAATCAAAGTTCAAACAAAGCTCCATGCTACGAATTTCCTTCACGTGGGGCCTTTTCTCCATGGCCGTGAGTGAATTAGTTGGGAGATAAATCAAGTATATGGTGGGTGTTTGAAGTAATATCTCAAACCTTAGCTTATGAATCATTAAAGTTGGCATTTAAATTAAAGTGGAAAGACAAGGTATTTCATAACCGTACGGATGCTTCACGTGGGCCATTTTGCTCCACGCAGCCATGTCATTTTTTTTGGTTTGGTTGTTATGAGTTCGAGTTGTGGGCTTGTTATCACATATATAGTAGTCGGGCTACCATACATTATTTTTCTGATTCCAGTACACTATTCAGCCAGTTCCCTTACATTGAGATGCTGAGATGAGCATCTATTATGGATTACTATCAGATTTTGGATAGTATATATTCCCCATGCCATGACTGAGTCTCAGGACACTCAGAGAGATGACCGATGTAGCTATTATACCATTTGTACAGAGCAGTCAGTAGTGCCTAGAGTTACAGTAGCAGTTTCAGAGGACAGATGATGGTTCAGAGGATGAGCCTTCAAGGTATATGACTCAGCAGGTATATCATGGTGTTGTGGTTATATTGCTTTTATATTCATTCTTATTGCATGTCTTGACATTTAGTATCATGATCTGGAGATCATATAGATATGTGGACCTGGTTGATCTTATTATATATATTCTATTGTCCCTAGTCAGACTTAGAAGTTCATTATTCATACTCATTGGTTTTACCCTCGGGGAGAATAGAGGTGATCATTCCACCATACCTTGGCTTGCTAGTGTTGGCTCCATTATTCATTGTCTTCATCCATCCATTACCTACCTTTTAGTTTATCACCCTGACTTACTACTTGACTAGTGGCATGGAGGACTTTTCCCCACTGTAGCCTCTATATTGGATGAGCTTCCCTGTTTATTTGTGTCTCGGCTTTGAGTTGGTGACAAAAATTACCTATGGTGAGTTGGATTTCCTTGTGAATTCCCCCTAGTCACTAAAGTTGTGTTGGCTAAACCTGAAACTTTTAGTGCTGCCATGAATACAAAATCTGGAAAATGAAATGTTATATCTTGTATGAAAAGCCCGTTCATGCAATGTGTTTCTAAACACACATGAATGAAAGGCAAGCCAAATGAAAATGGCCATGAAATAAAATGTTATATCTTTTGTGAAATGTAAAATACCTAGGTAAACAAGCTGTCTGTGACACAACTAGAAGTGCTCAGGTAAACAAGTGCCTTAAAAACACACCTGCAGCAGAAAGCCTAAAATAAATGTAAATCTATGCAATGTGTTTATAAACACACATAGATCAAAGGCTATGGAAACTTTAGGCCCAAAAAGACAATGGAACTCAAATACTATATCAAAACAATTGCTGGCCTCATTTGTATTATGGATTGTGCGCATCTGTTAAAGGTGGATACACCCTCTTTGAACAACTTATCCATTTGTGAGACACCGCCATTCCCTGTGTTGTTGCTCATTCAGTATATACTATGGTGTGTATTCCCTTTCCCATATCCAAAGTGTCACAATGTTGAGTCAGTAAGTCATCCTTTAGCCTAACCAGTTTATTTTAGCCTTCACCCTTCACTAGCAAATTGATCACAACTATGAAGTGAGTATGGTCTTGAAAGTCTAGTCTGAGTCATAATAATAATTAATGACATTATATATTTGTTGGTAGATCGCCAGTAATGATTAATCTTTGCTATAATTGCTATTTGAATAAGTTGTAGAGCATGCATTAACCTTTGACACTTTGCAGCAGCTTTTGATGATAGTATGAGTTATATTTGGTCATGTTGACTTGGTCAAACCTAGTTTGACCAAGGTCAACCACAGGACATGAGATGGTTGGACCTTGTGATGATATAGATAGATGATATATGGTCTATGTACATGTACATGATAGTTCTATGCATCAGATATAGGTTTATGATGATGATTTATGGTTTTCAGCATTATTTGATCATTTACAAATTATTATTATTTCACCTGTTCGGGTATATTGGATATATTTTATGATCATGTAGAGATCCAAATGGTGTATGAGTACACATCTTGGATAGAATTGGACCTTCTGAGTCCAATGAGAGAGTCTACTTTTAGTTCCGAGCAGTTACAGTGATGATTTAGCCTCAGTAGGCTATCCTAGTGCAGTTTTGGTCTGTCAGAGACCCTGTCAGAGCAGAGATGGATTTTATCTGGTTGACCTAGGGCACTGTGCATGGAGGGGGTGGTCCACCCACTTGTTTTTACCATATTACCCCCCTCCCGGACACACTGGTTCCCTCACCTTGACAGCGCAGGCACTCCAGGAGGCAGTTTGGGGTAGTTTCACGCTTCCCGAGGCAGTTCAGGATTGGTAGAAATGGCTACAGAAGAATTCGATTTGGGCTACTGAGGCAAATTTTTGGCATGGGATGATTAGTGATGATGAGTGGGATGTCTTCCACACCTTCTCCAGCAGTTTCAGCTTCATCGGAACCCACATCCATCACTTATGGCATTTTCTGATGATTTCTGAGGCCTCCTAAGGCCCATGATTTGTCCATAGAGGCACGATTTGGTACTTTGATGACTATTTTATTATTATTGTGCTATGGGGATTGACCAAGGGTGTCTAAAATTACCCCTTGGACCCACCATGAGCTAGTTGTTATATTTTGTCATCATGATTTGGTGGGATCCCCTCTCCTACGACGATTTTGTCCACTTATTGTTATATTTTATTAGTGATCCATGTATTTTATTGTTGAGCTCATCTCAACCATTGATTAGATCTTTTGATCTTTTAATCTTAGCCACTCATTCAAAAAGTGGTTAGATTGTGGACTCTCTCCCTCCTATTTAAAGGAGAGAGCCTCTCATTGTAAAGGGGACTTGTGGCTCTGGATTATTGGAATAGAAAATTATTATTGCATCTATCTCCAGTGTTGTGGTGAATGTTTTTGGTGTTCGTTTGTTGATTCTTCCTTTGCACTGAGTTATTGGAGATCTTGTCTTGCCATATTTTTGTACCATTTTTGCATCTACAGGTGGAGGCCGAATTCATTCAAGGAGGACGTATTAGTAGGGGAGGACCCTCCCTACTTCTTCTTTGGGTTTCTTTGTTGGTAACAGGGAGTATTACTGTCCCAGGACCTTCTATTTCATGTTACTTTTGCACTTCGCTTGTATTTCCTCCATACTTGATCTTTCTGATTGAAATTGCTTTCCTTGGATTGACAGGTAGAGGAGGTCGCACTTGTGGGCTAGGGCATCATTTCGGCAAGCAAAATCAACAATCTCTCATTTGATCTCTACGGGAGTCTTCCTCAACAACAAGGCATCTCATTCACATCACTCAGGTATGATCTCAAGGTAATTTCTTTCCATGATCTATCCATTTGTCTAAGTTACTTCAAACCCTAATTAATCAAAACCCCCATTTTTACATTTTTTCAGATCTACTAAGATCTAGTGGCTTATTGGATAAGATATTTAAAACCCACCTCTATAGTATCCACGGCATCCCAGATCTATAGTTTGGTGAGGATCGGCCTCCATTTGACCCCCTTCCCAAGGCAACTTAGCCTCTCCAAGTGAGGTCGCACTCCTTGGTTTGGGTGAGTTAACCTAGATCTAGTATGTGGGTAGTTGAGATTCCTCTTGATCTGCAATCTACATATCCAATAACCTACCCTTAGACTTTTACTTGGGAGTTTTCTGCCTTGTGGGCCCTATTCCACATTTTAAGGGATTAAAACCCCATTTTGGACCACTTGGTATCTTAAAACTCAGATCTAGTAAGATATAACCCTTGGATTGCCTTGATATTCTAGATCCACATTGTCACTTGCTTAAAATACTTGGATCTAAATTTTGGATGCCATTGGACTTGTCTTGATCCCATTTATCACACTTTTAACCCTCCTTGGGCAAGGTCGCACTTCTTGGGGAGATTGAGTTTGTCCACTTGTAGGACGTGGGTAGTTGAGATTTTGGTGGATTTGGAACACACATACCTTGAAATCTATGTCTAGTAGGTCATTTTGTGAAATCTTTCCTTGGGGATAGCATTCCTTGTTTTAAGGGATTGTGGTCCACTTAGGTCACATCATGAATTATTAGATCTAAATAGATCCATCCATCAAACCTTTAGTAGCCCATTTGTCTTATGTTATAGGGGTCATGATCTACAAGTTAACTCCACTTTGACTCCATTTATCCCAATTCCCAAGGCACTGATCTTTCTCCAAGCTCATTCGACTTTCCCAGATTGTTGGGTTAACTTGTGGTTTGACCCTTGTTTTGGTTGCTTGAATCCCTTGATGTTGTCATATATCATGATCAATCTTATCTCTAGTACTGGTTAGCCCCAATTCAACTATTAACTACCCTGCATTGGACACGGTTCCCAAGGAAGTGGATTTTCTCACAATTGACTAGTACTTTAATCCTGGATCTCATTTTCAAACACTATAAGTCACTCTCATATCAACAATGAACCAAAGCTATACTCATTGAACCCCTTACTTATCTTGTGACTTCATCCTTAGGTCTAGGATACACCATACACCTTACAATACTTCACTCATACTTAACTTTGATTTGGTGTTTTGGTTTGATCTCTCCTATCGAGAGTAGATCTGGGTCTCCCCCTTTGTTGTCTGGGCTAGATAACATAAAGTGAAGGTTGCCTTGATTGGCGTGACAACCATCTATTGGAAGTCGAGGTGATCGTGGTTGCACCTTTTGAGTTGCCCTTTCCTACTACCATCCATTAATGGATACATCCATAGGGGTAACTACAGTTTAGGTGATAACAGGGCTCCTACCGATTTGGGTGGTGGCATGTACATGTGGGCAAGCTTCTAATCGAAACTCCAGCGAGCCCCACCATTCATCAACATCGTGGAGTGTGTCAAACTACAGTTTCGCTTTCTCATCCAACGTGGGCCATCATCCTCACGCAGGCCGTGTACATATTTTGTTATTGATGAGTGGCACAGCCCATGTGTTAAAGTTTCTATTCACTCAACCATCCAAGAAGTAGCCAACTAAAGCATGGAAACATCAACTTCAACGTCTCACTTTCTTCCTCATGCGTGAGCAACTAGCTCCACAAGCTCGGTTGTTTCCTTTCTGAGTTGTTTTTTGCTAATTGAGGAGGTGCAGCACCATTGGCTTTGAGCTTAACTTGCTCTACAAACTAGGAGCTTTGTCTCCTTAGGGTTTTGCGCCCTAGCTCACTTGCCATTTGCTATAAATTGAGGAGCTTGGCTCCATTGTAAGGATCTGAAGGTGGAACCTCTGCTCTGGTATTGTATCATTTTCCGAATATTTGAGTAATAAAATAAGGCTTTGGAGGCTAGTCCTGAAGTGTTCTGTGGAGGCATGATGTGTTAAGCTTTGCTTATGAGGTAATTTGTATTGATTTCATATGTCTTATGTATTGTTGAGATCGATTTGTCTTTGGAAGGAAATTAATTTCAGTAAGAATATCATATAATGCTTTATAGATTATTTGTTGTTGTTGAATGGTAGAAGGATTAACAAAGATTTATAGTTTCTTGTTTGAACTTACATCTTCGATTATTCTTTTTATTTGCAGACACAGGTATTTTTAATCTCCTTGTACAAGTGTTGTGAGATCTTTTTGCAGGTAACCTACGCTGGAGGAAGTACCAAGCATGTTAGCTTGCTCGTCTTCTAGAATCTTCAAACAAAGCTCCGTCTCTCCGGTCCTTCAAGGGAACAACTCCATTGCCCAAAATTAATGCTCAAACCCCCAAGGGTTCATCTTCAAGATCCATCTTTCTAATATAAATTTGTTACGGTTCTATTTTATTCTAGATCTCAAGTTTTAATATCATAAGAAGTAGATCTAGTTTCCTTAAGCTTGCACCTAATTCAAAAAAAAATCTAAGTTTTGCTAAGGAAAAGTGCTTATAAAAGAAATATCTAGCAGTTGTTAGGCTTCTAATTTGGCTTGCAACTTGAAAGAGGGCAGCCAAAGATCCTAGCAAGGCAAGCTCCCTAGCTTATCTTACTAGTTACTTTCCTGTCTCATTTTATTGCATCATTTAGATCCTTTTTTTTAAGGTTTAGTTTGCATCAAGAAGTAGTTTTAATTTTAAGTTGTTTCTATGCATTTTACTTTCTTATTAGCTTGCTGGTCTGTTTTGTTTCATATCAGTCCTAGAGTTTAATTTCTTTTTAAAAGTTAGTCTAAGATCCAAAAATTTCACAAAAAACATTTTCTTTACTTACTAGTTGCATTAGTTGTGATTTTCACACTTTGTAGCATTATCAGAACACTCTTAAAGTGTTTTGATTGTAAGTTCTAACCAACTTTAGCTCGCTGGTCTGTTTTATGTTCTTCCCAGGTTGGAGTTATAAAACTCGCAGAAAAGATATCTCGAAGGCTCCTAGAACCACCTTGAGAACTAGCTTTCAAAGCAGTGTTCTGTTTGCATAAAAATTTGTAAACTGACTTGTTCCCTAATGATAAAGGGCAAGCAGTATTTCTCTTAAGTTTCCAAGTTGTAATCGAGAGAATAAAAAGAGCATAGCAGGCAACTCCAACGCCTGACCCCAATCCCCCCAGGGGGAGATTCGCACCTTTTCATTTTTTTATTTTTCAGAACTTTTTTCTAGTTTTTTCGTTTTAGATTAGTTTTCATTTGATCAGTAGTAATTAAACAACTCACTCAAGCACACAACGTCCTCCGAGGACCCGTTTATCATTTTATATGCTTTTGTGTTTTATTCAATTATTATTCTGTTCTTAAAATTTAATCCTAAAATTAACCCCCCTTGCTTTATTCTTGGAGTTTAGTGTAGGTTAATCATCCACTCACACATTTTAATCAAACGAACAACGCCCCAAACCCGGAGTATGCTCTTGACTACTGCAGCTTAGTCGGAACAGTTGGCTCAATCAGAAACGGGTGCAAGGTACTTAGTGTTAATAGGACAATCCATTAGAATCCAATCCTAAGAGCTCGGGAGGTTGCATGGACTGAATCCACAGAGTCAGCAGGTTCTTAAGCGGGTTCATCCTCGCCTGGTTGGACCCTTGGTAAGGTTGCTAGAGCACTCAGTTCAAAGTTTAGGTTTCTTTTGGGCCAAACCAAGAATTAACCCACTCCTTAACTACTCATTTAGTAATCATAAAATAAACCAACTGAGACACTGCAATACTTTCACTGAGACTACACAAGCAACCCTACACAGCAGCATTTGCACATTCTCGGCACTGGTCTTTAATTTTCCATGTTTTAAGTTTCAATCTTGAATGTCGTGAATGCTTATCTATCTTGTGTGGTGTTAATTAATTGATTCAATTTTCAAGCAGTGATTAATTGTTAAATTTTATCATCTCATCATCTTTTAACTCCTAGAATAGAATTTTTATCTTTTGTTGTAGATTAAAAGCCTTAGATTATTTTTCATAGGGACCACCGCCCTTGGCTTCGCTAGGAGTAAGCCTAGACAGAGGAGTCGAGTAATCAGGTGACAGCACTTGACTCTCACTTACCCCCAAGGACACACTGAGCGGCTTGAAGGTTTCCTGCCGTGTCCCCCCCAGGTGTGTATTAGGCGGCAACATTTTGGCACCGTTGCCGGGGATAAACCTTTCTATTCCCGGGTCACGACTTTTGTTTTCTCCTTTTTGTTTTGCTTTGTTTGATGAATGATGAGAGTAGATCTTTATTCTTTCATCTAGCGACTCCATTATCCTTTTTCTCTTTATAAAATTTCAAAGTTAAAAAAAAATAAAAATTGAGAGAGTTTTTAATGCATATTATTTTTCTCACATGGCAACTCCATTGAAGGGATAAAACCCTTATATCTCATAGATTTGTTGAGACTGGTTGTGTGTAGATGAGCCCATGCGACACAGTAAACTTGAAAGCTCATCATTCTGACAACTTCCCTATTTCAGTACAAATTGTCCTCCATGGTTATTTTAGACTGATGCTTTTGACACTGATATGGATGATGAAGAGTCTGGTGCTCAAATTGCTAGTGCATATCCTCCCATCAATTTTGCATATATCTCAGGTTTTCCTAACTTTCACTATGGTGAGGAGGATATATCAAGCTATTTGCCGATGTTTTATGGAAATGGTGATCCAGTCATCCAACACATCAGGTCTTTCCTTAAGGTTCTGGCTGACTTCAATGTTTTGTATGAAGATAATATGATGCAGATGTTTGCGGGTACTCTGGAAGGAGAGGCTTATTATTGGTTTATTGAGGACCTTCCTAGCAAATGTATTACCTCCCTTTCATGCTTCCTTAGAATTTTCTTAAAGCAGTGGCAGTATGATGATGACTCTGTGGAAAGATTCATTGAAAAACCCTTGGCTTACTTCTTACCCGAGATCGAATATCACATGGAAGACCCTGAGCCTCCTCGTGTTGTCATGACAGAGAACATTGAATATGTGGAGTTTCCTATAGCCTCTCTCACTAAAGAAGAGATTATGTAGCTTATTGAAAATCATGGTGCCATTCTCCCTGGAGCATAGTTTGACTTTGAGAGAATGATCCATGATGATCCCATTGAAGAATTTCATGAAGCATCCATGATTGAGGACATTGTTGTGGACCCTCCTCATTTCACTTTAACAGAAAATATGGAAGATTCAGAGTGTTCTCAGGTCCATTTCAATGATGAAGATCATATGTATGTTCCAAACTTACCTGAAGAGGAAGCCAATGCAAAGATTAACGAAGACATTCATAAAGGATCTTTAATTGAGGAGGTCTTTGAGGAGTTCCCTCACATTTCCATGGTAACAAACATTGAAGATTTGGGATTTCAATAGTACTCTAGTGAAGATGACAACATTTGCACTCTAGATGTTCCTACAGAAGAAGCCATTATGGAACTTGATGAAGAAAATTTTAAGCAACCATTGATGGAAGATGTTATTGAGGAACCTCTTCATATTACCATAATGAAAAGCATTGAAGAGTTGGAGCTATCTCAGGATCATTTCAGAGAGGATTATGACACTTATACTTCGCATCTACCTTCAGAAGAAACCAGTACAGAGGCTTATAGAAAAATTTATGATGAAGACAGCATTGTGTATGATAATACTCCTCTTTACTCTCCACATGGTAATGAAGTTAGGGAAAGCTTTTTCTCTTGTAAACATTTTGAAGACGAACCTTGTAAAGAGGTTTATTATGACCATGAGGAAGACAAATATAGCCAGGGACATGATACAACTAGTGAAGACTCATCCATCTTTGCCAAAAATAACTATGATGATTATTGGATATACATTGAGAAACCCATTTTTGATGTATCTAGAGAAGGGAGTGTGCATTCAGAAACCTTGGGAGATCTTGATATAAAAAAGGAGCATGCATGTGCTTCATGTGATCAGTCAAAACCAAACATCAGTACTAGTAATAAAGACCCGGAGGTGCTATGCATTGAAGATTCAGATGGGACTCAGTCAATTGAACGTCAGTCACAACCTTCATCTTCACATTCAGAATTCTCTTATGATTTGGAGCGGCTTGGGGCTTATGTTACTATAGAAGTTTTTCATCTGATAAGCCCTCTAAGGTAGTAAGGTGGTGTGGTTGATCTATTCCATCCTACAAATTTGTACATCAGTCCTATCCAATCTTGGATAGAAGCAGCCTGTGAGAGGATCTGCCAGTTGAGGAAGCAGTTTGATGATATTCTGCATGGTCATGATCTCCCATCCAGCCCCCCCATCCTCAACATTTTCGCAGGTTTTCATCTTGTGAATAAGGTATCCTTGTTTTGGCTGGTAACCAAACATAAGGTAAATTTATTTTTTGATGACATGTTAAGGTGGTTGCATTGGATTTATCATTTTACTTAGCATTTTTATCATGTTATGCTTAGAGTAGGAAATAAGCTCCTCAAAGTGAGCATTTACTTTCTGCATTTCCCTTTTTAGTTAGTTTTTTCCTTTTGAATAAAGTAACTTATGGTTCATTGGTTTTTTGCAAACACTTGTGCTACTGAAAGGTTTTCTTGTCAAGTTGAGATGTTTTTATAGGTCATAGAAAGCAGAGATTCTGGTGTTCTTGTATGCTCTCCAGCAGTTGGAGCCAGATGTTACCACCTAAAGTTGCACTTTAGTTGGAATTCAGTGAGCCGCTAGTGTTGCACAAGTCACTTGTGCTTATCAGAGTTCAGAAGTTCCAAATTTGGTCTGTTCAGGGCCCCTTTTTTAATGTTTTGTAGTACATGACCGTGCTCCACGGGGTTTGTAATAAGCGTACTAGCATGGTGGTCTTTGAGTGACTTGGTTCCCTAGGACTTGACAACCAAAGAAGGTATTCCAAGGAGTTTTTTCCCTGGTCAATTATGCTTTTCCTTTAGCCGAGTATAATCGGTGAGGTTTTCTCCTACACCTCCAAAGTTGGAATGCCCAAAGTGGGGGTTAGGCCTTAGGGGATTATTAGAGCCCATTTTGTAACATTTATAAACATGCTAGGCGCTAGGATTTTATCGTTTTGTCATGTACTAGGTCCCCCTGAAGTTTCAGTCAATCCCAAGAAAAATAATTTTTTTGCATTTTTAAGCCATTTTTTAATGGTTTAAATGAAAAAATTCAAAAGATGATAAAAGTGGTATCCAGAGTCGGATTTTGGTGCACAGATGCTCGTTTTCAAGCTCAGAGCATCCTCTTTACCCTGATACCCAATTTTCCTATGTTTCGGGCGACCGGAAACCCTCGTGGAGCAGTTTTGCTTATCAGAGCTACATTTTGGCACTTTAATGCTAAAATTACTACAAAATGCACTTTGGCAAATAATTAAAATATTCAAAAGGTGGCATTTAGCACATGCCAATTGAAGTGGCTTACATCATCATAAGGTGGGTGACCATGTTGAAGAGTTAAAGCATATATTATAAGATGTTTTAAAAATCAAAGTTCATACAAAGCTCCATGCTACGAATTTCCTTCACGTGGGGCCTTTTCTCCATGGCCATGAGCGAATTAGTTGGGAGATAAATCAAGTATATGGTGGGTGCTTGAAGTAATATCTCAAACCTTAGCTTATGAATCATTAAAGTTGGCATTTAAATTAAAGTGGAAAGACAAGCTATTTCATAACCGTACGGATGCTTCACATGGGCCATTTTGCTCCACGCAGCCATGTCATTTTTTTTGGTTTGGTTGTTATGAGTTCGAGTTGTGGGATCTGTTATCACCTAAACTGTAGTTACCCCTATGGATGGATCCAGTTATGGATGGCAATAGGGAAGGGCAACTCAAAAGGTGCAACCACGATCACCTCGACCTCCAATATATGGTTGTCACGCCAGTCGAGGCAACCTTCGCTTTATGTTATCTAGCCCAGACAACAAAGGGGGAGACCCAATCTACTCCCGTCAGGAGAGATCAAAACCAAGACACCAAATCAGGGTATTTCCAAGTGAAGTTAGGTTTATGGTTTATCCTAGACCTAAAGATGAAGTCACAAGCCAAGTGGGGGTTCAATAGGTATAGCTTTGGTTCATAGTTGATGTGAGAGTGACTTATAATGTTTGAAGTGAGATCTAGGATGAGTGTACTAGTTCAATGTTGGAAAATCCACTGCCTTGGGAACTGTGTCCAATGCAGGGTTGTTTAGGGGTCAGATTGGGGCGAACTAGTACATGAGACAAGCTTGACCATGGTTCATGATGTCTTCAAAGGTATAGTTTACCATGCATAGGTCAAACCACAAGTCAATCCAACAATCTAGGAAAGTTGAATTATCTTGGAGAGAAACCAGTGCCTTGGGAATTGGGAAGTGGAGTCAAAGTGGGGTTGACTTATGGTTTAGGACTCCTACAACATGAGACAAGTGGGCAATAGAGGTCTTGATGGTTGAATGTGTCTAGATCTAGGTTTGACCCAAGTGGACCACAATCCCTTAAAACAAGGAATGCTATCCCCAAGGCAAGATTTGACAAAGTGATAGTCTAGACCTAGGTTTTGAATTATTCCGGTTTCAGATCTGCAATAATCTCAAGTACCCAGTTCCTAGAAGTGAGTGAACTCACTTCTCCAAGGTGGTGCGACTTTACCCAAGGAGGCTTAAATTGGGGTTTAGGTGGGTCAAGACAAGTCGGATGGCACCCAAATTTTAGATCCGGGTAGATCAGTCAGGTAAGGGTATGGATCTATAGTTTCACGGTAATCCGATGGCTAGATCTTACTAGATCTGAGTTTAAGTGTTCCAAGTGGTCCAAAATGGGGTTTAAATCCCTCGAAATGTGGAATAGGGCCCACAAGGTGAATTTCAGAAAAGTGACAACCTGGGTGTATGTTATTTGATGTGTAGATGTCAAATCAAGTGGAATCTCAAACACCCATCACCTAGATCTAGGTCAACCTGCTCAAACTAGGAAGTGCGCCTTGCTTGGGAGAGGCTAAGTTGGCCTGGGAAGGGGGTCAAACGGAGGTCAATCCTCACCAAACTATAGATCCGGGATGCCGTGGATGCTATAGAGGTGGGTTCTTAGTATTACGCCCAACAACCCAATAGATCTAAGTAGATCTGAGAAAATGTAAAATGAGGGTTTTAAGATATTTAGGGTTTCAACAATTTATGAGCTATGTCAATGGATTGGATAAAGGAAAGAGAAACAAACCTGTGGATCTTACCTGGGTAACCTTGTAGATGCCTTGATGATGATGATCTATGCAAACCCGATCAATTTGAGAAGCTTTGAGGTAGTTTCTATGCAAGTCGATTTGGTCCAAGAAGCCAATGCGCCCTCTCTCCTGCACAACAAACGTCAACAATATCAGATTTGATGCATCAAGAGATAAGACTAATGCCACAAAAGAAGTAACAGAAATATAGCATAGATCACAATGATGCTAATGATAACCCCCTGATACAAGCGAATGCCAAGAAAGTCGATTTGAAGAAGCCTTGCAAAATCGCCCTTGTTGAAGTCGCCCTCCTGTAGACAAACAATGATTTCCAAAAAAGATAGATCTTGCCACAATTTCCAAATGCTAGGTTGCAATAGACTTTCCAATCACCATCTAAGAACACCAGATGCAAAGGAGACCACAAGAATTTCCACAAGAATATTTTTCTATACCAATAATCCAAGAGCCAAAGACCCTTTACAATGAGAGGCTCTCTCCTTTAAATAGGAAGGAGAGGCACCAAAACCCTAACCACTTTTTGAATGAGTGGCTAAGATTAGAAGATACAAATGTCTAATCAATGGTTGAGATGAGCTCAACAACATAATACATGGATCACACATAAAATATAACATAAGTGGACAAAATCGCCCTAGAAGAGGGGAATCCCACCAAATCATGATGATGAAATATCATAAGAGGCTTATGGTGGGTCCAAGGGGTAATTTTATCCCTCCTTGGTCAATCCCCATAGCACAATAACCAATAAATAATCATGAATGTACCAAATCGTGCCTCCATAGTGAAGTCGTGGTCCTCAAAAGACCTCAAAAAATCCACAGAAAGTGCCATAAATGATGGATGCGGGCCCCGATGAAGCTGAAACTGCTGGAGAAGGTGTGGAAGGTCCCGATCTATCATCACTGATCATCCCATGCCATAACTTTGCCTCAGTAGCCCAAATCGATTTCCTCAATAGCCATTTCTACCAATCCTGAAATGCCTCGGGAAGCGTGAAACTGCCCCAAACAGCCTCCTGGAGTGCTGGCGCTGTCAAGGTGAGGGCACCAATGTGTCCGGAAGGGGGGTAATATGGTAAAAACAAGTGGCTGGACCACCCCCTCCATCATCAGCGCCCTAGGTCAACCGGATAAAAGTCATCTCTGCTCCAACAGGGCCTCCAACAGACCAAAACTGCACTAGGACAGCCTACTGAGGCTCAATCATCACTGTAAGTGCCCGGAACTGAAAACAAACTGTCCCATTGGACTCAGAAGGTCCTGTTATCACACCATAGTAGCAGGGCTACTATTCTTGTACAGCAGATATCTGCACATTCCAGAGCTTCCTTTATTCCAGAGCATGGCTATATATTTTGGATCACTCATGATCAGAGCAGTACATTATTCAGATTTTATGACCTTGTGTCAAGGCTGAGCCTTGAGAGTTCAGATTTGATGACTGATGTGACCACTTATCCCATTACAGTTTCAGTTCAGTGCCTAGAGATATATTGCAGCAGTGTTTCAGATGATGCATGATGATGATTATTATGATGATGTTATGGATATGTTCTCACTGACTGTGGATTATTATCTTGTTGATTTAGTCATGATCATGGCATGTGCTTGGTATATTATTCCTGATGTGGCAAACTATTTAAAATGAATTGTAAATCATAAAATGGACAATTGCTTGCACTTTTAGGTCATTTAACAAAACTTACTGGTATTTCACCTTACATAGACATGGTCTTTCCCCGACACCAGTTGTCTGCTAGTGTAGGCTCCATATTCACTTGTCTCCATCCATACATGACCTTCCTGTTTGACTTTAAACCCTGACTTGTCTCATTTGACTTTCTGATACTGAGGACTTCCCCATTTTTCCACCTCTGTGTTTGGACCGCATCCCTGTTATCCAGTGTCTCGGCTCTGAGTTGGTGACAGAACTTGCCTTTGGTGAGTTGGATTGTAGGCCTAAATCATTCTGGTCGGTTGTCCCGATGTTTGGCATTGGCTCGAACTCCCCCTAGTCACTTGAGATGTTGTTGGCTAAAACTGAAAGCTCATGTTCTACCTATGGAAACTTGAAAAATTCGCCCATGGAAACAAAAAAGGGCAAGAGCAATGAAAAGCTAAAAATACTCCTCGAAGAGTATAAGAAAGGTCCAAAAAGCAATAGTTCTTAAAAGCTATATCTAAACAATTGCTGACCTTAGAAATATGTGAAAAACATGCCCTGGATGCAAGCTGCAACTAGTTGTGCTTCTCAGCACATCTGAAATCCGAAGGGTTATGTAGGCCAAAAAGGCCATGGAAATAAAATTGAATGATCCTAATGAACCTGGATCAACTTGATGTAGACATGATGCCTAAGTTGAATAAGCACTCTCTAAACAACTTATCCATTTGTGAGGCACAGCCATCCCCCGTGTTTTTGTCCAGCACAGAGTTTGTAGCTTCCCCCTTCTCCCAGTCCAAAGTATTTTTGAGTTAAGTTAGACAAGTCAAACCCTTGGCCCAACCTTGCTCCTAGCCTTCATCCTTCACTAGCAGTTTGACCATGTCCAATGGGTGAGTTTGTCATTTGAACTATTGTGCAAGTGATTCTATATAACCACGGAATATGTTAACTTGATTAATGCCACTGAATGGAATTTTATACTTTGAGCTTAGCTGTGGGAATGATTAGAGAAACATTGTCTTAGTCTACTGATGTGATTTATCCTTGATTATATATTCTTGGGATCCGTGATGATGTGGACCATGTATAGATGATTATTGATGATGATTTATGGTCCCACATGTTTGATGATGATATCATATGATGGACATATGATGCAGATGATGTTTGATCCAGTTCAGCAGGTTTATTATTATTTCAGATCAGCAGATTATACATTGTCCATATATGGTGGACCCTACAGCTGGCCCATTAGGGCAACCCAGGGTGTATGAGTACTCATTCCTAGTGGATTTGGGTCTTCTGGATCCATTGAGACAATTATCTTTCAGTTCCGGGCACTTCTGACAGTGATTGATGCAGTTTTACACTTGTTGACCAGATTTGGGGCTGATTTCCCAGCCTGAGCAGCAGGGGCCCCCGAGAGGCCAGTTCACCTAGGGCGCTGATGATGGAGGGGGTGGTCTAGCCACTTAATATTACCATTTATCCCCCCTTCCGGAGAGCCTGGTGGGCTCAGATTGACGGCGCTAGCACCCTAGGAGGCAGTTTTGGCACTTTCACAGTTCCCGAGGCAGTTAAAAAATGGGATAAAGTGGTCACTGAAGAAATCGATTTGGGCAATTGAGGCAAGGTTTTGGCATTTGGTTTTCACAGAGGTCTTCCAGGGTGGCATCACTACCTTCCAGCCAGTTTTCACCATGTGGGTATGCCCGGATTGATCACAGGAGGACATTTACTGCTTGACTGTCATGGATTCTGAGGACAGTTTTGGTCATTTTTATTATATTGGACATATTTTATTATTTTTATTGTGCCTTGGGGATGAGCTAGTAAGGATTAAAACCTCCTAGCCCCACCATGAGCTTATATTTTCATGTCCTAGTCACCATGAGGTGGATTTTGATGCTTATATTTTCTCTTGTGGATGACGTCACCCCCTTATTGTACTTTTTAGTGGGGGCGCTATCATTATGTGGGTGATCCATGTGATAGGTTGTTATGATTTATTATTAGCCATTGATTAGATCTTGAGATCTTTTAATCTTAGCCACTCATGTAAAAAGTGGTTATGATTGTACTCTCTTCCCATCCTATTTAAGGAGGGAGCCTCTCATTGTAAAAATTCATCTAGAGATTTTTGGCTCTTGGCTCTTGGAATAAAGTTTCTATCTTTTGGAGTACATGCTTGGATTGGAGTGAATGTTGGTTGTTTCGATTGTAAATGCTATTGTCCATTGCACTGGAGGATCTATTGTAGCTATCTTGCATATTTGCCATACTTTATTTGCAGGTTGAGAGGGCGACTTTGACAAGTGCGAATTGGTGGGGAGGCTTGCCCTTCAAGCTTGGAAGAAGTCGTTTTGGGTTTGACAGGGAGTAGTTTTGCCTTTGTGTCAACTATTCTATGTTTTTCTCTCTCTTGCTTGTATCTACCTTCAATTTGTTAAACTGATTGATGCTTTGCTCCTTGGCTTGACAGGTTAGAAGGAATCACATGTGGCTTGGAAAAATCGATTTGGCAAGAGGGCTTCAACAATTCTCCATTTGATCTTTGGCAAAGTAATCCTCGTCTCAACTAGCATTCATCTCTTCATCCAGGTATGTTCCAAGAGGTATGATCTTCTCTTCCTTGAATCTTCCATAATTTCTAGATCACAAAAACCCTAATCAAATTAAAACCCTTGTTTTTGGTATTTTTTTAGATCTACTTAGATCTAGCCTTGCAATTGAAAAGATATTGAAAACCCACCTCTATAAGATCCACCCCTAGTTGGATCTATAGTTTGGTGGTGATTGGCTAAAAATTGACACACTTTTCAATGCAAAAAGCCTTCTTGAACCTAAATCGATTTTCCTAAGAGAAGCTTGTTGGGTTAGATCTAGCACATGGGTAGGTGAGATCCCACTTGATTTGACATCTAGACATTTGATAACCTATACCCATATCTTTACTTTGGTGAAAACTACCTTGTGGACATCTCTCCATGTTTTAAGGGGTTGAAACCCCCTTTTGATCTTCTTGGCATCTTAAAACTTAGATCTACTAAGATCTAGCCATTGGATTCACTTGAAACTTTGAAGGAACATAGATCGGGGTACTAACATCCCGGATCTACATTTTGGTGGCCATTGGACTTGATTTGGTCCACCAAAACCCATTTTTGGACCCTCCTTGAGCAAATCGCACCCCCTTGATTTTTTGAGTTGGTCCACTTCTAGGAAGTGGGTGTGTGAGATTTTCGTGGATTTGGAATGCCCATGCCTTGAAACCTAGGTCTATACTGTCCTTCCGTCAAGATCCGCCTTGGGGATTGCATTCCTTGTTTTAAGGGATTGTGGTCCACTTTTGGTCATCACTTAAAAACCTAGATCTAGTAAGATCCAACCATTGGATCTCATTCAACCCATTTGATTTGGCTTCTAGGTGTCCCGATCTACACTTTGACATACTTTTTGACCCCATTAGCCCATCCAACAAGGCACTAGTCCTTCTCCAAGCAAGGCGCACTCCTTGGGATTAGTGTCAAACCCTAGATCTAATACATGGGTAATCCTAGAACCAACTCCAACTTCTAGATCTAGCCTAGATCTAACCTATAGTACCAATCTCACACCTAACTTCACCTTGTGGGCCTACCTAGAATCATTTCACACTTCCCAAGAAACTAGACCCACTTGTGTAAACACATGGTACTATACCTAGTAATCATACCCCATAAAGTGGCCTAAACCATACATAGGTTGAAACACTAACTATCCATTACACCACCTTCAACCATTCCTTGACTCTTAGGTCCACTTAGCCTTGCATTGGTTTCCGTAACTCATCATTTACCTACCCTTAGAAACCTTTGTTTGGGTCCAATCGACTGTGATTGGGGTATAGGGTCTCCCCCTTGGTCTAGTTACACCTTGACTTAAAGCGAAGAGTGCCTCGGTTGACGTGACTCCCACATTGCATTGGGAACCGTGGCATCTCTTGGGTCACCTCTTTAGTTGCCTGTCTCCTCTACCGTCCCGGATGGGATACCTCTAGGGGCAACTACAAGTTGTGTGATAACAGGTCCAAATCTATCCAAGATGTGTACTCATACACCATATGAGTCTCTGCATGATCAAAATAAATGTCCAATATACCGGAACAAGGCCAATAATAATGCGCTGTACATATACAAACACTGCTGTAACCCCAGAATCATCATCATAACCCTGTAGCTGCTGCATAGAATCATCCTGTATGTGTACATAGACCATATATCATCTATCCATATCATCATAAGGTCTAACATCTCATGTCCCATGGTCCTCCATGGTCAAACTAGGTCCAAACAAGACCAAATATAACTCAGTCCATCATCCAAGGCTGCTGAAAAGTATCAAGGTTAATACATGCTTTACAATTTATTCAAATAGCAATTATAACACAGAGTAATCATGACTGGCGATCTAAATCCAAATATATAGTGTCGTTAATTATTATTATTACTCAGACTAGACTTTCAGGATCATACTCACTTCATAGTTGTGATCAATTTGCTAGTGAAGGGTGAAGGCTTAAATTAACTGGCTAGGCTAAGGGATGACTTAACTGTCTTGACTTTGTGACACTTTGGCAAGGGAAAGGGAATACACCATAGTATATACTGAATGAGCAATAACACAGGGAATGGCGGTGTCTCACAAATGGATGAGTTGTTTGAAGAGGGTTTATTCACCTTCACAGATGCGCACAATCCATAATACAAATAAGGCCAGCAATTGTTTAGATATAGCATTTAAGTTCCATTGCTTTTTGGGCCTGAAGTTTCCATAGCCTTGATCTATGTGTGTTTACAAACACATTGCATAGATTTACATTTTTTCTTTAGGCTTTCTGCTGCAGGTGTGTTTTTAAGGCACTTGTTTACCTGAGCACTTCTAGGTGTGTCATGGACAACTTGTTTACCTAGGTATTTATTTTCCACAAGATATAACTGTTATCACCTAAACTGTAGTTACCCCTATGGAAGGATCCAGTCATGGATGGCAATAGGGAAGGGCAACTTGAAAGGTGCAACCA
Organism: Larix kaempferi; assembly: GCA_027924585.1. NCBI lineage: Eukaryota > Viridiplantae > Streptophyta > Pinopsida > Pinales > Pinaceae > Larix > Larix kaempferi. Next base: position 253,979 of record BSBM01000346.1, on the reverse strand, counting down.
CGATCACCTCGACCTCCAATGTATATGGTTGTCACGCCAGTCGAGGCAACCTTCACTTTATGTTATCTAGCCCAGACAACAAAGGGGGAGACCCGATCTACTCCCGACAGGAGAGATCAAAACCAAGACACCAAATCAGGGTATTTCTAAGTGAAGTTAGGTGTATGGTTTATCCTAGACCTTATAGGTTGAAGTCACAAGCCAAGTGAGGGGTTCAATAGGTATAGCTTTGGTTCATAGTTGATGTGAGAGTGACTTACAATGTTTAAAGTGAGATCTAGGGCTAGTGTACTAGGTCAATGTCAAAAGATCCACTGCCTTGGGAACCGTGTCCAATGCAGGGTTGTTTAGGGGTCAGACTGGGGCTAACTAGTACATGAGACAATCTTGACCATAGTCCATGATGTCCTCAAAGGTATAGTTCACCATGCAAAAGTCAAACCACAAGTCAATCCAACAATCTAGGAGAGTGGGTTGACTTGGAGATAAACCAGTGCCTTGGGAATTGGGAAGTGGAGTCAAAGTAGGGTTGACTTTATGGTTTAGGACTCCTACAACATGAGATAAGTGGACAGTATAGGCCTTGATGGATAAATGTGTCTAGATCTAGGTTTGACCCAAGTGGACCACAATCCCTAAAAACAAGGAATGCAGTCCCCAAGGCAAGATTTGACAAAGTGACAGTCTAGACCTAAGTTTTGAATTATTCTGAATCCGGATCTGCAAAAAACTCAAGTACCCAGTTCCTCGAAGTGAGTGAACTCACTTCTCCAAGGTGGTGCGACTTTCCCTAAGGAGGCTTGAATCGGGGTTTAGGTGGGTCAAATCATGTCGGATGGCATCCAAACTTTAGATCCGGGTAGATCAGTCAAGTAGGGATATGGATCTATAATTTTGTGGCAATCCACCGGTTAGATCTTTGTAGATCTAAGTTTTAGTGTTCCAAGTGGTCCAAAATGGGGATTAAATCCCTTAAAATGTGGAATGGGGCCCACAAGGTGATTTTCAAGAAAGGGACAACCTGGGTATATGTTATTTGATGTGCAGATGTCAAATCAAGTGAAATCTCAAACACCCATCGCTTAGATCTAGGTCAACCTGCTCAAATGGTGAAGTGCGCCTTCCTTGGGAGAAGCTAAGTTGGCTTGGGAGAGGGGTCAAATGGAAGCCAATCCACACCAAACTATAGATCCGGGATGCCGTGGATGCTATAGAGGTGGGTTTTCAATATCATGCCCAACAACCCACTAGATCTTAGTAGATCTGACAAAATGTAAAATGAGGGTTTTGTAGTATTTAGGGTTTTAACAATTTATGAATTATGTCAATGGATTGGATAAAGGAAAGAGAAACAAACCTGTGGATCTTACCTGGATAACCTTGTAGATGCCTTGATGATGATGATCTATGCAAACCCGATCAATTTGGAAGCTTTGAGGTAGTCTCTATGCAAATCGATTTTGTCCAAGAAGCCAATGCGCCCTCTCTCCTGCACAATCAAACGTCAACAATATCAGATTTGATGCATCAAGAGATAAGACTAATGCCACAAAAGAAGTAACAGAAAGATAGCATAGATCACAATGATACTAATGATAACCCCCTGATACAAGCGAATGCCAAGAAAGTCGATTTGAAGAAGCCTTGCAAAATCGCCCTTGTTGAAGTCGCCCTCCTGTAGACAAACAATGATTTCCAAAAAATAGATAGATCTTACCACAATTTCCAAATGCTAGGTTGCAATAGACTTTCCAATCACCATCTAAGAACACCAGATGCAAAGGAGACCACAAGAATTTCCACAAGAATATTTTTCTATACCAATAATCCAAGAGCCAAAGACCCTTTACAATGAGAGGCTCTCTCCTTTAAATAGGAAGGAGAGGCACCAAAACCCTAACCACTTTTTGAATGAGTGGCTAAGATTAAAAGATACAAATGTCTAATCAATGGTTGAGATGAGCTCAACAACATAGTACATGGATCACACATAAAATATAACATAAGTGGACAAAGTCGCCCTAGGAGAGGGGAATCCCACCAAATCATGATGACAAAATATCATAAGAGGCTCATGGTGGGTCCAAGGGGTAATTTTATCCCTCCTTGGTCAATCCCCATGGCACAATAACCAATAAACAATCATGAAAGTACCAAATCGTGCCTCCAAGGTAAAGTAGTGTATCTCCAAGGTGAAGTCGTGGTCCTCAAAGACCTCAAAAAATCCACAGAAAGTGCCATAAGTGATGGATGCGGTCCCCGATGAAGCTGAAACTGCAGGAGGAGGTGTGGAAGGTCCCGATCTATCATCACTGATCATCCCATGCCATAACTTTGCCTCAGTAGCCCAAATCGATTTCCTCAATAGCCATTTCTACCAATCCTGAACTGCCTCGGGAAACGTGAAACTGCCCAAACTGCCTCCTGGAGTGATGGCGCTGTCAAGGTGAGGGTACCAATGTGTCCGGGAGGGGGGTAATATGGTAAAAACAAGTGGCTGGACCACCCCCTCCATCATCAGCGCCCTAGGTCAACCAGATAAAAGTCATCTCTGCTCTGACAGGGCCTCCAACAGACCAAAACTGCACTAGGACAGCCTACTGAGGCTAAATCATCACTGTAGGTGCCCGGAACTGAAAACAAACTGTCCCATTGGACTCAGAAGGTCCAAATCCATCCAAGATGTGTACTCATACACCATATGAATCTCTGCATGACCAAGATAAATATCCAATGTACCGGAACAAGGCCAATAATAATGATCTGTAAATGACCAAACACTGCTGTATCCCAAGAATCATCATCATAACCCTGTAGCTGCTGCATAGAATCATCCTGTATGTGTACATGGACCATATATCATCTATCCATATCATCATAAGGTCCAACATCTCATGTCCCATGGTCCTCCATGGTCAAACTAGGTCTAACCAAGACCAAATACAACTCAGAGTATCATCCATAGCTGCTGCAAGGTGTCAAGGTCAATACATGCTTTACAATTTATTCAAATAGCTTCTATAACACAGAGTAATCATGACTGGCGATCTAAATCCAAATATATAGTGTCGTTAGTTATTATTATTACTCAGACTAGACTTTCAGGATCATACTCACTTCATAGTTGTGATCAATTTGCTAGTGAAGGGTGAAGGCTGAAATAAATGGCTAGGCTAAGGGATGACTTGACTAACTTGACTTTGTGACACTTTGGCAAGGGAAAGGGAATACACACCATAGTATATACTGAATGAGCAATAACACAGGGAATGGCGGTGTCTCACAAATGGATGAGTTGTTTAAAGAGGGTTTATTCACCTTCACAGATGCGCACAATCCATAATACAAGCAAGGCCAGCAATTGTTTAGATATAACATTTAAGTTCCATTGCTTTTTGGGCCTGAGTTTTCCATAGCCTTGATCTATGTGTGTTTACAAACACATTGCATAGATTTACATTTATTTTTAGGCTTTCTGCTGCAGGTGTGTTTTTAAGGCACTTGTTTACCTGAGCACTTCTAGGTGTGTCATGGACAGCTTGTTTACCTAGGTATTAATTTTTCCAAAAGATATAACATTTTATTTTTCATGGCCATTTTCATTTGGCATTTCTTTCATATACAAGATATAGCATTTGATTTTTTTCCAAATTTTGTATTGATGGCAGCACTAAAAGTTTCAGGTTTAGCCAACACAACTTTAGTGACTAGGGGGAATTCTCAAGGAACTCCAACTCACCATAGGTAAGTTTTGTCACCAACTCAGAGCCGAGACACAATAAACAGGGAAGCTCATCCAGTACAGAGGCTACAGTGGGGAAAGATCCTCCATGTCACTAGTCAAGTAGCAGATCAAGGTAATAATCTAAAAGGTAGGCCACGGATGGATGAAGACAATGAAAAGATGAAGCCAACACTAGCAAGCCATAGAATGGTGTAATGATCACCTCTATTCTCCCTAAGGAGGGTATGTACCAATGAGTATGAATAGTGAACTTCTAAGTCTGAGTAGGGACAGTAATATATATAATAGGTCAACCAGGTCCAAATATCTATATGATCGCCAGATCATGACACTAAGTGCTAAGACATGCTATAAGAATAAGTATAAAAGCAATCTAACCATAACACAATAGTATACCTGCTGAGTCATATACCTGAAAGCTCATCAACCTGTACCATCACCTGTCCTCTGAGACTGCTGCTGTAACTCTGGGCACTACTGTCTGCTCTGTACCAATGGCATAATGGCTATATCGGGCATCTCTCTGAGTGTCCCGAAACTCAGTCATGGCATGGGGAATATAACTGCTGTCCACAATCTGATAGTGATCCAATATAAATGCTCATCTCGGCATCTCAAATGCAAGGGAACTGGCTGAATAGTGTACTGGAATGAGAAAAATAATGTATGGTAGCCCGGCTACTATATATGTGATAACATCTGGCTCCGGCTGGGACAAGTGCTCGGCTGAAGTGAGCGCTTGAGAACCTCAGAATCTATGGTCTTCGAACTCTGCTACTCGAATCCATGATCCAGCACTCTACCATTTTATTTCCAGCTTTTATTCTTGCAACCTATTTTCTGCATTCACAAACATCTAAACAAAATACCTCATGCCGCATGTGTGGGAAAAATAATAAAATCAACTGAAATAAAATCTACTCTATGTCAGAAATATAAATGCATAAAATATAAATGCAGAAAGTAAATTAACATAATTTGCAAAATTTGAGTTTTATTGTGCAGGAAAAGAAAAAGTGACAGGTACTCAGTTAAACTAGGAGCTTACAAAGGAGCTTAGAGACTAAAAAGGTGCCAGACTCAATGGCTGAAAAGACTAGCTACTGCCTAAGTAGGCTTATTTGGTTTCCTACCTACCCTACTCTACCAGGCAATGCAAGCAGAGAAATCCCAACTATGTGGGATCAGGGATGTGATCCCTTAAGTCCCTCTGATGGACAGGATATAAGATACGTCGTCCACTACCAGTGGTCAGAAAGCACATGCCATCAATGCATCGCTCTACTGTGAAAGGTCCAACCCATATGTCATCAGCTTGTCCCGATCTTATATGCAATAAATGGTTGGGAATGATGACTTGACTTCCTGTATGAAAATTATTTCTATTGACTGACTCAGGAATAACTCCAATGTTACGAATAGGTATGGGATGGATTTCAGCAGGGTTTTGCGGTTGAGGTGTGACAATCCTCGAGTTTCTTCTAGAAGGAACTGCCTCCATTCTGGGTGGACCACCATCTAAAGAAATAGCAACTGTGCCAACAAGGATTTCCCTAACTTCCCTTCTTGTTTCTTGGATTTCCTCATTTGGCTCTTCCCTATGGGGAGACATAATTCTTTTAACAACCTCACCTACAGTCAAGAAGTCTCTATGTTCTTCCAAAGGAAGTGGCTCTTTAGATATGACAGTGTTATGACTAGAACCTTCCCCTGAAGGAACAGGTACAACCATGTTTTCCAGTCTGGGAGAAACTGACTCGGAATGAAATGTATAGGAAGTAGGAATGTGAGAAAGATCATGAGCATGATGACTAGATGACTCAGACGGTAGGAGGAAACCAGGGATATGCGGATATGTAGATAAAGCATGGCTTTGAGGCTCTGAAGGAGTTTGAAAAATAGCAAAGTTATTTAGATTATAGTCTCCTTCAGGAGCATCATTAATCAGGGCATCCTCTTCCCAACTTAGAGAGTTATCATGGACTTGAATAAGATTACCGTCTTCTAGAGATAGATGAGATAAAGAATCTTCTGTATCGGAATAATAAGTAGCTTCAGGCTCTTCGTTTGTTTCAACCCTAGTAGATGTTGCAAGATTGTTTTCCCATGGGTAAATAGGTGCAAGCCCTTGTCTTTCTCTCTCTCTATTGTGATCGGTCAAGGCAAACCACTCCCTAACAGTGAAAGGAATTCTTTCTCCCCTCCTAATATCATCAAACTCATCTTCATGTATTGGGTTTTCAATGTTCTCCTCATTGTGTGTTTGTTCATTGAGGTTTTCTATTGGGAGAATTTGTTCAATGCTTTGATCATCTAGCAGACTCTCATCTCTTCCTAGACTTCTTATGTCATCCTCAATCCCTTCAAGTGTGTGATTTTCTATAGCAGGTTCTTGAATGGTTTCATTGTTTTGTTCGTGATCTTGGGGTTGATTTTCATCTATTTCCTCAACAACATCATTTCTAATTATTTCAATCATTTGCTTATCTTCCCAAAAAGAATCAGAATCTTCCATGACCATACACATACTTTGATCAACTTCATACAATTCATCCTCATCTTCAACAAGGTTAGTTTTGGCATTATTTAATAATTCATCCCCGTATGTGTTTTTTAACCCTTCATCAAAAGATTCAACATGTTCATTATAACAAGGCTCTCTGTTAACCCGAATCAAAGCTCCATCAGGGTTGGGAACACAAATAAATGATAAATCCATCATAAGGTATCCACCTAGGCCAGCTGCCCATTTTCTAGATAAAAGCATTCCATATGCTGGGGGTAAGTCAATGACAACTACATCCATCATAGTAGAAATGTCTGAACATGCGAAAAGATCAGCTCTAAGGTTTTTTATCAAACCATAAGATGGCACTCGTCGGGAATCTATACCACAGACATTTCCATAAGGTCTAGTCACTTCAAGTCCCATTTCCTTCATAACTTGTAAAGGCATAACATTCATCGCTGCTCCAGAATCCAACATACAATTATGAAGGAGCATGTTTTGAATGTGCAAGGTAAGGTAAAAGGGGGAGTGACCACCGCTTTTTCTTTCATAAATGGCTGAATGGATGTTTATTGGTGGATCCTTCTCTGTTTCACTAGGTTGTGTTCCACTAAGCTTTTGGATGTGACATGACTCTAGGACCGGTTCAGGAGTTTTCTCTTGGCCAATACCATTGAAAAAATCCTCTACTTGGCATCTAACAGAGGGCACTTTCATTAACTCGGTGACAGGGATATTACACATTATCTTGCTTAGTTCTTTCTTCATATCAATCTTAAGATCATAATCATCTATGGCAAGATCTTCTTCTTCCTTTTTATCCTCATCAATCTTTTTATGTTTATCAAGGAAAGAAGGCTGGGAGGTGGTTCCTCGTTTGTATATTTGATACTTTGGTTGCTCTTTAGTTTTTGGGAGTTCTAAGGCACAACATGTGGAGCTAGGTTCTTCAATAACATCATCTTCTTGCTCCCATGGCTCTTCTTCTAAAAGGATTCTTCCAAAGTCTTCATCATAAGATAAGTCATTTATAAAGTTGATGTTTTCTGGTTGGTTATCATGGTCAATGGTGTCAGAGGGTATCTCTTCTTCTTCATCACACCAATTGACTTCCTTCTTTTCAGAGTTTTCTGGATATTCAGGTCGTCGCCTATCCCTATCCCCATCAGGCCTTCTATTATTATTCCAGTAAGGTTTAGGGCCATAAGGATTTCTATGTCTCTCAGGGTCATTCAAACTTGCCACATTCTTAGTCAGGACAGTTAATTGTTTCATCATTTCTTGCATGACTTCTAGAGTGTCCTTGGATTCCTTTGGCATACTCACAGGTTCCTTTGGTTTTCGGAGTCTAGGGTCAGATCTGGAAGTGGATGGGGTAAATTGATCGAAAAAGTTTTGTTTCCCCATGGATGCTACATTTTGTTCAGCCATTTTAGCATTTGATTGAGCGGTCTTTAAGTCATTTGGGTTTTTGTCCTTTAGCTGATAACCAACCCATCCCTCAAAAGCATTCAAGTAGTGAATGACAACTGCTTGATCTTTTGGTCTAATTTCTTCAGGGATAACAGCTACAGTCTTGTCAAATCTTATGTTAAACTCATGGACTGTTTCATTTTCTCTTTTCTTGATGTCAAAAAGTTGGTGTAAGAGAAACTTCCCATCTAACTTTCGGGACCACTCACTGTTTAGCTTGTTGACAAAGTTATCATACCCATCAATGGATGAGGCAGGCAACCTGTCAAACCACTTCCTAACATCTCCTTCCAAGGATGCCAGGAGACCCCTCATGAAAACATCTTCCTCAGATGCTCCATATGCTTCCATGTGTTCCCAAACTTTATCAATATGGTCTTCAATTGATATAGCGGATACTCCATCAAATCTGGGAACCTTTTCAAAATACTTTTCAGGCATGTCATGGGGTGCACCCTGGATTTGGGAAAAGTCTAAAGGAGATGGTTTTGCTTTTCTTCCAAAAATCCTAGGAGCTTGTGGTGGAGGAACATTCTGGTTTCCCGGGTTTGTTCCGGCAATTGGATTTGGTAAGTTTGTGTTTAAGTTTGAACTAGGTGATGAGGGAGGAAACGACTTGATCAAAGGGGATCCTAAAGTTCTGTTTGGAGAATCGTTAACCAATTTCCAAAGGAAGTTTGATGGTTGTGCTTTAGGATCTCTTTTACGATAGGTGATCGGGGTTCCTTCAACTTGATCTAAGTTTACTTTACTTCTTGTGTTGTAAGGATGTAAACGAGCTCGCTCCTCAGCGGAGTCACGATTGGGAGTCGCCAGGTAGATTTAACTCTTCTACCAAGATATGTGTCGTTTGTATATGCGGGAAGGACTAGGGCAAGCTATTGCCTCCCCGGCAACGGCGCCAAAATGTTAGGCAAAGAGAAAGGGGAGGAGAGCTTTAAAAATAATATGTCGAACCAGGGTAAGCCTATGCCTTCCCCGGCAACGGCGCCAAAATGTTATCACCTAAACTGTAGTTACCCCTATGGAAGGATCCAGTCATGGATGGCAATAGGGAAGGGCAACTTGAAAGGTGCAACCACGATCACCTCGACCTCCAATGTATATGGTTGTCACGCCAGTCGAGGCAACCTTCACTTTATGTTATCTAGCCCAGACAACAAAGGGGGAGACCCGATCTACTCCCGACAGGAGAGATCAAAACCAAGACACCAAATCAGGGTATTTCTAAGTGAAGTTAGGTGTATGGTTTATCCTAGACCTTATAGGTTGAAGTCACAAGCCAAGTGAGGGGTTCAATAGGTATAGCTTTGGTTCATAGTTGATGTGAGAGTGACTTACAATGTTTAAAGTGAGATCTAGGGCTAGTGTACTAGGTCAATGTCAAAAGATCCACTGCCTTGGGAACCGTGTCCAATGCAGGGTTGTTTAGGGGTCAGACTGGGGCTAACTAGTACATGAGACAATCTTGACCATAGTCCATGATGTCCTCAAAGGTATAGTTCACCATGCAAAAGTCAAACCACAAGTCAATCCAACAATCTAGGAGAGTGGGTTGACTTGGAGATAAACCAGTGCCTTGGGAATTGGGAAGTGGAGTCAAAGTAGGGTTGACTTTATGGTTTAGGACTCCTACAACATGAGATAAGTGGACAGTATAGGCCTTGATGGATAAATGTGTCTAGATCTAGGTTTGACCCAAGTGGACCACAATCCCTAAAAACAAGGAATGCAGTCCCCAAGGCAAGATTTGACAAAGTGACAGTCTAGACCTAAGTTTTGAATTATTCTGAATCCGGATCTGCAAAAAACTCAAGTACCCAGTTCCTCGAAGTGAGTGAACTCACTTCTCCAAGGTGGTGCGACTTTCCCTAAGGAGGCTTGAATCGGGGTTTAGGTGGGTCAAATCATGTCGGATGGCATCCAAACTTTAGATCCGGGTAGATCAGTCAAGTAGGGATATGGATCTATAATTTTGTGGCAATCCACCGGTTAGATCTTTGTAGATCTAAGTTTTAGTGTTCCAAGTGGTCCAAAATGGGGATTAAATCCCTTAAAATGTGGAATGGGGCCCACAAGGTGATTTTCAAGAAAGGGACAACCTGGGTATATGTTATTTGATGTGCAGATGTCAAATCAAGTGAAATCTCAAACACCCATCGCTTAGATCTAGGTCAACCTGCTCAAATGGTGAAGTGCGCCTTCCTTGGGAGAAGCTAAGTTGGCTTGGGAGAGGGGTCAAACGGAAGCCAATCCACACCAAACTATAGATCCGGGATGCCGTGGATGCTATAGAGGTGGGTTTTCAATATCATGCCCAACAACCCACTAGATCTTAGTAGATCTGACAAAATGTAAAATGAGGGTTTTGTAGTATTTAGGGTTTTAACAATTTATGAATTATGTCAATGGATTGGATAAAGGAAAGAGAAACAAACCTGTGGATCTTACCTGGATAACCTTGTAGATGCCTTGATGATGATGATCTATGCAAACCCGATCAATTTGGAAGCTTTGAGGTAGTCTCTATGCAAATCGATTTTGTCCAAGAAGCCAATGCGCCCTCTCTCCTGCACAATCAAACGTCAACAATATCAGATTTGATGCATCAAGAGATAAGACTAATGCCACAAAAGAAGTAACAGAAAGATAGCATAGATCACAATGATACTAATGATAACCCCCTGATACAAGCGAATGCCAAGAAAGTCGATTTGAAGAAGCCTTGCAAAATCGCCCTTGTTGAAGTCGCCCTCCTGTAGACAAACAATGATTTCCAAAAAATAGATAGATCTTACCACAATTTCCAAATGCTAGGTTGCAATAGACTTTCCAATCACCATCTAAGAACACCAGATGCAAAGGAGACCACAAGAATTTCCACAAGAATATTTTTCTATACCAATAATCCAAGAGCCAAAGACCCTTTACAATGAGAGGCTCTCTCCTTTAAATAGGAAGGAGAGGCACCAAAACCCTAACCACTTTTTGAATGAGTGGCTAAGATTAAAAGATACAAATGTCTAATCAATGGTTGAGATGAGCTCAACAACATAGTACATGGATCACACATAAAATATAACATAAGTGGACAAAGTCGCCCTAGGAGAGGGGAATCCCACCAAATCATGATGACAAAATATCATAAGAGGCTCATGGTGGGTCCAAGGGGTAATTTTATCCCTCCTTGGTCAATCCCCATGGCACAATAACCAATAAACAATCATGAAAGTACCAAATCGTGCCTCCAAGGTAAAGTAGTGTATCTCCAAGGTGAAGTCGTGGTCCTCAAAGACCTCAAAAAATCCACAGAAAGTGCCATAAGTGATGGATGCGGTCCCCGATGAAGCTGAAACTGCAGGAGGAGGTGTGGAAGGTCCCGATCTATCATCACTGATCATCCCATGCCATAACTTTGCCTCAGTAGCCCAAATCGATTTCCTCAATAGCCATTTCTACCAATCCTGAACTGCCTCGGGAAACGTGAAACTGCCCAAACTGCCTCCTGGAGTGATGGCGCTGTCAAGGTGAGGGTACCAATGTGTCCGGGAGGGGGGTAATATGGTAAAAACAAGTGGCTGGACCACCCCCTCCATCATCAGCGCCCTAGGTCAACCAGATAAAAGTCATCTCTGCTCTGACAGGGCCTCCAACAGACCAAAACTGCACTAGGACAGCCTACTGAGGCTAAATCATCACTGTAGGTGCCCGGAACTGAAAACAAACTGTCCCATTGGACTCAGAAGGTCCAAATCCATCCAAGATGTGTACTCATACACCATATGAATCTCTGCATGACCAAGATAAATATCCAATGTACCGGAACAAGGCCAATAATAATGATCTGTAAATGACCAAACACTGCTGTATCCCAAGAATCATCATCATAACCCTGTAGCTGCTGCATAGAATCATCCTGTATGTGTACATGGACCATATATCATCTATCCATATCATCATAAGGTCCAACATCTCATGTCCCATGGTCCTCCATGGTCAAACTAGGTCTAACCAAGACCAAATACAACTCAGAGTATCATCCATAGCTGCTGCAAGGTGTCAAGGTCAATACATGCTTTACAATTTATTCAAATAGCTTCTATAACACAGAGTAATCATGACTGGCGATCTAAATCCAAATATATAGTGTCGTTAGTTATTATTATTACTCAGACTAGACTTTCAGGATCATACTCACTTCATAGTTGTGATCAATTTGCTAGTGAAGGGTGAAGGCTGAAATAAATGGCTAGGCTAAGGGATGACTTGACTAACTTGACTTTGTGACACTTTGGCAAGGGAAAGGGAATACACACCATAGTATATACTGAATGAGCAATAACACAGGGAATGGCGGTGTCTCACAAATGGATGAGTTGTTTAAAGAGGGTTTATTCACCTTCACAGATGCGCACAATCCATAATACAAGCAAGGCCAGCAATTGTTTAGATATAACATTTAAGTTCCATTGCTTTTTGGGCCTGAGTTTTCCATAGCCTTGATCTATGTGTGTTTACAAACACATTGCATAGATTTACATTTATTTTTAGGCTTTCTGCTGCAGGTGTGTTTTTAAGGCACTTGTTTACCTGAGCACTTCTAGGTGTGTCATGGACAGCTTGTTTACCTAGGTATTAATTTTTCCAAAAGATATAACATTTTATTTTTCATGGCCATTTTCATTTGGCATTTCTTTCATATACAAGATATAGCATTTGATTTTTTTCCAAATTTTGTATTGATGGCAGCACTAAAAGTTTCAGGTTTAGCCAACACAACTTTAGTGACTAGGGGGAATTCTCAAGGAACTCCAACTCACCATAGGTAAGTTTTGTCACCAACTCAGAGCCGAGACACAATAAACAGGGAAGCTCATCCAGTACAGAGGCTACAGTGGGGAAAGATCCTCCATGTCACTAGTCAAGTAGCAGATCAAGGTAATAATCTAAAAGGTAGGCCACGGATGGATGAAGACAATGAAAAGATGAAGCCAACACTAGCAAGCCATAGAATGGTGTAATGATCACCTCTATTCTCCCTAAGGAGGGTATGTACCAATGAGTATGAATAGTGAACTTCTAAGTCTGAGTAGGGACAGTAATATATATAATAGGTCAACCAGGTCCAAATATCTATATGATCGCCAGATCATGACACTAAGTGCTAAGACATGCTATAAGAATAAGTATAAAAGCAATCTAACCATAACACAATAGTATACCTGCTGAGTCATATACCTGAAAGCTCATCAACCTGTACCATCACCTGTCCTCTGAGACTGCTGCTGTAACTCTGGGCACTACTGTCTGCTCTGTACCAATGGCATAATGGCTATATCGGGCATCTCTCTGAGTGTCCCGAAACTCAGTCATGGCATGGGGAATATAACTGCTGTCCACAATCTGATAGTGATCCAATATAAATGCTCATCTCGGCATCTCAAATGCAAGGGAACTGGCTGAATAGTGTACTGGAATGAGAAAAATAATGTATGGTAGCCCGGCTACTATATATGTGATAACAATAACATTTCATTTTTTATGGCCACTTTCATTTGGCACGCCTTTCATTCATGTGTGTTTAGAAACACATTGCATGAATGGGCTTTTCATACAAGATATAGCATTTCATTTTCCAGATTTTGTATTGATGGCAGCACTAAAAGTTTCAGGTTTGGCCAACACAACTTTAGTGACTAGGGGGAATTCACAAGGAACTCCAACTCACCATAGGTAAGTTTTGTCACCAACTCAGAGCCGAGACACAATAAACAGGGAAGCTCATCCAATACAGAGGCTACAGTGGGGAAAAGTCCTCCATGTCACTAGTCAAGTAGTAAGTCAAGGTGATAATCTAAAAGGTAGGCCATGGATGGATGAAGACAATGAAATGATGGAGCCAACACTAGCAAGCCAGAGTATGGTGTAATGATCACCTCTATTCTCCCTAAGGAGGGTATGTACCAATGAGTATGAATAGTGAACTGCTAAGTCTGAGTAGGGACTGTATAATATATATAATAGATCAAACAGGTCCATATATCTATATGATCGCCAGATCATGACACTAAGTGCTAAGACATGCTATAAGAATAAGTATAAAAGCAATCTAACCATAACACCATGATATACCTGCTGAGTCATATACCTGAAAGCTCATCAACCTGTACCATCATCTGTCCTCTGAGACTGCTGCTGTAACTCTGGGTACTACTGTCTGCTCTGTACCAGTGATATAATGGCTACATCGGTCATCTCTCTGAGTGTCCTGAAACTCAGTCATGGCATGGGGAATGCAACTGCTGTCCACAATCTGATAGTGATCCAATAAAGATGCTCATCTCGGCCTCTCAAATGCAAGGGAACTGGCCGAATAGTGTACTGGAATGAGAAAAATAATGTATGGTAGCCCAGCTACTATATATGTGATAACATCTGGCTCCGGCTGGGACAAGTGCTCTGCTGAAATGAGCGCTTGAGAACCTCAGAATCTCTGGTCCTCGAACTCTGCTACTCGAATCCACGATCCAGCACTCTACCATTTTATTTCCAGCTTTTATTCTTGCAACCTATTTTCTGCATTCACAAACATCGAAAATACCTCATGCCGCATGTGTGGGAAAAAATATAATAAAACAACTGAAATGAAATCTATTCTATGTCAGAAATATAAATGCATGAGATACAACTGCAGAAAGTAAATTAAACTACTAACATTATTTGCAAAATTTGACATTTATTGTGCAGGAAAAGAAAAAGTGACAGGTACTCAGTTAAACTAGGAGCTTACAAAGGAGCTTAGAGACTAAGAAGGTGCCAGACTCAATGGCTGAAAAGACTAACTACTGCCTAAGTAGGCTTATTTGGTTTCCTACCTACCCTAAACTACCAGGCAATGCAAGCAGAAAGATCCCAACTAAGTGAGATCAGGGATGTGATCCCTTAAGTCCCTTTGATTGACAGGGTATAAAATACGTCGTCCACTACCAGTGGTCAGAAAGCACATGCCATCAATGCATCGCTCTACTGTGAGAGGTCCCACCCATAAGTCATCAGTTTGTCCCGATCTTATATGCAATAAATGGTTGGGAATGACGACTTGACTTTCTATAGGGAACCTGTTTCTATTTACTGACTCAGGAACGACACCAATGTTACGAATAGGCATAGGGTGGATTTCTGCAGGGCTTTGCGGTTGAGGTGTAACAATCCTTGAGCTCCTCCGAGAAGGAACTGCATCAACTCTGGGTGGACCACCGTTTAAGGAAATAGCAACTCTGCCAACAAGGATTTCCCTAACTTCTCTTCTTGCTTCTTGGAATTCCTCATTTGATTCTTCCTCATGGGGAGACACAACACTTTTAACAACTTCACCTACAGTCAAGAAGTCTCTATGTTCTTCTAAGGGAGGTGGTTCACGAGATATGACAGTGTTATGACTAGAACCTTCCCCTGAAGGAACGGGAATAACCATGTTTTCCAATCTGGGAGAAACTGACTCAGGATGAAATGTAGAGGAAGTAGGAATGTGAGAAGGATCATAAATGTGATGACTAGGTGACTCGGATGGTAAGAGGAAACTAGGGATATGCGGATACGCAAATAAAGCATGGCTTTGCGGTTCTAAAGGAGTTTGAAAAATAGCAAGGTTATTTAGATTATAGTCTCCTTCAGGTGCATCATGTATTAAGGCATCCTCTTCCCAACCTAGAGAGTTATCATGGACTTGAATAAGGCTACCATCTTCTAGGGATAAATGAGATAGAGAATCTTCTATATCAGAATAATAAAAAGCTTCAGACTCTTCATTCGTTTCAACCCTAGTAGATGTTGCAAAATTGTTTTCCCATGGGTAAATAGGTGCAAGCCCTTGGCTTTCTCTCTCTCTGTTGTGATCAGTCAAAGCAAACCATTCCCTAACAGTGAAAGGAATTCTTTCTCCCCTCCTAATATCATCAAACTCATCTTCATGTATTGGGTTCTCAATATTCTCCTCATTGTTTGTTTGCTCATGAAGATTTTCTAATGGGGGAGTTTGTTCCATGTTTTGATCATCAAACAAACTCTCATCTCCTTCTATATTTCTTATGCCATCCTCAACCTCTTCAAGTGTGTGATCTTCTATAGAAGGTTCTTGAATGGTTTCATTGTTTTGTTCATGATTTTGGGGTTGATTTTCATATTCTCTCAATTCATCTATTTCCTCAACAAAATCATTTCCAACTGTTCTTGTTATTTCAATCATTTGCTTGTCTTCCCAAAAAGAATCAGAATCTTCCATGACCATACACATACTTTGATCAACTTCATATAATTCATCCTCATCTTCAACAAGGTTAGTTTTGGCATTATTTAACAATTCATCCCCATATGTGTTTTTTAACCCTTCATCAAAAGACTCAACATGCTCATTATAACAAGGTTCTCTGTTAACCCGAATCAAAGCTCCATCAGGGTTGGGAACACAAATAAATGATAAGTCCATCATAAGGTATCCACCTAGACCAGCTGCCCATTTTCTAGATAAAAGCATTCCATATGCTGGGGGCAAGTCAATGACCACTACATCCATCATGGTAGAAATGTCTGAACATGCGAAAAGATCAGCTCTAAGGTTTTTGATCAAACCATAAGATGGTACTCGTCTGGAATCTATACCACAGACATTTCCATAAGGCCTAGTCACTTCAAGTCCCATTTCCTTCATAACTTGTAAAGGCATAACATTCATTGCTGCTCCAGAATCCAACATACAGTTATGAAGGAGCATGTTTTGAATGTGTAAGGTAAGGTAAAAGGGAGAGTGACCACCGCTTTTTCTTTCATAAATGGCTGAATGGATGTTTATTGGTGGATCCTTCTCTGTTTCACTAGGTTGTGTTCCACTAAGCTTTTGGATATGACATGATTCTAGGACCGGTTCAGGAGTTTTCTCTTTGCCAATACCATTGAAAAATTCCTCTACTTGGCATCTAACAGATGGCACCTTCATTAACTCAGTGACAGGGATGTTGCACATTATCTTGCTTAGCTCTTTCTTCATATCAATCTTAAGATCATAATCATCTATGGCAAGATCTTCTTCTTCCTTTTTATCTACATCAATCTTTTTATGTTTATCAAGGAAAGAAGGCTGGGAAGTACTTCCTCGTTTATAGATCTGATACTTTGGTTGCTCTTTAGGTTTTGGGAGCTCTAAGGCACAACATGAGGAGCTAGGTTCTTCAACTATATCATCTTTTTGCTCCCATGGCTCTTCTTCTAAAAGGATTCTTCCAAAGTCTTCATCATAAGATAAGTCATTTATAAAATTGATGTTTTCTGGTTGGTCATCATGGTCAATAGTGTCAGAGGGTATCTCTTCTTCTTCATCACACCAATTGACTTCCTTCTTTTCAGAGTTTTCTGGATATTCAGGTCGTCGTCTATCCCTATCCCCATCAGGCCTTCTATTATTATTCCAGTAAGGTTTAGGGCCATAAGGATTTCTATGTCTCTCAGGGTCATTCAAACTTGCCACATTCTTTGTTAGGACAGTTAATTGCTTCATCATTTCTTGCATGACTTCTAAAGTGTCCTTGGATTCCTTTGGCACACTCACAGGTTCCTTTGGTTTTCGGAGTCTAGGGTCAGATCTGGAAGTGGATGGGGTAAATTGATCAAAAAAGTTTTGTTTCCCCATGGATGCTACATTTTGCTCAGCCATCTTAGCATTTGATTGAGCGGTCTTTAAGTCATTTGGGTTTTTATCCTTTAGCTGATAACCAACCCATCCCTCAAAAGCATTCAAGTAGTGAATCACAACTGCTTGATCTTTTGGTCTAATTTCTTCAGGGATAATAGCTACAGTCTTGTCAAATCTTATGTTAAACTCATGGACTGTTTCATTTTCTCTCTTCTTAATGTCAAAAAGTTGGTGTAAGAGAAATTTCCCATCTAACTTTCGGGACCACTCACTGTTTAGCTTGTTGACAAAGTTATCATACCCATCAATGGATGAGGCAGGCAACCTGTCAAACCACTTCCTAACATCTCCTTCCAAGGATGCCAGGAGACCTCTCATGAACACATCTTCCTCAGATGCTCCATATGCTTCCATGTGTTCCCATACTTTATCAATGTGGTCTTCAATTGATATAGCGGATACTCCATCAAATCTGGGAACTTTTTCAAAATACTTTTCAGGCATGTCATGAGGTGCACCCTGGATTTGGGAAAAGTCTAAAGGAGATGGTTTTGCCTTTCTTCCAAAAATCCTAGGAGCTTGTGGTGGAGGAACATTCTGGTTTCCCGGGTTTGTTCCAGCCATTGGATTTGGTAAGTTTGAACTAGGAAATGAGGGAGGAACTGAATTAATCCAAGGGGATCCTGAAGCTCTGCTTGGGGAATCGTTAATCAATTTCCAAAGGAAGTTAGATGGTTGTGCTTTAGGATCTCTTTTACGATATGTAATTGGGGTTCCTTCAACTTGATCTAAGTTTACTTTACTTCTCGTGTTGTAAGGATGTAAATGAGCTCGCTCCTCAGCGGAGTCACGATTGGGAGTCGCCAGGTAGATTTAACCCTTCTACCAAGATATGTGTCGTTGTATATGCGGGAAGGACTACTAGCTTTTCCAAGGTAAGCCTATTGCTTCCCCGGCAACGACGCCAAAATGTTAATGTTGGCAAAGAGAACGGGAGTAAGGCTTGAAAATAACTGTCGAACCAGGGTAGGCCTCTACCTCCCCGGCAACGGCGCCAAAATGTTATCACCTAAACTGTAGTTACCCCTATGGATGGATCCAGTTATGGATGGCAATAGGGAAGGGCAACTCAAAAGGTGCAACCACGATCACCTCGACCTCCAATATATGGTTGTCACGCCAGTCGAGGCAACCTTCGCTTTATGTTATCTAGCACAGACAACAAAGGGGGAGACCCGATCTACTCCCGTCCGGAGAGATCAAAACCAAGACACCAAATCAGGGTATTTCCAAGTGAAGTTAGGTGTATGGTTTATCCTAGACCTAAAGATGAAGTCACAAGCCAAGTGGGGGTTCAATAGGTATAGCTTTGGTTCATAGTTGATGTGAGAGTGACTTATAATGTTTGAAGTGAGATCTAGGATGAGTGTACTAGTTCAATGTTGGAAAATCCACTGCCTTGGGAACTGTGTCCAATGCAGGGTTGTTTAGGGGTCAGAATGGGGCTAACTAGTACATGAGACAAGCTTGACCATGGTTCATGATGTCTTCAAAGGTATAGTTTACCATGCATAGGTCAAACCACAAGTCAATCCAACAATCTAGGAAAGTTGAATTATCTTGGAGAGAAACCAGTGCCTTGGGAATTGGGAAGTGGAGTCAAAGTGGGGTTGACTTATGGTTTAGGACTCCTACAACATGAGACAAGTGGGCAATAGAGGTCTTGATGGTTGAATGTGTCTAGATCTAGGTTTGACCCAAGTGGACCACAATCCCTTAAAACAAGGAATGCTATCCCCAAGGCAAGATTTGACAAAGTGATAGTCTAGACCTAGGTTTTGAATTATTCCGGTTTCAGATCTGCAATAATCTCAAGTACCCAGTTCCTAGAAGTGAGTGAACTCACTTCTCCAAGGTGGTGCGACTTTACCCAAGGAGGCTTAAATTGGGGTTTAGGTGGGTCAAGACAAGTCGGATGGCACCCAAATTTTAGATCCGGGTAGATCAGTCAGGTAAGGGTATGGATCTATAGTTTCACGGTAATCCGATGGCTAGATCTTACTAGATCTGAGTTTAAGTGTTCCAAGTGGTCCAAAATGGGGTTTAAATCCCTTGAAATGTGGAATAGGGCCCACAAGGTGAATTTCAGAAAAGTGACAACCTGGGTGTATGTTATTTGATGTGTAGATGTCAAATCAAGTGGAATCTCAAACACCCATCACCTAGATCTAGGTCAACCTGCTCAAACTAGGAAGTGCGCCTTGCTTGGGAGAGGCTAAGTTGGCCTGGGAAGGGGGTCAAACGGAGGTCAATCCTCACCAAACTATAGATCCGGGATGCCGTGGATGCTATAGAGGTGGGTTCTTAGTATTACACCCAACAACCCAATAGATCTAAGTAGATCTGAGAAAATGTAAAATGAGGGTTTTAAGATATTTAGGGTTTCAACAATTTATGAGCTATGTCAATGGATTGCATAAAGGAAAGAGAAACAAACCTGTGGATCTTACCTGGGTAACCTTGTAGATGCCTTGATGATGATGATCTATGCAAACCCGATCAATTTGAGAAGCTTTGAGGTAGTTTCTATGCAAGTCGATTTGGTCCAAGAAGCCAATGCGCCCTCTCTCCTGCACAACAAACGTCAACAATATCAGATTTGATGCATCAAGAGATAAGACTAATGCCACAAAAGAAGTAACAGAAATATAGCATAGATCACAATGATGCTAATGATAACCCCCTGATACAAGCGAATGCCAAGAAAGTCGATTTGAAGAAGCCTTGCAAAATCGCCCTTGTTGAAGTCGCCCTCCTGTAGACAAACAATGATTTCCAAAAAAGATAGATCTTGCCACAATTTCCAAATGCTAGGTTGCAATAGACTTTCCAATCACCATCTAAGAACACCAGATGCAAAGGAGACCACAAGAATTTCCACAAGAATATTTTTCTATACCAATAATCCAAGAGCCAAAGACCCTTTACAATGAGAGGCTCTCTCCTTTAAATAGGAAGGAGAGGCACCAAAACCCTAACCACTTTTTGAATGAGTGGCTAAGATTAGAAGATACAAATGTCTAATCAATAGTTGAGATGAGCTCAACAACATAATACATGGATCACACATAAAATATAACATAAGTGGACAAAATCGCCCTAGAAGAGGGGAATCCCACCAAATCATGATGATGAAATATCATAAGAGGCTTATGGTGGGTCCAAGGGGTAATTTTATCCCTCCTTGGTCAATCCCCATAGCACAATAACCAATAAATAATCATGAATGTACCAAATCGTGCCTCCATAGTGAAGTCGTGGTCCTCAAAAGACCTCAAAAAATCCACAGAAAGTGCCATAAATGATGAATGCGGGCCCCGATGAAGCTGAAACTGCTGGAGAAGGTGTGGAAGGTCCCGATCTATCATCACTGATCATCCCATGCAATAAATTTGCCTCAGTATCCCAAATCGATTTCCTCAATAGCCATTTCTACCAATCCTGAAATGCCTCGGGAAGCGTGAAACTGCCCCAAACAGCCTCCTGGAGTGCTGGCGCTGTCAAGGTGAGGGCACCAATGTGTCCGGAAGGGGGGTAATATGGTAAAAACAAGTGGCTGGACCACCCCCTCCATCATCAGCGCCCTAGGTCAACCGGATAAAAGTAATCTCTGCTCCAACAGGGCCTCCAACAGACCAAAACTGCACTAGGACAGCCTACTGAGGCTCAATCATCACTGTAAGTGCCCGGAACTGAAAACAAACTTTCCCATTGGACTCAGAAGGTCCAAATCTATCCAAGATGTGTACTCATACACCATATGAGTCTCTGCATGATCAAAATAAATGTCCAATATACCGGAACAAGGCCAATAATAATGCGCTGTACATATACAAACACTGCTGTAACCCCAGAATCATCATCATAACCCTGTAGCTGCTGCATAGAATCATCCTGTATGTGTACATAGACCATATATCATCTATCCATATCATCATAAGGTCTAACATCTCATGTCCCATGGTCCTCCATGGTCAAACTAGGTCCAAACAAGACCAAATATAACTCAGTCCATCATCCAAGGCTGCTGAAAAGTATCAAGGTTAATACATGCTTTACAATTTATTCAAATAGCAATTATAACACAGAGTAATCATGACTGGCGATCTAAATCCAAATATATAGTGTCGTTAATTATTATTATTACTCAGACTAGACTTTCAGGATCATACTCACTTCATAGTTGTGATCAATTTGCTAGTGAAGGGTGAAGGCTTAAATTAACTGGCTAGGCTAAGGGATGACTTAACTGTCTTGACTTTGTGACACTTTGGCAAGGGAAAGGGAATACACCATAGTATATACTGAATGAGCAATAACACAGGGAATGGCGGTGTCTCACAAATGGATGAGTTGTTTGAAGAGGGTTTATTCACCTTCACAGATGCGCACAATCCATAATACAAATAAGGCCAGCAATTGTTTAGATATAGCATTTAAGTTCCATTGCTTTTTGGGCCTGAAGTTTCCATAGCCTTGATCTATGTGTGTTTACAAACACATTGCATAGATTTACATTTTTTCTTTAGGCTTTCTGCTGCAGGTGTGTTTTTAAGGCACTTGTTTACCTGAGCACTTCTAGGTGTGTCATGGACAACTTGTTTACCTAGGTATTTATTTTCCACAAGATATAACATTTCATTTTTTATAGCCACTTTCATTTGGCACGCCTTTCATTCATGTGTGTTTAGAAACACATTGCATGAATGGGCTTTTCATACAAGATATAGCATTTCATTTTCCAGATTTTGTATTGATGGCAGCACTAAAAGTTTCAGGTTTGGCCAACACAACTTTAGTGACTAGGGGGAATTCACAAGGAACTCCAACTCACCATAGGTAAGTTTTGTCACCAACTCAGAGCCGAGACACAATAAACAGGGAAGCTCATCCAATACAGAGGCTACAGTGGGGAAAAGTCCTCCATGTCACTAGTCAAGTAGTAAGTCAAGGTGATAATCTAAAAGGTAGGCCATGGATGGATGAAGACAATGAAATGATGGAGCCAACACTAGCAAGCCAGAGTATGGTGTAATGATCACCTCTATTCTCCCTAAGGAGGGTATGTACCAATGAGTATGAATAGTGAACTGCTAAGTCTGAGTAGGGACTGTATAATATATATAATAGATCAAACAGGTCCATATATCTATATGATCGCCAGATCATGACACTAAGTGCTAAGACATGCTATAAGAATAAGTATAAAAGCAATCTAACCATAACACCATGATATACCTGCTGAGTCATATACCTGAAAGCTCATCAACCTGTACCATCATCTGTCCTCTGAGACTGCTGCTGTAACTCTGGGTACTACTGTCTGCTCTGTACCAGTGATATAATGGCTACATCGGTCATCTCTCTGAGTGTCCTGAAACTCAGTCATGGCATGGGGAATGCAACTGCTGTCCACAATCTGATAGTGATCCAATAAAGATGCTCATCTCGGCCTCTCAAATGCAAGGGAACTGGCCGAATAGTGTACTGGAATGAGAAAAATAATGTATGGTAGCCCAGCTACTATATATGTGATAACAGGCTCCTACCGATTTGGGAGGTGGCATGTACATGTGGGTAAGCTTCTAATCGAAACTCCAGCCAACCCCACCATTCATCAACATCGTGGAGTGTGTCAAACTCAAGTTTCGCTTTCTCATCCAATGTGGGCCATCATCATCACGCAGGTCGTGTACATATTTGGTTATTGATGAGTGGCACAACCCATGTGTTAAAGTTTCTATTCACTTATCCATCCAAGCAGCAGCCAACTAAAGCATGGAAACATCAACTTCAACGTCTCACTTTCTTCCTCATGCATGAGAAGCCAGCTCCACAAGCTTGGTTCTTTCCGTTCTGAGTTTTTTTTGCCAATTGAGGAGGTGCAGCGCCATTGGCTTTGAGCTTAACTTGCTCTACACACTAGGAGCTTTGTCTCTATTATCACCTATTTTGTACAAATAGTTGAAACCTTATTGAGCCGCCAGTGTTGGAACACATTAGTGTTCACTTCCAGAGTATCTGGGTTTCAGATTGCAGCAGTTAACCAATTTTGGCTAGCTAGTTTTTGTTTTTAGTCGATATGACCATGGCCCCATGGGGGTTTGTAATAAAGTGTGCTAGTAGGATTTTGAGTGTCTTGGTCCCCCATGACTTGATTAAGCAACTAAGGTATTCCAGGGAGTTTTTTCCCTTGTCAATTATACTTTGCCTATAGCCGAGCTATAATCGATGAGGTTTTCTCCCGCTTCCTCCAAAGCTGGAATGCCCGATTTTGAAAATCTGAGCCGTGGGAGGTTATTAGAGTCCAACTAATGTATATAAGCCTACTAGACACTATTAGAATAGGTTTTGGTCATGTCCTAAGTCTCTAGGACCCTCAGAAAAAATTTCGAAAATTTTTTACCGGGTCCGTCGAATTTGGGTTTTTAACTATTTTTTAAATTTTAATAAATTTCTCTATAGTTTAAATAGAGAAATTTCAATTTGTAATATGTCAGTCATCCGGGATCTGATTTCAGTGATTGAAGGCTCCCGACTTAAGCCAAAAATAATTCATGATCCCCGGACCAGCTAACCCTAAGTTTCAGACAATTATTTGGTCTCATAATTAATATTTTCTCAAAAAATCAAAAAATGAGAAATATTAATTAAAATATTCAAAAACTAATAAATTGGAGATAATTTAAATCTCTCCAAAAAAGGCCAAATTGAATAAAGTAAAAGTCAAAATGACATGGCAAAAAGCATTTATGATGATTGGAATCTTCACCCACCTGATTTAGATTAGTTTTGGAGCACTGGGAGTGATCTACAGTTGAGAAATTCGCCCACCTTCATGCAAATTCGTTTTTGTGATTTGGCAATTGATTAATGGGTTGTTGGATTTTGAAATCAATGCATGTGGGGCTCCTTCCTCAAATTATGGGCTCCAAACTCAAGTTTAAAGATGAGTTAAGACTCCAAGCTCGATTTGGTTGGTGTTGACATGGATTTGATTGGTTTTTGATGGATTTTTTGGCTCTCCTTGTGCCAAATTCGAATTAGGTTTTTAGGCTAGTTTTTTGTTATTTAAAGAAGCCATTTGGGCTCTTTTCTTCATGGAGATTTTGAGCATGAACACTCTGCCAAAATATTGTTGTAATATCTTTTAAAATATTGAATAAAGTTTAGACTTTGGAGGTCCATGCTGGAGCATTTGGGGTGTTCTTCACACTATTGGTGATATCTCTTTCATCTTGTTTATTGTTTATGCAATTTCATTATTAGATGTATGTTTTAGCTTTGATTAAAAATACATCTTTCGGTTTTTGTATACTTCATAACAAGGTTTTTGTAGGGGTTTCCCAAGGTGGAGAAAGGCTTATTGATTAAGTCACTCTTTACTTACAGTGGTTCTTGGCATCTAATCAATCTATCTTGCAGGTCTTCAAGGTCTTCTTTTCATTTCAAGAGAAGAAACTTTCAAGTAGGAGTATTTGGCCTCTTCCTCCATCAACAAACACTTTCAAAACAAATCTTGGTTACTTGTGTCCTTAAGCTTACCTCTTCAAGCCCATTTCCATTAGACTAGCCATCATTCACCCAATTCGTTTTGCCCTAGATCCACCTTCTTTGCCTCCATTTGTTTTGCCCTTTCAAGTTTATATTACCTCTTCCACCTTTAAGCTCCATTATCCTCCCTTCTCCTTGCCATTAGCTCCATTCGTCCACCTTCCAAAAGGGCCCTAAAACACAAAAAAGTACAAAAACGAATTGCTTAAGGTTTAGCTTTTGTTAGAGTTAGTTTGTTTAAAGAGGTTGATAGTTAGATCTAGATTTGTGCATCTCATTAGCAATCACATGCATTGAAAAGTTTAACTTTAGAACATTCTAGATCTCTTTATTTTCTTAAGTATAGCTTGCATTAGTTTAAACTTTTGTTTTCATTCAAAAGATAGGATTTTTTCAATAAAAATATCTCAAAAAACTTTCGTTTTAGATCTCTTTCCTAGCAAATTTTAAGCATACGTTGCTTGCTGGTCCGTTTGCATTTTTACACATATTTTGAAATAAAAATCTCATAAAGCATAGTTTTAAATTCTTTTTAGGATTCTAGGTTCAATAGTTTAAACTTTTGTCTTTCTTCTAATGACTAATGGGTGCTTTGTTTAAGAAAATCTTTGAGACTTGTGTAGGTGTTTCGAAAGAGAAGAGAACTTGAAAAGCTTTTAAGAAGCAATATTCAAGAAAGAGCCAAAGAGAAGCTCAAGTGAAGTTTGAACTAAGGAGAAGTGCAAACCATGAATGTCATTTGAAATAAACCACTATCCTTTGTACAAACTCATAAGAGTTTTCATCTTTTTTCATTCAAGTTTTATTTCTTCAAAGTCCTTCAAGGTTTCAAAACCCAAGGCAATTGTACAAGATTAATAAAAGTTCAAGTGGAGGAGGCCTCCACTTTTTTGGTTTTCTTCCCCATTTGGGGAAGAGTGTTGTGATTGGTTAGATTAGATCTTTCAATTTCTGCTTTAGAGTAGTCTTTTATTTCATTTTGTAATTCTCTTCCAAGCTTTTGACCGGAAGTTGTATCCTTGGGATTTCATCCCAAGGGCAGGACCACATAATTTTGTGGTTACTCTTCCTTCCCCGTCGGTTTCCTTAGTAGAGCTTTCAGCTAGCTGGAGGTTTTCAAGTGCAGGTGGTTCTAGCGGTTGACCTTGTTCGGAGGTTGATCCCACCTTAGAGTAAAACTGTTGGTAGAACACTAAGTCTTTTTAGCATTATTTCATTCCGCAAATAGCATGCTAGTTGTCTCTTACTTTATTTGAGCTATCACATGGTTTAATTCTACAAAGCTTCATAACTGTTTTTCACAACTGCTTCTTTTTTCTTAAAATAAACAAAGCCTCTTGAACTTGGCCAAATCCAAGTCAAGAGCACTTTTTGTCGGAGAGCATTGTTAGATTTGCATTTTCCCCTTGCATTAGGCATTTTTAAAGTAAGAAGTCTCTTGAACTGTGGTCTTAAGACTAAGTCAAGAGCACTCTCTGTCGGAGAGTTGAACAAGTGCTCTTAATAACAAAACACTTCAATCCACATTCCCCCTTAATTAATTTACTTTGGTTGTGTGTCCAACACTCGTATGTTCTTCCAACCGGAAACGGTTGGACTAGTACTCAGAAAGGTGAAGGACTTGATAAGCTCATAAGTGATAATTAATTAAAACTTTCACCCCCATAACCAACGAACCGGCGTTGTTCAAAAAGTATTCAAAGTAGTTCTCAGGGGAGGCGCCGAGTTGCCCAATCTATGACACAGTGGATGGTTAGCATTGCGCGCCTTGCTGTCATCCAGACAGGTCCGACATGTCTCTTAAAGGAGCCGCTTAGAATGTCTTTCCGGACACTCTTTTGATATCCTTGGTTTTATCCTAATAATCAAGACCACTAAAATCTTTAATTTACCAAGATAAGCTGCAAAACGACTCACAAACATTTATCTCGAACACTTGTATCAAGCATTTGAAATCACTTAGACATTTTTGACTCCATAAGGCATTGGTCCTGTTATCACCTAAACTGTAGTTACCCCTATGGATGGATCCAGTCATGGATGGCAATAGGGAAGGGCAACTTGAAAGGTGCAACCACAATCACCTCGACCTCCAATATGTATGGTTGTCACGCCAGTCGAGGCAACCTTCGCTTTATGTTATCTAGCCCAGACAACAAAGGGGGAGACCCGATCT
The DNA here is from genome assembly GCA_027924585.1 of Larix kaempferi. Taxonomy (NCBI): domain Eukaryota; kingdom Viridiplantae; phylum Streptophyta; class Pinopsida; order Pinales; family Pinaceae; genus Larix; species Larix kaempferi. The sequence continues at coordinate 226,777 of BSBM01000346.1, read as the reverse complement.
ACTCCCGATAGGAGAGATCAAAACCGAGACACCAAATCAGGGTATTTCCAAGTGAAGTTAGGTGTATGGTTTATCCTAGACCTAAGGATGAAGTCACAAGCCAAGTGAGGGTTCAATAGATATAGCTTTGGTTCATAGTTGAATATAAGAGTGACTTATAATGTTTATAGTGAGATCTAGGGCTAGTGTACTAGTTCAATGTCAAAAGATCCACTGCCTTGGGAACCGTGTCCAATGCAGGATAGTTAAAGGGTTGTATTGGGGCTAACTAGTACATGAGACAAGCTTGACCATGGTTCATGATGTCTTCAAAGGTATAGTTTACCATGCCTAAGTTAAACCACAAGTCAATCCAACAATCTAGGAAAGTTGAATTACCTTGTAGAGAAACCAGTGCCTTGGGAATTGGGAAGTGGAGTCAAAGTGGGGTTGACTTATGGTTAGGACTCCTACAACATGAGATAAGTGGACAGTATAGGTCTTGATGGTTAAATGTGTCTAGATCTAGGTTTAACCCAAGTGGACCACAATCCCTAAAAACAAGGAATGCAGTCCCCAAGGCAAGATTTGACAAAGTGACAGTCTAGACCTAGGTTTTGAATTATTCCGGTTTCAGATCTGCAATAATCTCAAGTACCCAGTTCCTAGAAGTGAGTGAACTCACTTCTCCAAGGTGGTGCGACTTTACCCAAGGAGGCTTCAAATGGGGTTTAGGTGGGTCAAATCATGTCGGATGGCATCCAAACTTTAGATCCTAGTAGATCGGTCAGGTAGGAGTATGGATCTATAATTTCATGGCAATCCACCGGTTAGATCTTAGTAGATCTGAGTTTAAGTATTCCAAGTGGTCCAAAATGGGGATTAAATCCCTTAAAATGTGGAATGGGGCCCACAAGGTAAATTCCAAGAAAGGGACAACCTGGGTGTATGTTATTTGATGTGTAGATGTCAAATCAAGTGGAATCTCAAACACCCATCAACTAGATCTAGGTCAACTTGCTCAAATGGTGAAGTGCGCCTTCCTTGGGAGAAGCTAAGTTGGCTTGGGAGAGGGGTTAAACGGAAGCCAATCCTCACCAAACTATAGATCCGGGATGCCGTGGATGCTATAGAGGTGGGTTTTCAATATCATGCCCAACAACCCACTAGATCTAAGTAGATCTAAGAAAATGTAAAATGGGGGTTTTGAAATATTTAGGGTTTTAACAATTTATGAGTTATGTCAATGGATTGGATAGAGGAAAGAGAAACAAACCTGTGGATCTTACCTGGGTAACCTTGTAGATGCCTTGATGATGATGATCTATGCAATCCCGATCAATTTGGAAGCTTTGAGGTAGTTTCTATGCAAATCGATTTTGTCCAAGAAGCCAATGCGCCCTCTCTCCTGCACAACAAACGTCAACAATATCAGATTTGATGCATCAAGAGATAAGACTAATGCCACAAAAGAAGTAACAGAAAGATAGCATAGATCACAATGATACTAATGATAACCCCCTGATACAAGCGAATGCCAAGAAAGTCGATTTGAAGAAGCCTTGCAAAATCGCCCTTGTTGAAGTCGCCCTCCTGTAGACAAACAATGATTTCCAAAAAAAGATAGATCTTACCACAATTTCCAAATTCTAGGTTGCAATAGACTTTCCAATCACCATCTAAGAACACCAGATGCAAAGGAGACCACAAGAATTTCCACAAGAATATTTTTCTATACCAATAATCCAAGAGCCAAAGACCCTTTACAATGAGAGGCTCTCTCCTTTAAATAGCAAGGAGAGGCACCAAAACCCTAACCACTTTTTGAGTGAGTGGCTAAGATTAAAAGATACAAATGTCTAATCAATGGTTGAGATGAGCTCAACAACATAATACATGGATCACACATAAAATATAACATAAGTGGACAAAATCGCCCTAGAAGAGGGGAATCCCACCAAATCATGATGATGAAATATCATAAGAGGCTTATGGTGGGTCCAAGGGGTAATTTTATCCCTCCTTGGTCAATCCCCATAGCACAATAACCAATAAATAATCATGAATGTACCAAATCGTGCCTCCATAGTGAAGTCGTGGTCCTCAAAAGACCTCAAAAATCCACAGAAAGTGCCATAAATGATGGATGCGGGCCCCGATGAAGCTGAAACTGCTGGAGGAGGTGTGGAAGGTCCCGATCTATCATCACTGATCATCCCATGCCATAACTTTGCCTCAGTAGCCCAAATCGATTTACTCAATAGCCATTTCTACCAATCCTGAAATGCCTCGGGAAACGTGAAACTGCCCAAACAGCCTCCTGGAGTGATGGAGCTCTCAAGGTGAGGGCACCAATGTGTCCGGAAGGGGGGTAATATGGTAAAAACAAGTGGCTGGACCACCCCCTCCATCATCAGCTCCCTAGGTCAACCGGATAAAAGTCATCTCTGCTCCGACAGTGCCTCCAACAGACCAAAACTGCACTAGGACAGCCTACTGAGGCTCAATCATCACTGTAAGTGCCCGGAACTGAAAACAAACTGTCCCATTGGACTCAGAAGGTCCAAATCTATCCAAGATGTGTACTCATACACCATATGAATCTCTGCATGATCAAAATAAATATCCAATATACCGGAACAGGGCCAATAATAATGTGCTGTAAATGACCAAACACTGCTGTATCCCAAGAATCATCATCATAACCCTGTAGCTGCTGCATAGAATCATCCTGTATGTGTACATAGACCATATATCATCTATCCATATCATCATAAGGTCCAACATCTCATGTCCCATGGTCCTCCATGGTCAAACTAGGTCTAACCAAGACCAAATACAACTCAGACCATCATCCATAGCTGCTGCAAGGTGTCAAGGTTAATACATGCTCTACAACTTATTCGAATAACAATTATAGCACAGAGTAATCATGACTGGCGATCTAAATCCACATATATAGTGTCGTTAATTATTATTATTACTCAGACTAGACTTTCAGGACCATACTCACTTCATAGTTGTGATCAATTTGCTAGTGAAGGGTGAAGGCTTAAATTAACTGGCTAGGCCAAGGGATGACTTGACTGACTTGACTTTGTGACACTTTGGCAAGGGAAAGGGAATACACACCATAGTATATACTGAATGAGCAATAACACAGAGAATGGCGGTGTCTCACAAATGGATGAGTTGTTTAAAGAGGGTTTATTCACCTTCACAGATGCGCACAATCCATAATACAAACAAGGCCAGCAATTATTTAGATATAACATTTAAGTTCCATTGCTTTTGGGCCTGAAGTTTCCATAGCCTTGATCTATGTGTGTTTACAAACACATTGCATAGATTTACATTTATTTTTAGGCTTTCTGCTGCAGGTGTGTTTTTAAGGCACTTGTTTACCTGAGCACTTCTAGGTGTGTCATGGACAACTTGTTTACCTAGGTATTTATTTTTCCAAAAGATATAACATTTTATTTTTCATGGCCATTTTCAATTGTCATTTCTTTCACATATAAGATATAGCATTTCATTTTTCCAGATTTTGTATTCATGGCAGCACTAAAAGTTTCAGGTTTAGCCAACACAACTTTAATGACTAGGGGGAATTCACAAGGAACTCCAACTCACCATAGGTAAGTTTTGTCACCAACTCAGAGCCGAGACACAATAAACAGGGAAGCTCATCCAATACAGAGGCTACAGTGGGAAAGGTCCTCCATGCCACTAGTCAAGTAGTAAGTCAGGGTGATAATCTAAAAGGTAGGCCATGGATGGATGAAGACAATGAAAAGATGAAACCAACACTAGCAAGCCAAGGTATAGTTGAATGATCACCTCTATTCTCCCTAAGGAGGGTATGTACCAATGAGTATGAATAGTGAACTTCTAAGTCTGAGTAGGGACAGTAATATATATATAATAGGTCAACCAGGTCCAAATATCTATATGATCGCCAGATCATGACACTAAGTGCTAAGACATGCTATAAGAATAAGTATAAAAGCAATCTAACCATAATACCATGATATACCTGCTGAGTCATATACCTGAAAGCTCATCAACCTGTACCATCATCTATCCTCTGAGACTGCTGCTGTAACTCTGGGCACTACTGTCTGCTCTGTACCAATGATATAATGGCTACATCGGTCATCTCTCTGAGTGTCCTGAAACTCAGTCATGGCATGGGGAATACAACTGCTGTCCACAATCTGATAGTAATCCAATAAAGATGCTCATCTCGGCCTCTCAAAATGCAAGGGAACTGGCTGAATAGTGTACTGGAATGAGAAAAATAATGTATGGTAGCCCGGCTACTATATATGTGATAACAGGTCCTTAATCACATATTTTATTTGCTTATTATCAATCTGGAGTACTTGTGTTAATTTTCGTAAAGAGTGATTTATATCTGATTCAGTGTATCTCTTATTTTCTTTTGCAATGTGGATTGCATTGTCTTGGTTTTATTTAAAGCATTATTGTGTCTCTCACCTTCAAAACTCCTAAACAACATCCATCCGCATCACAACACTTAAAAACATTTTAAAACACAAGAGCCTTAGACAACTCTTTGTAGGGACTACCCCCCTTGGCCTCGTTAGGAGTTAGCCTAAACGGAGGAGCTGGGATTCAGGTGACAGTACCTGGCTCATTGCTTGCCCCCAAGGCCACACCTCTCCCCACTTTCCAGTGAGGGAGACATCTTTCGAAAGATTTCCGTTGCTGGTGTGCATCTCAGCGGACAACAGTCTCCTTAGGGTTTTGCGCCCTAGCTCACTTGCCATTTGCTATAAATTGAGGAGCTTGGCTCCATTGTAAGGATCTGAAGGTGGAACCTTTTCTCTGGTATTGTTGTATCATTTTCCGAATATTTGAGTAATAAAATAAGGCTTTGGAGGCTAGTCCTGAATTGTTCTGTGGAGGCATGATGTGTTAAGCTTTGCCTATGAGGTAATTTGTATTGATTTCATATGTCTTATGTACTGTTGAGATTGATCTGTCTTTGGAAGGAAATTAATTTCAGTAAGAACATCATATAATGCTTTATAGATTATTTGTTGTTGTTGAATGGTAGAAGGATTAACAAAGATTTATAGTTTCTTGTTTGAACTTACATCTTCGATTATTCTTTTTATTTGCAGACACAGGTATTTTTAATCTCCTTGTACAAGTGTTGTGAGATCTTTTTGCAGGTAACCTACGCTGGAGGAAGTACCAAGCATGTTAGCTTGCTCGTCTTCTAGAATCTTCGAACAAAGCTCCATCTCTCCGGTCCTTCAAGGGAACAACTCCATTGCCCAAAATTAGTGCTCAAACCCCCAAGGGTTCATCTTCAAGATCCATCTTTCTAATCTAAATTTGTTACGGTTCTATTTTATTCTAGATCTCAAGTTTTAATATCATAAGAAGTAGATCTAGTTTCCTTAAGCTTGCACCTAATTCAAAAAAAATCTAAGTTTTGCTAAGGAAAAGTGCTTATAAAAGAAATATCTAGCATATGTTAGGCTTGTAATTTGGCTTGCAACTTGAAAGAGGGCAGCCAAAGATCCTAGCAAGGCAAGCTCCCTAGATTATCTTACTCGTTACTTTCCTGTCTCATTTTATTGCATCATTTAGATCCTTTTTTTTAGGCTTAGTTTGCATCAAGAAGTAGTTTTAATTTTAAGTTGTTTCTAGGCATTTTACTTTCTTATTAGCTTGCTGGTCTGTTTTGTTTCATATCAGTCCTAGAGTTTAATTTCTTTTTAAAAGTTAGTCTAAGATCCAAAAATTTCACAAAAAACATTTTCTTTACTTACTAGTTGCATTAGTTGTGATTTTGACAGTTTGTAGCATTATCAGAACACTCTTAAAGTGTTCTGATCGTAAGTTCTGACCAACTTTAGCTCGCTGGTCTGTTTTATGTTCTTCCCAGGTTGGAGTTATAAAACTCACAGAAAAGATATCTCGAAGGCTCCTAGAACCACCTTGAGAACCAGCTTTCAAAGCAGTGTTCTGTTTGCATAAAAATTTGTAAACTGACTTGTTCCCTAATGATAAAGGGCAAGCAGTATTTCTCTTAAGTTTCCAAGTTGTAATCGAGAGAATAAAAAGAGCACAGCAGGCAATTCCAGCGCCTAACCCCAATTCCCCCAGGGGGAGATTGGCACCTTTTTCATTTCTTTTATTTTTCGGAACTTTTTTCTAGTTTTTTCGTTTTAGATTAGTTTTCATTTGAGCAGTAGTAATTAAACAACTCACTCAAGCACACAACATCCTCCGAGGACCCGTTTATCATTATATATGCTTTTGTGTTTTATTCAATTATTATTCTGTTCTTAAAATTTAATCCTAAAATTAACCCCACTTGCTTTATTCTTGGGGTTTAGTGTAGGTTAATCATCCACTCACACATTTTAATAAAACGAACAACGCCCCAAACCCGGAGTATGCTCTTGACTACTACAGCTTAGTCGGAACAGTTGGCTCAATCATAAATGGGTGCAACGTACTTAGTGTTAATAGAACAATCCATTAGAATCCAATCCTAAGAACTCGGGAGGTTGCATTGACTAAATCCACAGAGTCAGTAGGTTCTTAAGCGGGTTCATCCTCGCCTGGTTGGACACTTGGTAAGGTTGCTAGAGCACTCAGTTCGAATTTTAGGTTTCTTTTGGTCCAAACCAAGAATTAACCCACTCCTTAACTACTCATTTAGTAATCATAAAATAAACCAACTGAGACACTGCAATACTTTCACTGAGACTACACAAGCAACCCTACACAACAGCATTTGCAAGCATTTTCACATTCTCGGCACTAGTCTTTAATTTTCCATGTTCTAAGTTTCAATCTTGAATGTCGTGAATGCTTATCTATCTTGTGTGGTGTTAATTAATTGATTCAATTTTCAAGCAGTGATTAATTGTTAAATTTTATCATCTCATCATCTTTTAACTCCTAGAATAGACTTTTTATCTTTTGTTGTAGATTAAAAGCCTTAGATTATTTTTCATAGGGACCACCCCCCTTGGCTTCGCTAGGAGTAAGCCTAGATGGAGGAGTCGAGTAATCAGGTGACAACACTTGACTCTCACTTTCCCCCAAGGACACACCGAGCGGCTTGAAGGTTTCCAGCCGCGTCCCCCCCAGGTGTGTATTAGGTGGAAACAGATAGAGAGATAGAACTGTTATCACCTAAACTATAGTTACCCCTATGGATGTATCCATTAATGGATGGCAATAGGGAAGGGAAACTCAAAAGGTGCAACCACGATCACCTCGACCTCCAATAGATGGTTGTCACGCCAGTCGAGGCAACCATCGCTTTATGTTATCTAGCCAAGACAACAAAGGGGGAGACCCGATCTACTCCCTGTTACCAACTGAGTTGCACTACAGTTGGACTTCAGTGAGCCGCCAGTATTGCACATTTGCTTGTACCTTTTTCAGTGTTCAGAAGTTCCAAGTTTGGCCTTTTCGGGGCCCATTTGTCAGTTTTTGTAGTACATGACTGTGCCCCACGGGGTTTGTAATAAGCGTACTAGCATGGTGGTCTTTGAGTGACTCAGTTCCCTAGGACTTGACAACCAAAGAAGGTATTTCAAGGAGTTTTTTCCCTTGTCGATTATGCCTTGCCTTTAGCCGAGTATAATCGATGAGGTTTTCTCCTGCTCCTCCAAAGCCGGAATGCCCAAAGTGGGGGTTAGGCCTTAGGGGATTATTAGAGCCCATTTTGTAACATGTATAAACATGCTAGGCGCTAGAATTTTATCGTTTTGTCATGTACCAGGTTCCCCTGAAGTTTCAGTCGATTTCGAGAAAAAAATTTTTTTAGCATTTTAAGCCATTTTTTTAATGGTTTAATTAAAAAATTTCAAAAGGTGATAAAAGTCTTATCCGGAGTCGGAATTTGACGCAGGGATGTTCATTTTCAAGCTCAGAGCATCCTCTTTACTCTGGTACACGGTTTTCCTATCTTTCGGGCAGTCAAAGCGCCCCGTGGAGCAGTTTTGGCTATCAGAGCTACAAAGTGGCACTTTAATGCCAGAAATGCAACAAAATGCACTTTGGCCAAATGATTAAAATATTTAAAAAGTGAATATTGGCACATGCCAAATGACTTGGAATAAGTCAAACTAAGGTGTACAACTATATTCCAAAGGCAAAACGTATGCATTAGATAATTTTTGAGTGGTTATGAGTATTAAATTAAAACCGTACGGCCTCCCCTCCTTCACGTGGGCCATCTTTCTTCACTCACGGCTGCTTCCTCAAATGACATGGCACAAGTTCGTTTTTGATAGGCTATGGCATTAAAGGTTTAAAGCATATGATATAATGTGCAAATTAAAAGATGAGAATTTGTATTATTTTAAAACTGTACGACTCTTTCCTCACGTGGGCCATCCTTCACCCACGCATGAGCCATGTGACATGGCATATGATGTCATGGGGTTGATCGAATTGGAGATTAAAAACTTAAAGCACGTGTCTCATGTGAATTGGAAATCAAACTTTTAATTCACCAAAGAGAAGAGTCCTCCATCCACCTTCACGTGGGCTAGCCCCATCCTCACGGCTATACGGATTTAGTTTTGGATAAGTTTTAAAGTATGGGCAGGTTACCTCTTATGAGGTGACACAAAGCATATATGAGATGCTAAAGAGAAAATACATCAGCCAACTCACCTCTCCAACGAATATGGAAACATCAATTTGCCTTCATTCTCCTCACGCGTGAGATGATTTCACAAGAGGGCAGCTTCCATTTTCATAACCTTTTGTCCAAGTATGGTGGTGCATTGCCATTGGCCATTTGAGGTTGCTTGCTCTACAAACTAGGAGATTGTCTCCTTAGGGTTTTGCGCCCTAGTTGGGTTGTCATTTGCTATAAATGGAGGAGCTTGGCTCCATTGTAAAAGATCTAAAAGGTGGAACCTCTGCTCTGTTATTGTTGTATCATTTTCCGAATATTTGAGTAATAAAATAAGGCTTTGGAGGCTAGTCCTGAAGTGTTCTGTGGAGGCATGATATGTTAAGATTTGCTTATGAGGTAATCTATATTGATTTCATATGTCTTATATATTGTTGAGATCGATTTGTCTTTGGAAGGAAATTAATTTTAGTAAGAACATCATATAATGCTTTATAGATTATTTGTTGTTGTTGAATGGTAGAAGGATTAACAAAGATTTATAGTTTCTTGTTTGAACTTACATCTTCGATTATTCTTTTTATTTGCAGACACAGGTATTTTTAATCTCCTTGTACAAGTGTTGTGAGATCTTTTTTCAGGTAACCTATGCTGGAGGAAGTACCAAGCATGTTAGCTTGCTCGTCTTCTAGAATCTTTGAACAAAGCTCCATCTCTCCCGTCCTTCAAGGGAACAACTCCATTGCCCAAATTTAATGCTCAAACCCCCAAGGGTTCATCTTCAAGATCCATCTTTCTAATCTAATTTGGTTACGGTTCTATTTTATTCTAGATCTAGAGTTTTAATATCATAAGAAGTATATCTAGTTTCCTTAAGCTTGCACCTAATTCAAAAAAAAAAAAATCTAAGCTTTGCTAAGGAAAAGTGCTTATAAAAGAAATATCTAGCATTTGTTAGGCTTGTAATTTGGCTTGCAACTTGAAAGAGGGAAGCCAAAGATCCTAGCAAGGCAAGCTCCCTAGCTTGTCTTACTGGTCACTTTCCTGTCTCATTTTATTGCATCATTTAGATCCTTGTTCTTTGGCTTAGTTTGCATCAAGAAGTAGTTTCAATTTTAAGTTGTTTCTAGGCATGTTACTTTCTTATTAGCTTGCTGGTCTGTTTTGTTTCATATCAGTCCTAGAGTTTAATTTCTTTTTAAAAGTTAGTCTAAGATCCAAAAATTTCACAAAAAACATTTTCTTTACTTACTAGTTGCATTAGTTGTGATTTTGACAGTTTGTAGCATTATCAGAACACTCTTAAAGTGTTTTGATCGTAAGTTCTAACCAACTTTAGCTCGCTGGTCTGTTTTATGTTATTCGTAGGTTGGAGTTATAAAACTCACAAAAAAGATATCTCGAAGGCTCCCAGAACTACCCTGAGAACCAGCTTTCAAAGCAGTGTTCTGTTTGCATAAAAAATTGTAAACTGACTTGTTCCCTAATGATAAAGGGCAAGCAGTATTTCTCTTAAGTTTCCAAGTTGTAAACCAAAGAATAAAAAGAGCACAGCAGGCAATTCCAGCGCCTGAACCCAATCCCCCCAGGGGGAATTCGCACCCCTTTTTTATTTTTTTTATTTTTTCGTTTTAGATTAGTTTTCATTCAAGCAGTAGTAATTAAATAACACACTCAAGCACACAACGTCCTACAAGGACCCATTTATCATTTTACATGCTTTTGTGTTTATTTCAAATTATTATTCTGTGCTTAAAATTTAATCCTAAAATTAACCCCCCTTGCTTTATGCTTGGGGTTTAGTGTAGAATAATCATCCACTCACACGTCGTAATAAAACAAACAACGCCCCAAACCTGGAGTATGCTCTTGACTACTGCAGCTTAGTCGGAACAGTTGGCTCAATCAGAAACGGGTGCAAGGTAATTAGTGTTAATAGGACAATCCATCAGAATCCAATCCTAAGAACTCGGGAGGTTGCATGGACTGAATCCATAGAGTCAGCAGGTTCTTAAGCGGGTTCATCCTCGCCTGGTTGGACACTTGGTAAGGTTGCTAGAGCACTCAGTTCGAAGTTTAGTTTTTTTTTGGTCCAAACCAAGAATTAACCCACTCCTTAACCACTCATTTAATAATCATAAAAATTACCAACCGAGCCACTGCAATACTTTCACTGAGACTACACAAGCAACCCTACACAACAGCAATTGCAAGCATTTTGACTTTCTCGGCACTGGTATTCAATTTTCCATGTTTAAGTTTCAATCTTGAATGTCGTGAATGCTTAATTATCTTGTGTGGTGTTAATCAATTGATTTAATTCGCAAGCAGTGGTTAGTTGTTAATTTTTCATCTCATCATCTCTTTAACTCCTAGAATAGACTTTTATCCTTTGTTGTAGATTAAAAGCCTTAGATTATTTTTATAGGGACCACCCCCCTTGGCTTCGCTAGGAGTAAGCCTAGACGGAGGAGTCGAGTAATAAGGTGACAGCACTTGACTCTCACTTGCCCCCAAGGACACACCGAGCGGCTTGAAGGTTTCCTGCCGCGTCCCCCCCAGGTGTGTATTAGGCGGCAACATTTTGGCGCCGTTGCTGGGGATAAACCTTTCTATTCCCGGGTCACGACCTTTGTTTCTTTTTGCTTTTTTTACTTTGTTTGATGTATCCTGTGAATATTTAAATTTTACTCGGTCCATCTGGCGACTCCACTTTTAAACAATTCAACGAAGTATTCAACAAGAAGAAATTCGGAAGGATTATTCAATTTTATTCCCGAACCTGAAAAGGTATATAGAAGAAGATTGAATAAACAAAACTCTCGGAGAATACTCGAAAATCTTAGACTTGAGTCAATCTTAGATATTCACCATCTGTTTGAAGAGTCTAATCCACCAGAAGACATGGGAGATTTTTTTAGCCCTCTAGACTTTACTGCAATCGTAGGGTACCCTCATGTCGTAACTGAGAAGACAATTGAAAAGTTGCCTTCATTTCAGGGTAACAATGCCATAAGTGCTAAGGCACATTTAAAGTCTTTTTCACAATGTTATAATAAATGGTGTCTTAACGCTAAACATGAAGATGTGCAGATGAAGCTGTTTGCGCTATCCTTAGAAGAAGATGCCTTTGATTGGTTCTCAGACCTAGATGCTGGCAGTTTCAAAACATTCAAAGAGTTTGAGAAGGGTTTCCTAGCCAAGTGGGGAGACAAGAAAGAAGATAGGTACTTGTTAGCATCCCTAAACAACATGAAGAAGAATGAGAATGAGACTATGGAAGAGTTCAACAAAAGATTCAACAATCTCATCTCAAGCTTGCATGCCGAGATTAAGCCTCCTGATGGCTCAATCCTCATACATTATATTGAATCTTTCAATGGAGAGATGAGATATCAACTTAGGGATAAAGAACCTATTGATCTTAAGAAAGCCCAAGTTATAGCTGAAAAGATTGATAAGAACATGCAGTCATCCGGAAAGTCCAATCTTCCAGGTTTCACCAGAGGTACTACATCAAAACAATCAGACAACAAAGACAAGTCAGCATCAATAGATAGCAAGGACCTAGCAAAAGATCCTTTGAGAGAATTGACAGATGTAATCAAAGCTATGGAAGCCAATCATGCTGCACAAATGAATTCCATGCAAAACAGACTCATTACTATGGAAAGAGAAAAATCTCACATGCCTTCCAATAGGTTTCCTCCTAGACAAAACAATGAATGGAAGCAAAAGTATCCGTCCAACAATCAGAGGATCCCTAGTCAACTTGATTCAGCCAACATGGTTATGGAAGAGGTGCCCCCTTTCTGTAGGGCTTGTAATGAATTTCATGATGAGTAAACTTGTCCTAAGTTTAACTACATAAATGAACAAGGTCCTCCTAAAGTCAACAACTTTGTAGGGTATTCAAATCAACCTGAGTATATCAATCATGTTGGTAAAACTCACACTTTGCCAAAGGATGTTTGGAAACAAGCTAAGGAAATGGCACAGGAAAAGGACAATGTTACAAAAATTTATGGAGAGAAACCTACACCTGAAGAGATCAAAGAATTAGCAAAGTTCAAAGGTTTCACCTATCAGAGAAGGAAGACTGCCATCCCCATCAAATCAGATCTGCATATTCCTAAGGTAACTCATTTTCCTTCCCCAGAACTAAATGTTGATGTAGTTAGCTGGCTAGCTGGTGCTAAAATGCTTGTTCCTGTAACTGAAGTAATTAAAATGCCAGGTCAAAAGGATAGATTGATAAAATCTTTAGAAGCTAGTGGAAATATTGATGAAGCACCTACGGAAGTTATCTATGAAAAACCTAAGGAAAAGGTCCTAGAAAAGACTAAGGATAAAGTTCAGGAAAAACCAAAAGAAGTCATTCCTGAGAAACCTAAACAAATCATTCCTGATGTTCCTAAGAAAATCAATGAAGATCTTCCTATTATACTACATAGTATAGATTCTCGTAAGGAAGAGCATCCTCCTTTCTATGTATCCTTAGTCGTCAACAACATGTTGCTCCATAATTGCATGCTTGATTCAGGTGCCACATCCAACGTCATAACTAAAAAAGTCATGGAACAATTGAACCTGAAAGTCACAAGACCTTATCAGAATGTGTGTGCAATGGATTCTAGAGAAATTGACACCATAGGCATTATCATGAACTTACCTGTTAAGTTAGCTGCATATCCTGATGTGAATTTGACTATGGATGTAGTGGTGATCGATGTCCCTAACATTTGGGGCATGTTGCTATCTAGAAAATAGGCTGCTTCCCTTGGTGGTTGCATACAGATGGATTGGACCTATGCCATGATCCCAGCTAATGAAGATGCTCATGTCAGGTTATATAGGGAAAAGGAAAGAAAATTTCATGTTGAAGACCCTAATGTGCTAGATAATGAGTATGTTCACAAGTTAGATGGTTCTGGGAACTATTCCATTTTTGCAAACACATTAGCTCCTATTAAAGAAAAGATTAAAGATGATAGAGTAAATGGGTTGTGGAGGATGAGTTTTGATGGTGCATTTTCCAGATCAGGAAAGGGTGCTGGAATTGTGATTACTTCTCCATCTCAACAGACTTTCAAGTTTGCTTTCAGACTTGAGTTTGATGCTTCAAACAATGTTGCAGAGTATGAAGCACTCTTGCAAGGCCTTGAAATAGCTAAAGATATGGGTATAAAAATTCTAAGTATAAAAGGAGATTCAGACTTAGTTATATGTCAAATCAAGAACACCTTTGCATGCAAAAATCAAAGGTTAAGGAAGTATAGGAATGCTTGTTGGGATACATTGGAATTATTTGATGCCCTAAACATCACATCAGTACCTAGGGAAGAAAATCAGGAAGCAGACCAAATAGCAGTAGCAGCCTCAACCCTCCAGCCAATTGAAGAGATAATCAATGGTGAAGGAAAATTTGAGATCAATTTCAGACCCTCCATCCCGGATAATGTAGATCATTGGCAGGTGTTCAAAGATGACAAGCAAATCCTTAGATTTATACACAATGTCCAAGAATTCACTGATTGTAAGATAGGCTATAAGGAAGAAAAGTATGACTACAAGGAAGATGAGGATCAACCTAGGAATGCCATACCTAAAAGTATAGTTGAATGGGAGCACATCTTTGACAGACAGGACAGGCATAAGCCAGAAAAGGAAATATTAAAGGCTGGAAATTACATAGAGATCAACATTGGGACTGAAACTGAACCTAAGCTAATCAAAATTGGTAAGGGTACAAGTGAAAAGGAAAGAAATGACCTTATAGCCCTAATTCGGGAATATCGGGATGTTTTTGCCTTTTCATATGATGAGCTCAAGTCGTATCGGGAAGATGTTTTCCAACATACTATCCCTTTAAAAGGGGATGCCAAACCTTTTCGCCAGAAGTTGAGACAAATGAATCCCAAGGTGGCCCCCATAGTTTTGAAAGAGCTTCAGAAGATGCTAGCAGCTGGAATCATAGCCCCAACTAGACATTCCTCATGGTGTTCAAATCTGGTTGTTGTAAGAAAGAAAAATGGAAACCTAAGACTGTGCATTGACTTTAGAAACCTGAATTAGGTATGTTTAAAAGATAACTACCCTCTCCCCAATATGGAAACACTGCTTCAAAGAGTAACTGGTTCTGGAATGATGTCAATGTTGGATGGTTTTTCGGGGTATAACCAGGTAGTGGTCAGCGAAGAAGATAGGCATAAGACAACTTTTACCACCCCATGGGGTACTTTCGAGTATCTCAGAATGCCTTTTGGATTGCTCAATGTTGGGGCAACTTTCTAGAGATCCATGGATTATGCTTTCAATGACCTAATCGGTAAGATCATAGAAATATATCAAGATGACCTCACAGTTTTTTCTAAAGAAAGAACTGATCATGTTGGCCACTTAAGACAAATCTTTGAACGATGTTGAAAATTCGGCATATCTTTAAACCCAGCTAAGTCTGTCTTAGGTGTTGATGAGGGGAAGTTACTTGGTCACATCATCTCCAAAGATGGGGTCAAGATTGACCCAGAGAGGGTAGAAGCCATAAAGAAAGTTCCTTTGCCTTGTAATAAAACAACTTTACAGTCATTCAACGGGCAAATCAACTTTATCAGACGCTTTATTCCCAACTTAGCAGAGTTAATGAAACCCATGCAGAGATTGCTTAAAAAGGACGCTAAGTTTGAATGGAATAAAGAGGGTAAAGAAGCTTTTAGTGGAATAAAGGATGCTATTTGCAGATCACCTGTTTTGATCAGTCCTGATTATTCCAAAGATTTTCAAATCTTTTCATTTGCATCACCAGACACCATAGCCGGAGTTTTGTTGCAAAAGAATAAGGATGGCCAGAAGCAACCCATAGCCTTTATGAGTAGAGCCTTACAGAATTCTGAGCTTAAGTACACTATCATGGAAAAACAAGCATATGCCTTAGTCAAATCACTTAAGCATTTCAGAATGTATATCGGATACTCTAAAGTTATAGGGTATGTGCCTCATGCGACAGTTAAGGACATTTTATCACAACAAGACTGTCTTGGTATAAGGGGTAAATGGGTCTCTAAGATCCAAGAATATGACTTAGAAATCAAACCCACCAAGTTAGTTAAAGGTCAGGGTTTAGCCCGCATGATGGCTGAAGGGAACGAGCAAGCCTTACGGATGGTATGTCAGAACAATGAGTCAGTACAGGTCAGATCAGAAGAGCTTCAACGTCTTGAACAGGTTCCTTGGTATTCAGACATCATATATTTTCTAACCAACCTCACATGCCCAGATCATCTTATTGGCCATAAAAGAAGGGCCCTGAGGTTAAAAGCCACAAAGTTTTGTATCACCCAGGATGGGTTGGGATGGAAAAATCCAGATGGTCTAATTCTTAGATGCATCGATGAGCCAGAGTCCAAAAAACTCATGGCTGAGTTCCACTCTGGATTTTGTGGAGGGAATTATGCAGCCAAGACAACAGCTCATAAAGTCCTTAGAGCAGGGTATTATTGGCCCACTTTGTTTTCAGATATTCACAAGCATGTCAGAAGTTGCCAACAATGTCAACTCTTCACAGGAAAACAAAAGTTAACATCCTTGCCTCTTAAACCTGTAGTTGTCCAAGCCCCTTTTCAGCAGTGGGGTCCTGATTTCATTGGTCAGTTTAAGGATAATTTTAGCAACGGTTATTCTTGGATCCTAACTGCCACTGATTATTTTACCAAGTGGGTGGAAGCAATCCCCATGAAAATGGCAACCGAGAAAGTGATCATGGATTTTTTAGAAGATAAGATTATCACTAGATTCGGTGTGCCCGCTAGGATCACCACAGATAATGCTAAGGCATTCAGCTCAGCAAAAATGTCATCCTTTTGTTTCAAGTATGGTATCATCCTATCACATTCATCAAATTATTATCCCCAAGGTAATGGTCTGGCAGAATCAAGTAATAAAAACTTAATGACCATAGTCAAGAAAATTGTTGGAGATAATAAAAGAGCTTGGGATAGTAAGATCAGATTTGCACTATGGGAAGATAGGATTACTAAGAAAAGTTCAACTGGAAAGTCTCCTTTTGAACTGGTTTATGTATTAGATGTTACTTTACCTGTTCACCTAAAGTTGCCAGTGTATCAGTTACTAGAAGAGTGTAGCACAGATCTGGATGCATCTCAGTATAGAATGGATCAACTAGTTGAGTTGGATGAAATCAGACGAAAGGCGGTTGATCAAAGCATAAAGAATCAGGAGAAGGTTAAAAAGAATTTTGATAAGTGATCAAAGCCAAGGGTATTTCAGATTGGTGATACAGTACTACTTTGGGACAAAAGAAGGGAAAAACCTGGAAAACATGGAAAATTTGATAGTTTATGGGCAGGCCCTTATCTCATTCATGAAGTAGCAGGCACAAACGCTTTCTACCTAAGCAGTATGGACGGCGAGAAGTGTACCCTCCCAGTCAACGGAGGCCTTCTCAAACTATTCTACACTGAAAATATCTGATGCCCATGGGGGCATCCTTGTATCAAAATTTCTAAACCCTATTCCTACATTTCATTTTCTAGTTAGATTTTTTTTTATGTATATTATTGTTTTGTACATTAGTTTGAATTTTGCTTATGTACAATAGTTTCCTTTTTATGAATAAATGTTGTAACTTAGATGTTTCATTTGGTTATTTTTCATATATATATGGGACTGATGCACTTATGTTTCCATGCAGGAAACTGAGAATCTGGAGTTCTTGAATGATCTCCTTTCCTAGGAAAGATTAATCACACGTCCCGCAGTTGGAGCCAGATGTTACCAACTGAGTTGCACTACAGTTGGACTTCAGTGAGCCGCCAGTATTGCACATTTGCTTGTGCCTTTTTCAGTGTTCAGAAGTTCCAAGTTTGGCCTTTTCGGGGCCCATTTGTCAGTTTTTGTAGTACATGACTGTGCCCCACGGGGTTTGTAATAAGCGTACTAGCATGGTGGTCTTTGAGTGACTCGGTTCCCTAGGACTTGACAACCAAAGAAGGTATTCCAAGGAGTTTTTTCCCTTGTCGATTATGCCTTGCCTTTAGCCGAGTATAATCGATGAGGTTTTCTCCTGCTCCTCCAAAGCTGGAATGCCCAAAGTGGGGGTTAGGCCTTAGGGGATTATTAGAGCCCATTTTATAACATGTATAAACATGCTAGGCGCTAGAATTTTATCGTTTTGTCATGTACTAGGTTCCCCTGAAGTTTCAGTCGATTCCGAGAAAAAATATTTTTTTAGCATTTTAAGCCATTTTTTTAATGGTTTAATTAAAAAATTTCAAAAGGTGATAAAAGTCTTATCCGGAGTCGGAATTTGACACAGGGATGTTCATTTTCAAGCTCAGAGCATCCTTTTTACTCTGGTACCCAGTTTTCCTATCTTTCGGGCAGTCAAAGCGCCCCGTGGAGCAGTTTTGCCTATCAGAGCTACAAAGTGGCACTTTAATGCCAGAAATGCAACAAAATGCACTTTGGCCAAATGATTAAAATATTTAAAAAGTGAATATTGGCACATGCCAAATGACTTGGAATAAGTCAAACTAAGGTGTACAACTATATTCCAAAGGCAAAACGTATGCATTAGATCATTTTTGAGTGGTTATGAGTATTAAATTAAAACCGTACGGCCTCCCTTCCTTCACGTGGGCCATCTTTCTTCACTCACGGCTGCTTCCTCAAATGACATGGCACAAGTTCGTTTTTGATAGGCTATGGCATTAAAGGTTTAAAGCATATGATATAATGTGCAAATTAAAAGATGAGAATTTGTATTATTTTAAAACTGTACGACTCTTTCCTCACGTGGGCCATCCTTCACCCACGCATGAGCTATGTGACATGGCATATGATGTCATGGGGTTGATCGAATTGGAGATTAAAAACTTAAAGCACGTGTCTCATGTGAATTGGAAATCAAACTTTTAATTCACCAAAGAGAAGAGTCCGCCATCCACCTTCACATGGGCCAGCCCCATCCTCACGGCTATACGGATTTAGTTTTGGATAAGTTTTAAAGTATGGGCAGGTTACCTCTTATGAGGTGACACAAAGCATATATGAGATGATAAAGAGAAAATACATCAGCCAACTCACCTCTCCAACGAATATGGAAACATCAATTTGCCTTTATTCTCCTCACGCGTGAGATGATTTCACAAGAGGGCAGCTTCCATTTTCATAACCTTTTGTCCAAGTATGGTGGTGCATTGCCATTGGCCATTTGAGGTTGCTTGCTCTACAAACTAGGAGATTGTCTCCTTAGGGTTTTGCGCCCTAGCTTGGTTTCCATTTGCTATAAATGGAGGAGCTTGGCTCCATTGTAAAAGATCTAAAAGGTGGAACCTCTGCTTTGTTATTGTTGTATCATTTTCCGAATATTTGAGTAATAAAATAAGGCTTTGGAGGCTAGTCCTGAAGTGTTCTGTGGAGGCATTATATGTTAAGCTTTGCTTATGAGGTAATCTGTATTGATTTCATATGCCTTATATATTGTTGAGATCGATTTGTCTTTGGAAGGAAATTAATTTTAGTAAGAACATCATATAATGCTTTATAGATTATTTGTTGTTGTTGAATGGTAGAAGGATTAACAAAGATTTATAGTTTCTTGTTTGAACTTACATCTTCGATTATTCTTTTTATTTGCAGACACAGGTATTTTTAATCTCCTTGTACAAGTGTTGTGAGATCTTTTTGCAGGTAACCTATGCTGGAGGAAGTACCAAGCATGTTAGCTTGCTCGTCTTCTAGAATCTTCGAACAAAACTCCATCTCTCCGGTCCTTCAAGGGAACAACTCCATTGCCCAAAATTAATGCTCAAACCCCCAAGGGTTCATCTTCAAGATCCATCTTTCTAATCTAATTTGGTTACGGTTCTATTTTATTCTAGATCTCAAGTTTTAATATCATAAGAAGTAGATCTAGTTTCCTTAAGCTTGCACCTAATTCAAAAAAAAAAAATCTAAGCTTTGCTAAGGAAAAGTGCTTATAAAAGAAATATCTAGCATTTGTTAGGCTTGTAATTTGGCTTGCAACTTGAAAGAGGGAAGCCAAAGATCCTAGCAAGGCAAGCTCCCTAGCTTGTCTTACTAGTCACTTTCCTGTCTCATTTTATTGCATCATTTAGATCCTTGTTCTTTGGCTTAGTTTGCATCAAGAAGTAGTTTCAATTTAAGTTGTTTCTAGGCATTTTAGTTTCTTATTAGTTTGCTGGTATGTTTTGTTTCATATCAGTCCTAGAGTTTAATTTCTTTTTAAAAGTTAGTCTAAGATCCAAAAAATTTCACAAAAAACATTTTCTTTACTTACTAGTTGCATTAGTTGTGATTTTGACAGTTTGTAGCATTATCAGAACACTCTTAAAGTGTTTTAATCGTAAGTTCTAACCAACTTTAGCTCGCTGGTCTGTTTTATGTTATTCGCAGGTTGGAGTTATAAAACTCACAAAAAAGATATCTCGAAGGCTCCCAGAACCACCCTGAGAACCAGCTTTCAAAGCAGTGTTCTGTTTGCATAAAAATTTGTAAACTAACTTGTTCCCTAATGATAAAGGGCAAGCAGTATTTCTCTTAAGTTTCCAAGTTGTAAACCAAAGAATAAAAAGAGCACAGCAGGCAATTCCAGCGCCTGAACCCAATCTCCCCAGGGGGAATTCGCACCCCTTTTTTATTTTTTTTATTTTTTCGTTTTAGATTAGTTTTCATTCAAGCAGTAGTAATTAAATAACACACTCAAGCACACAACGTCCTCCAAGGACCCGTTTATCATTTTACATGCTTTTGTGTTTATTTCAAATTATTATTCTGTGCTTAAAATTTAATCCTAAAATTAACCCCCCTTGCTTTATGCTTGGGGTTTAGTGTAGAATAATCATCCACTCACATGTCTTAATAAAACGAACAACGCCCCAAACCCGATGTATGCTCTTGACTACTGCAGCTTAGTCGGAACAGTTGGCTCAATCAGAAACGGGTGCAAGGTAATTAGTGTTAATAGGACAATCCATCAGAATCCAATCCTAAGAACTCGGGAGGTTGCATGGACTGAATCCATAGAGTCAGCAGGTTCTTAAGCAGGTTCATCTTCGCCTGGTTGGACACTTGGTAAGGTTCCTAGAGCACTCAGTTCGAAGTTTAGTTTTCTTTTGGGCCAAACCAAGAATTAACCCACTCCTTAACCACTCATTTAATAATCATAAAAATTACCAACCGAGCCACTGCAATACTTTCACTGAGACTACACAAGCAACCCTACACAACAGCAATTGCAAGCATTTTGACTTTCTCGTCATTGGTCTTCAATTTTCCATGTTTAAGTTTCAATCTTGAATGTCGTGAATGCTTAATTATCTTGTGTGGTGTTAATCAATTGATTTAATTCGCAAGCAGTGGTTAGTTGTTAATTTTTCATCTCATCATCTTGTTATCACACAACTTGTAGTTGCCCCTAGAGGTATCCCATCCGGGACAGTAGAGGAGTTAGGCAACTAAAGAGGTGACCCAAGAGATGCCACGGTTCCCAATGCAATGTGGGAGTCACGTCAACCGAGGCACTCTTCGCTTTAGGTCAAGGTGTAATTAGACCAAGGGGGAGACCCTATACCCCAATCACAGTTGATTGGGCTCGAACAAAGGTTTCTAAGGGTAGGTAAGTAATGAGTTACGGAAACCAATGCAAGGCTAAGTGGACCTAAGGTTTAAGGTATGGTTGAGGGAAGTATAAGAGATTGTTAATGTTTCAACCTATGTATGGTTTAGGCCACATAATGGGGTATGATGACTAGGTATAGTACCATGTGTTTGCACAAGTGGGTCTTGTTTTCTTGGGAAGTGTGAAATGGTTCTAGGTGGACCCACAAGGTGGAGTTAGGTGTGAGGTTGGTACTATAGGTTAGATATAAGCTAGATCTATAAGTTTGAGTTGGTTCTAGGAGTACCCATGTACTAGATCTAGGGTTTGACACAAATCCCAAGGAGTGCGACTTGCTTGGAGAAGGACTAGTGCCTTGTTGGATGGGCTAATGGGGTCAAAAGGTATGTCAAAGTGTAGATCGGGACACCTAGAATCCAAGTCAAGTGGGTTGAATGAGATCCAATGGTTGGATCTTACTAAATCTAGGTTTTTAAGTGATTACCATAAGTGGACCACAATCCCTTAAAACAAGGAATGCAATCCCCAAGGCGGATCTTGACGAAAGGACAGTATAGACCTAGGTTTCAAGGCATGGGCATTCCAAATCCACGAAAAACTCAAACACCCACTTCCTAGAAGTGGACCAACTCAAAAAATCAAGGGGGTGCGATTTGCTCAAGGAGGGTCCAAAAATGGGTTTTGGTGGACCAAATCAAGTCCAATGGCCACCAAAATGTAGATCCGGGATGTTAGTACCCCGATCTATGTTCCTTCAAAGTTTCAAGTGAATCCAATGGCTAGATCTTAGTAGATCTAAGTTTTAAGATGCCAAGAAGGTCAAAAAGGGGGTTTCAACCCCTTAAAACATGGAGAGATGTCCACAAGGTAGTTTTCACCAAAGTAAAGACATGGGTATAGGTTATCAAGTGTCTAGATGTCAAATCAAGTGGGATCTCACCTACCCATGTGCTAGATCTAACCCAACAAGCTTCTCTTAGGAAAATCGATTTAGGTTCAAGAAGGCTTTTTGCATTGAAAAGTGTGTCAATTTTTAGCCAATCACCACCAAACTATAGATCCAACTAGGGGTGGATCCTATAGAGGTGGGTTTTTAATATCTTTTCAATTGCAAGGCTAGATCTAAATAGATCTAAGAAATACCAAAATTGGGGTTTTGATTTAATTAGGGTTTTATGACCAATGAAGATAGAATGGATGAAAGAGGCACATACCTTGTAGATCTTACCTCAATTGCTTATGGCCACCTTGCAAGTTGATAGAATTTTCCTATGTGTATATTCAAGAGTGAGATCCAAGTGCTCCAACCAAATCGCCCTTCTCCAAGATAGCCAAATCGTCCTCCTCCTACAAGACAAGATCAAAGAAACAAGTCAAGCAAGATGATTATGAAAATGGTAGAAAGATGTAATAGAAAGCATCAACTATGTCACGAAGATACAATAATGATACTCCCTATCACAAGATCAACCCAAGAGAGAATATGTGGATCCCTCCAACAATAACCCTCATGAAGTCGCCCTCCTCTCTCCAATTCGACTTTCCTGTCAAAAGGTTAGCAAAAGCACCAAAATCCACAATGATACATAGAAGAGATACTGTATATTCAATATGCAAGAGAATCCACAATGCAAGAGAGAAGTGCTCCACAAAAAATCTTCTATTCCAATATTCCAGAGCTCCAAAGGTGCCTTTACAATGAGAGGCTCTCTCCTTTAAATAGGAAGGAGAGGCACCAAAACCCTAACCACTTTTTGAATGAGTGGCTAAGATTAAAAGATACAAATGTCTAATCAATGGTTGAGATGAGCTCAACAATGAAATACATGGATCACTAATAAAATATAATATAAGTGGACAAAATCGCCCTATAAGAGGGGAATCCCACCAAGTCATGATGACAAAATATCATAAGAGGCTTATGGTGGGTCCAAGGGGTAATTTTATCCCTCCTTGGTCAATCCCCATAGCACAATAACCAATAAATAATCATGAAAGTACCAAATCGTGCCTCCATAGTGAAGTCGTGGTCCTCAAAAGACCTCAAAAATCCACAGAAAGTGCCATAAGTGATGGATGCGGGCCCCGATGAAGCTGAAACTGCTGGAGAAGGTGTGGAAGGTCCCGATCTATCATCACTAATCATCCCATGCCATAACTTTGCCTCAGTAGCCCAAATCGATTTCCTCAATAGCCATTTCTACCAATCCTGAAATGCCTCGGGAAGCGTGAAACTGCCCCAAACAGCCTCCTGGAGTGCTGGCGCTGTCAAGGTGAGGGCACCAATGTGTCCGGGAGGGGGGTAATATGGTAAAAACAAGTGGCTGGACCACCCCCTCCATCATCAGCGCCCTAGGTCAACTGGATAAAAATCACATCTGCTCCGACAGGGCCTCCGACAGACCAAAACTGCACTAGGACAGCCTACTGAGGCTAAATCATCACTGTAAGTGCCCGGAACTGAAAACAAACTGTCCCATTGGACTCAGAAGGTCCAAATCCATCCAAGATGTGTACTCATACACCCTATGAATCTCTGCATGATCAAAATAAATATCCAATATACCGGATCAAGGCCAATAATAATGCGTTGTACATATACAAACACTGCTGTAACCCCAGAATCATCATCATAACCCTGTAGCTGCTGCATAGAGTCATCATGTATGTATACATAGACCATATATAGCCAAAATATATAGCCATGCTCTGGAATAAAGGAAGCTCTGGAATGTGCAGATATCTGCTGTACAAGAATAGTAGCCCTGCTACTATGGTGTGATAACACATCTCTTTAACTCCTAGAATAGACTTTTATCCTTTGTTGTAGATTAAAAGCCTTAGATTATTTTTATAGGGACCACCCCCCTTGGCTTCGCTAGGAGTAAGCCTAGACGGAGGAGTCGAGTAATCAGGTGACAACACTTGACTCTCACTTGCCCCCAAGGACACACCGAGCGGATTGAAGGTTTCCTGCCGCGTACCCCCCGGGTGTGTATTAGGCGACAACACTCCCGACAGGAGAGATCAAACCAAGACACAAAATCAAGTTAAGACTAAGTGAAAGAAGGTGTATGGTTTATCCTAGACCTAAGGATGAAGTCACAAGATAAGTGAGGGGTTCAATGAGTTTAGCTTTGGTTCATTGTTGATGTGTGAGTGACTTATAGTATTTGAAAATAAGATCCAGGATTATAGTACTAGTCAATGTGAGAAAATCCCCTGCCTTGGGAATCGTGTCCAATGCAGGGTAGTTTAGGGGTTGAATTGGGGCTAACTAGTACAAGTGACAAGCTTGATCATGAAGTATGATGACATCAAAGGGTTTAGTCCACCAAACAAGAATCAATCCACAAGTTAATCCAACAATCTAGGAAAGTCGAATTGACTTGGAGAGAGATCAGTGCTTTGGGAATTGGGATAATAGAGTCAAATGAAATTAACTTGTGGTTGATGACTCCTATTGCATGAGACAAGTGGGCAATTAAAGGTTTGATGGATGAATAGGTCTAGATCTAGAGATTCAAGGTTTGACCTAAGTGGACCACAATCCCTTAAAACAAGGAATGTTATCCCCAAGGCAAGATTTCATGAAGTGACCAAGTAGACCTAGGTTTTGAATTAATCTCGTTCCAAATCCACTAAAATCTCATGTACCCACGTCCTAGAAGTGGACCAACTCCAATCTCCAAGGGAGTGCGACTTTGCCCAAGGAGGGTAAAAATGGGGATAAATAGATCAAGACAAGTCCAATGACATCCAAATTTTAGATCCAAGTAGGTTGATCAAGTGAGAGTGTGGATCTACAATTTCAAGGCAATCCGATGGCTAGATCTTACTAGATCTGAGTTTAAAGATTCCAAGTGGTCCAAAATGGGGATTAAATCCCTTAAAATGTGGAATAGGGCCCACAAGGTGGAAATTGCCAAAGTGAAAGTCTAGGGGTAGGTTTTAGGGCATGTAGCTCATGAATCAATTGAAATCTCAACTACCCATCAACTAGATCTAGGTCAACTCAACTCTCCAAGAAGTGCACCCTTGCTTGGAGGAGTTAAGTTGGCTTGGGGAAGGGATCAAATGGTGATCAATCCTCACCAAACTATAGATCCGGGATGCCGTGGATACTATAGAGATGGGTTTTAAATTTCTTACCCAAGAAGCCACTAGATCTTAGTAGATCTGAAAAAATGTAAAAATTGGGGTTTTGATTAATTAGGGTTTGAAATATTTTAGACAAGTGGATAGATCATGGAAAGAAATTTCCTTGAGATCATACCTGAGTGATGTGAATGAGATGCCTTGTTGTTAAGGAAGACTCCTGCAGAGATCAAATGAGAGATTGATGATTTTGCTTGCCGAAATGATGCCCTAGCCCACAAGTGTGACCTCCTCTACCTGTCAATCCAAGGAAAGCGATTTCAATCAGAAAGGTCAAGTATGGAGGAAATACAAGCGAAGTGCAATAGTAACATGAAATAGAAGGTCCTGGGACAGTAATACTCCCTATTACCGACGAAGAAACCCAAAGAAGAAGTAGGGAGGCTCCTCCCCTACCAATACGTCCTCCTTAGATGAATTCGGCCTCCACCTGTAGATGCAAAAAGATGGTACAAAAATATGGCAAAACAAGATCTCCAATAACTCAGTGCAAAGGAAGAATCAACGAACGAACACCAAAGACATTCACCACAACACTTGGAGATAGATGCAATAATAATTTTCTATTCCAATAATCCAGATCCACCAGTCCCCTTTATAATGAGAGGCTCTCTCCTTTAAATAGGAGGGAGAAAGTCCATAATCTAACCACTTTTTGAATGAGTGGCTAAGATTAAAAGGTCAAAAGATATAATCAATGGTTGAGATGAGCTCAACAATAAAATACATGGATCACTAATAAAATATAACATAAGTGGACAAAATCGCCCTAGGAGAGGGGAATCCCACCATATCATGATGACAAAATATAATAAGAAGCTTATAGTGGGTCCAAGGGCTAATTTTAGCCACCCTTGGTCAATCCCCATAGCACAATAATAATAAAATAGTCATCAATATACCAAATCGTGCCTCTATGGACAAATCGTGGGCCTTAAGAGGCCTCAAAAATCATCAGAAAGTGCCATAAGTGATGGATGCGGGCCCTGATGAAGCTGAAATTGCTGGAGGAGGTGTGGAAGACATCAACCCATCATCACTGATCATCCCATGCCAATACATTGCCTCAGTAGCCCAAATCGAATTCCTCAATAGCCATTTCTACCAATCCTGAAATGCCTCAGGAAGCGTGAAACTGCCCCAAACTGCCTCCTGGAGTGCCTGCGCTGTCAAGGTGAGGGCACCAGTGTGTCCAGGAGGGGGGGAATATGGTAAAAACAAGTGGCTGGACCACCCCCTCCAAGCACAGCGCCCTAGGTCAACCAAATAAAAATCCTCTCTGCTCTGACAAGGTCTCCGACAGACCAAAATTGCACTGGGTTAGCCTACTAAGGCTCAATTATCACTGTAAGTGCCCGGAACTGAAAACAGACTATCTCATTGGACTTAGAAGGTCCAAATCCATCCAAGATGTGTACTCATACACCATATGAGTCTCTGCATGATCATATAATATATCCAATATACCGGAACAGGTGAAATAATAATAATCTGTAAATGATCAAATAATGCTGTAAACCATGAATCATCATCATAAACCTGTATTTGATGCATAGAATCATCATGTACATGTACATAGACCATATATCATCTATCCATATCATCACAAGGTCCAACCATCTCATGTCCTATGGTTGACCTTGGTCAAACTGGGTTTGACCAAGTCAACATGACCAAATATAACTCAGACCATCATCAGAAGCTGCTGCAAAGTGTCAAAGGTTAATGCATGCTCTACAACTTATTCAAATAACAATTATAACACAAAGTAATCATTACTGGCGATCTAGATCCAAATATATAATATCATTAATTATTATTATTACTCAGACTAGACTTTCAGGACCATACTCACTTCATAGCTGTGATCAATTTGCTAGTGAAGGGTGAAGGCTAAAATAACTGGCTAGGCTAAGGGATGACTTGACTGACTTAACATTGTGACACTTTGGAACAGGGAAAGGGAATACACACCATAGTATATACTGAATGAGCAACAACACAGGGAATGGCGGTGTCTCACAAATGGATGAGTTGTTCAAAGAGGGTTTATTCACCTTTAACAGATGCGCACAATCCATAATGCAAATGAGGCCAGCAATTATTTAGATTTAGCATTTAAGTTCCATTTCTTTTGGGCCTGAAGTTTCCATAGCCTTGATCTATGTGTATTTATAAACACATTGCATAGATTTACATTTATTTGAGGCTTTCTGCTGCAGGTGTGTTTCTAAGGCACTTGTTTACCTGAGCACTTCTAGGTGTGTCACAGACAGCTTGTTTACCTAGGTATTTGGCCTCTTTCATTTGGCATGCCTTTCATTCATGTGTGTTACCTGAGCACTTATTTATTTCACAAAAGATATAACATTTATTTTCATGGCCACTTTCATTTGGCATGCCTTTCATTCATGTGTGTTTAGAAACACATTGCATGAACTGGCTTTTCATATAGCATTTCATTTTCCAGATTTTGTATTCATGGCAGCACTAAAAGTTTCGGGTTTAGCCAACACAACTTTAGTGACCAGGGGAAATTCACAAGGAACTCCAACTCACCATAGGTAAGTTTTGTCACCAACTCAGAGCCGAGACATAATAAACAGGGAAGCTCATCCAATACAGAGGCTATAGTGGGGAAAAGATTCTCCATGTCACTGGTCAAGTAGCAAGTCAGGGTGATAAACTAAAAGGTAGGCAATGGATGGATGAAGACAATGAATAATGGTGCCAACACTAGAAAGCCAAGGTATGGTGGAATGATCACCTCTATTCTCCCTAAGGAGGGTAAAACCAATGAGTATGAATAGTGAACTTCTAAGTTTGGGTAGGGACAATATAATATATATAATAAGATCAACCAGGTTCACATATCTATATGATCGCCAGATGATGACACTAAGTGCTAAGACATGCTTCACCACCCCGTGGGGAACATTCAAATATATAAGAATGCCATTTGGGCTTCTGAATGCAGGGTCAACCTTTCAAAGGGCAATGGATCATGCATTTGAAGGCTTAATTGGCAAAATCATTGCAATTTATCAAGATGATCTCACTAGTTTCTCTAAAGACAGGGGAGACCACATAAAGCACTTAAGTAGAATATTTGAAAGATGTCGAAAATTTGGAATATCTTTGAATCCTAAAAAGTCTAATTTCGGGGTGGATGAAGGGAAGTTGTTAGGTCACATTGTTTCCAAAGAAGGCATTATAATTGATCCTGAAAGAGTGCAAGGAATTCAAGCCATAACTCCCCCAAAGGATGTCAGCTCATTACGATCATTTTTCGGGAAAATAAACTTCGTAAGAAGATTCATCCCTAACTTAGCTAAGTTGGCCAAACCCTTGAATAATTTTCTTAAGAAGGATGCGAAGTTTGTTTGGGATAAGAAATGTGATGCCTCATTCGAGTCTCTAAAGAAAGCCATTGCTTCTGCACCTGTCCTAGTAAGCCCAAACTACAATAAGGAGTTTATGATTGATTCTTATGCATCCGAGGACACCATAGCAGGGGTGTTGTTACAAAAGAATGAAGAAAATCATGAGCAACCTGTTGCCTTTATGAGTAAAAACCTTAGAGACGCAGAACTCAATTACACAACCACTGAAAAACAAGCCTATGCTTTGGTCAAGTCTTTAAAACATTTTAGGACATATATCGGATACTCCAAAATTATTGCCTATGTCCCTTATCAAGCAGTGAAATATGTCTTATCTCAGCCTGATGGCATAGGGGTTAGGGGAAACTGGATTTCTAGGATTCAAGAGTATGATATTGAAATTAAGCCAGTCAAGATAGTGAAGGGCCAAGGGTTGGCACAACTGTTAACTGATTCCAAATTACAGCAAAATAACATGATTCTTTATATTGATGAAGATCACGAATGGTACAAAGACATCATTTTCTACCTCAGACATATGACCTGTCCTGACCACCTTGTAGACCACTAGAGAAGATCTTTAAGGTTAAAGGCATCTAAGTATGTGTTGACAGAGGATGGTTTGGGCTGGAAGAATCCGGATGGAATCATACTCAAATGTGTAAACCATGATGACTCCCAAAGAATCATCAAAGAAATGCATTCCGGATTGTGTGGAGGACATTACGCACCTAGAACCACAGCTGCTAAGATCATGAGAGCTGGATATTATTGGCCATCCTTGTTCAAAGATGTGCACACCTTTATTAGAGCATGTCAAGAGTGTCAATTCTATTCTGGAAAACCTAGACTACCTGCCCTGCCCTTGACCCCAGTCATTATAGAGGCACCTTTTCAACAATGGGGAATGGATTTTGTAGGACCTATAAACCCTAGCTCTTCAAGTGGACACAAATACATACTGACTTGCACAGACTATTTCACTCGCTAGGTGGAAGCTATCCCTACTAAGAAGTGCACTGCAGAAGTTGTGGTCAAATTCTTAGAAGAGAATATAGTCTCCAGATACGGTTGCCCCTGTAAAATTACAACTGATAATGCCCCATCTTTTAGTAAAATTGAGATGTCTACCTTTTGTTCTGATCATGGGATCACCTTGTCTCATTCTTCTAACTACTATCCGCAAGGAAATGGTTTAGCATAATCAAGTAATAAGAATTTCATAAGGCTCTTAAAAAGAATGATTGGTGAGAACAAGAGGACTTGGGATGTAAAGCTGAAATATGCCCTCTGGGCAGACAGAACGACAGTCAAAAGAATAACTGGAAAAGATCCCTTTGAAGTAGTGTACGGGCAAAATTGTAGGCTCCCAATCAACCTTCAAATTCCTGTGTATGAGTTGTTACAACAGTGCTCCTCCAATCAAGAGGCCTTGCAAGCAAGAATTGACAGGTTAGTAGAACTAGATGAGACTAGAAGGGAAGCCTGGAATAAAATGGTTTTAGAGCAAGAAAGAATAAAGGGAACCTTTGACCAAAAGAGTAGAGATGTGATATTTGGAATTGGGGATATAGTTTTGTTATGGGATAAACATAAAGAAAAACCAGGAAATCATGAAAAATTCGAGAAGATATGGATGGGCCCTTATCGGGTGAGTAAGATGGCTGGCAAAGGAACAGTGTATTTAGAGACTTTAGATGGAGATGAGTTGGAGTTACCTGTAAATGGGAGGTTACTAAAACACTACTTCCCACCTATAAGCCTGGAATGATATTCCTCACCTTGCCTTGCCTTGCCTGTTTAGAGTAGGTAGCTTTTGAATAAGCTCACTTGAGCAGTAGGATTTGTGTGCTTTTTTCTTTTCTTTTCTTTTTCTGTGTGATGAGCATTGCCCCTTTTTCTTTTCTGCTTGGAGTGTCTGCTTGTTTTTCTTTATTAAGTTGAGCCTTGCTCCTTCCTAAGCTTGTCTCTTCTCCTGCATGCAATTAAGAATGTTAATTTCCTGTTATATGTCTGGTTGCCTGTGCAAGTCGAGATTGCCTATTTGAAAAAGTTCTCTTTTCCTCCTGCACAGTAATAAAAATAATGAATGATGAATAAATAATATATGCCATGTTAGTTTATATTTTTCTTTTACGCATTTTAGTTTATGCTTTAGATTAAGATTTCAGTTTCAGTTTTATTTTATATTTTTCCCATACATGCTCCATGAGGTATTCTAGTGTTTGTGAGAGCAGGAACGGGTGCAAAATAAAAGCTGAAAGCAAGGATGGTGCAGTGCTGGATTGAAGATTGATGCAGAGCAGATCGAGACTAGAGATTCTGAGGTTCTCAAGCGCTCTCTCCCTTAGAGAACTTGTCCCAGCTGGAGCCAGATGTTATCACACCATAGTAGCAGGGCTACTATTCTTGCTTAGCAGATATCTGCACATTCCAGAGCTTCCATTATTCAGAGCATGGCTATGATGATTATATATTTTGGATCACTCATGATCAGAGCAGTATATTATTCAGACTTATGTTAGACATTGTGTCAAGGCTGAGCCTTGAGAGTTCAGATTTGATGACCGATGTGACCTTTTATCCCATACAGTTTTAGTTCAGTGCTTAGAGATGTATTGCAGCAGTGTTTCAGATGGTACATGATGATTATTATTATGATGATGTTGTATGATCTATGGATATGTTATCACTGACTGTGGATTATTATCTTGTTGATTTAGTCATGTTCACAGCATCTGCTTCGTATATTATTCCTGATGTGGCAAACTGTTTAAAATGAACTATAAATCATAAAATGGACAATTGCTTGCACATTTAGGTCATTTAATAAAACCCACTGGTTTTTCACCTTACATAGATATGGTCTTTCCTGACACCAGTTGTCTGCTAGTGTAGGCTCCATATTCACTTGACTCCATCCATACATGACTTTCCTATTTGACTTTATACCTTGACCTATCTCATTTGACTTTCTGATACTAAGGACTTCCCCATTTTTCTACCTCTGTGTTTGGACTGCATCCCTGTATATTCAGTGTCTCGGCTCTGAGTTGGTGACAAAACTTGCCTTTGGTGAGTTGGA
Organism: Larix kaempferi; assembly: GCA_027924585.1. Lineage (NCBI taxonomy): Eukaryota > Viridiplantae > Streptophyta > Pinopsida > Pinales > Pinaceae > Larix > Larix kaempferi. Next base: position 194,867 of record BSBM01000346.1, on the reverse strand, counting down.
TTGTAGACCTAAATCATTCTGGTCGGTTGTCCCGATGTTTGGCATTGGCTCGAACTCCCCCTAGTCACTTGAGATGTTGTTGGCTAAAACTGAAAGCTCATGTTCTACCTATGGAAACTTATAAATTCGCCCATGGAAACTAAAAAAGGGGCAAGAGCGATGAACAACTAAAAATACTCCTCGAAGAGTATAAGAAAGGTCCAAAAAGCAATGGCTCTTAAAAGTTATATCTAAACAATTGCTGACCTTATATAAAAACATGCCCTGGATACAAGCTGCAACTAGTTGTGCTTATTAGCACACCTGAAATACGAAGGGTTATGTAGGCCAAAAAGGCCATGAAATGAAATTGAATGATCCTAATGAACCTGGATCAACTTGATGTAGACATGATGCCTAAGTTGAATAAACACTCTCTGAACAACTTATCCATTTGTGAGGCATAGCCATTCCCCGTGTTATTTTGTCCAGCACAGAGTTTGTAGCTTCCCCCTTCTCCCAGTCCAAAGTATTTTTGAGTTAAGTTAGACAAGTCAACCCCTTGGCCCAACCTTGTTCCTAGCTTTCATCCTTCACTAGCAGTTTGACCATATCCAATGGGTGAGTTTGTCATTTGAACTATTGTGCAAGTAATTTTATAACAAAGGAATATGCTAACTTGATCAATGCCACTGAATGGATGTTATACTTTGATCTTGGCTGTGAGAATGATTAGAGAAGCATTGTCTTAGTCTACTGATGTGATTTATCCTTGGTTGTATATTCTTGGGATCCGTGATGATGTGGGCCATATATATATGCTTATCGATGATGATTCATGGTCCCACATACTTGATGATGAGATCATATGATGCAAATGATGATTGATGCAGTTCAGCAGGTTTTATTATTACTTCAGATCAGCAGATTATGCATTGTCCATATATGGTGGACCCTACAGCTGGCCCATTAGGGCAACCCATGGTGTATGAGTACACATTCCTAGTGGATTTGGGTCTTCTGGATCCAATGAGACACTTATCTTTCAGTTCCGGTCACTTCTGACAGTGATTGATGCAGTTTTACACTTGTTGACCAGATTTGGGGCTGATTTCCCAGCCTGAGCAGCAGGGGCCATGAGAGGCCAGTTCACCTAGGGCGCTGATGATGGAGGGGGTGGTCCAGCCACTTGTTTTTACCATTTACCCCCCCTTCTGGAGAGCCTGGTGGGCTCAGATGGACAGCGCAGATGCCCTAGGAGGCAGTTTTGGCACTTTCACAGTTACCGAGGCAGTTAAAAAATGGGATAAAGTGGTCACTTAGGAATTCGATTTGGGCAATTGAGGCAAGGTTTTGGAATTTGGTTTTCACAGAGGTCTTCCAGGGTGACCTCACTATCTTCCAGCCAGTTTTCACCATGTGGGTATGCCCACATTGATCACAGGAGGTCTTTTACTGCTTGTCTGTCACAGATTTTGAGGACAGATTTGATCATTTATATTATCTTGGACATATTTTATTATTTTATTGTGCCTTGGGGATGAGCTAGTAAGGATTGATGCCTCCTAGCCCCACCATCTGCTTATTTTATCATGTCCTAGTCATTATGAGGTGGATCTTTGTACCTTTACCCCTCTAGTGGATGACGTCATCCTCCTTTTGTACCATTTAGTGGGGGCGCCATCATTATATTGGGTGATCCATGTGATGTATTGTTATGATTTATTGTTAGCCGTTGATTAGAGCTTTTGATCTTTTAATCTTAGCCACTCATGTAAAAAGTGGTTAGGATTGTACTCTCTCTCCATCCTATCTAAGGAGGGAGCCTCTCATTTTAAAATCATCTAGAGATTGGTGGCTCTTGGCTCTTGGAATAAAATTTCTATCTTTTGGAGTACATGCTTGGATTGGAGTGGATGTTGGTTGTTTCGATTGTAAATGCTTTTGTCCATTGCACTGGAGGATCTATTGTAGCTATCTTGCATATTTGCCATATCTTATTTACAGGTTAAGAGGACGTTTTTGGACAAGTGCGAATTGGTGGGGAGGCTTGCCCTTCAAGCTTGGAGGAAGACGTTTTGGTTAAACAGGGAGTAGTTTTGTCTTTGTGCCAACTATTCTATGCTTTTCTCTCTCTTGCTTGTATCTACCTTCAACATGTTAAACTGATTGATGCTTTGCTCCTCGGTTTTGACAGGTTAGAGGGACTCATATGTGGCTTGGAAAAATCGATTTGGCAAGAGGGCTTCAACAATTCTCCATTTGATCTTTGGCAAAAGTAATCCTCCTCTCAACTAGCATTCATCTCTTCATCCAGGTATGCTCCAAAGGTATGATCTTCTTCTTCCTTGAATCATCCATAATTTCTAGATCATAAAAACCCTAATTGATTAAAACCCTTGTTTTTGGTTTTTCTTAGATCTACTTAGATCTAGCCTTGCTTTTGAAGAGATTTTAAGAACCCACCTCTATAGTATCCACCCCTAGTGGGATCTATAGTTTGGTGGTGATTGGGTTAAAATTGACACACTTTTCAAGGCAAAAAGCCCTCTTGAACCAAATCGCACTTCCCTAAGAGAGGCTTGTTTGGTTAGATCTAGCACATGGGTAGGTGAGATACCATTTGATTTGCAATATAGACACTTGATAACCTACCCCCAGATTGTTACTTTGGTGATTTCTACCTTGTGGGCATCATTCCACGTTTTAAGGAATTAAAACCCCCTTTTGAATTTTTTGGCACCTTAAAACTCAGATCTACTAAGATCTAACCCTTGGATTGACGTGATTTTTGGGATTTATATAGATCGGGGGTCAAGCCACTTGGATCTACAGTTTGGTGGCCATTGGACTTGATTTGGTCCACTTAACCCACCTTTTAGCCCTCCTTGAGCAAAGTTGCACTCCCTTGGGTGAGTGAGTTTGCCCACTTTGAGGAAGTGGGTGGTTGAGATTTTTGTGGATTTGGAACGGCCATACCTTGAAACCTAGGTCTAGAGTATCATTTGGTGATGATCTGCTTTGGGTGTAGAATTCCTTGTTTCAAGGGATTGTGGTCCACTTAGGGTCATTTCATGAAAACCTAGTTCTAACAAGATCCAACCATTCAATCTCAATTAGCCCACTTGACTTGGCTCCTAGGTGTCCCGATCTACGCTTTGACATACCTTTTGACCCCATTAGCCCATCCAACAAGGCACTAGTCCTCCTCAAAGCAAGTCGCACTCCTTGGGAACCGTGTCAAACCCTAGATCCGGTACATGGGTACTCCTCAAATTAACTTAGATCCATAGATCTGCTCATTACATAACCTCTAGTATCAATTTCATCCCTTAGCTTCACCTTGTGTGCCCCCTTAAAGCCATTTCACACATCCCAAGAAAATAGGACCCACTTGTGTAAGCATATGGTACTACACCTTGTCATCATACCCAATTATGTGGCCTAAATCATACATTGGTTGAAACACTAACAAATTTCTCAAACCACCTTCAACCATACCTCAACTTCTAGGTCCACTTAGCCTTGCATTGGTTTCCGTAACTCTTCATTTACTTATCCTTAGAAACCTTTGTTTGGGTCCAATCAACTGTGATTGGTTATAGGGTCTTCCCCTAGGTCTTGTTTTACCTTGATCTAAAGCGAAGAGTGCCTTGGTTGACGTGACTCCCACCTTGCATTGGGAACCGTGGCATCTCTTGGGTCACCTCTTTAGTTGTCTGTCTCCTCTACCGTCCCGGATGGGATACCACTAGGGGCGACTACAAGTTGTGTGATAACAATAACCATAACACCATGATATACCTGCTGAGTCATATACCTGAATGCTCATTGTCTGAACCATCATCTATCCTCTGAAACTGTTGCTATAACTCTAAGCACTACTGACTGCTCTACTCACATGGTATAATGGCTACATCAGTCATCTCTCTGAGTGTCCTGAGACTCAATCATGGCATGGGGAATAAAACTGCTGTCCAAAATCTGATAGTGATCCAAAATAGATGCTCATCTCAGCGTCTCAATGTAAGGGAACTGGCTGAATAGCGTACTGGAATCAGAAAAATAATGTATGGTAGCCCGACTACTATATATGTGATAACATCTGGCTCCGACTGGGACAAGTGCTCTGTTGAAATGAGCGCTTGAGAACCTCAGAATATCTGGTCCTCGAACTCTGCTACTCGAATCCTCGATCCAACACTCTACCACTTTGCTTCCAGCTTTTTATTTTATCTGCACCTATTTCTGCATTCACAAACATCGAAATACCTTATGCAGCATGTATGGGAAAAATATAAAATCCAACTGAAATAAAATCTATTCTATGATAGAAATATAAATGCATGAAATATAAATGTAGAAAGTAAATTTAAGCTACTAACATAACTTGCAAAGTTTGAGATTTATTTTGCAGGGAAAAAGAAAATGACAGGTACTTAATTAAATTAGGAGCTTACAAAAAGTGCTAGACTCAATGGTTGAAAAGACTAACTACTGCCCAAGTAGGCTTATTCAGTTTCCTACCTACTCTATTCTAACCAGGCAAGGCAATTGCTAGGTATAATCATAGATCTAGTGCAACCATTCATCGAACAAGTTAATGATTCTTCTTTGATTTTTGGTAATGAAACAAGTCATGATTGGATTAAAGATCAGAGAATTTGATAATGCAATCTTCTAGGTTTGTTCAAAATGAAATCATGCCAAGGAAAGGATTGACTGATGCAAACATCCTCCATCCAAGAATTGATAGGATCATAAAATTCATGCAAGTTATTGCTTAAGATTGATGGAGGAAAAATATAAGGCTTGTAACTCAATTTTTTTGCACAGAACATAACTTCCTCATTTACTTCTCTTACATATTCAATTTGGTTCTCCCAGGGATTAATGATCAAATAGAAACCAAGTGGGGATAACTTAAAGTTTAAAGGACGGAAAAACAAGGTCAAACCCACTTGATGCTCAAAAATGGAGAAAAAATGGAATTGATCTTTAAACACCTTTCCTAGCCACCAAGAGTGATTGATAACTTGACAACAAGCATTATGGTTCCAAAGTGACCGAAAAGGGGAATGAAGTGTTTTTTCTCCAAACATGTAATCATGCATATACTTCCTTCTGAAAATTCCAAAGGCAAAAGATTGACTATAGCACTAACCCAAGGATGATTGAAAGAGTTGGGACGGGAGGGTGGATTGTAAATATGAAAATTCTCCCAAATAGATAGACAAGTTCGACCTTAGATTTTGATAAAAGAAAACACTCTTTACTCTAGGAATTATTTCAAGCTTTTGATCAAGTTTAATATTTACAATCTGAAGACAAGATTGACCATAGCTATCTAACTCTAAGCTATCTTGACTAAGGATAAAAAAAGGAAAATTTAAAGATTCATTATAAGAAGTGGAGCAAAGATTAGAATATCTAGTATGATTCACTAATTCATCCTCACCTTGAGATTGACTTATTGATTCATCATTAAATTCGTATGAGGATAAATGATCATTTTTATTCAATTTGTCAGGGATAAAATTAACAGGCTCATCTAAAACATCCTGATTATTTGCACAATGATCATGTGAAAGCGCTACTAAATGATCTTGGTTAATGTCTCCATTTTCCTCTTCTTCAGTAAGTTGATAAGGAATTGAATGATCACTAAAGACAGAATGACTAATGAGTCTCTCTGAGGGAGGAACTTCAGTAGACCTGTTAACTAAAAGCTCATCCTCAGAAATTCCCTCAGGATCAGGACTAGGGCTACCTAAAAAGCAATTTGAAAACTTATGGTTTGTACAATGATTAAAGATTTGACTTTCGATTGACTCAAAAGTAGAAGACTTATCATCAAAAGAAATTGGGCAGGAAAGGTCATCTCCGAATGTTGACAAATCACTTGATATTTGATTGTTAAATGATTGCACAATAGGATCGGAAAGGGGAAGGTTTTGGTCTTGGATTTGATTTGAAAGATACATATCATCGAATTCACTTCCCCATTCTTCTAGGAATTTATTTTCAAACATGTCATAACCAGAAAAGCTATTGGGTTTCAAATTCGAAAGCCAGAGTCCAGCTCTTTCTTTGAAAGATGAAGCCAATAGTCTCATACACACATCCTCATGTGTTATGGATAATTCTTTAATAATTTCCCTAAAAAGTTCAAGGTGTCTTTTAGCAGAGATTTCATAACTTCCATCGAAAATAGGCAACCTTGCACATGCTTGATGAGGAATATGATGAGGATACCCAACAATTTTTGAAAAGTAAAAAACTTTTAAACGACCGAAAGTTCTAGGTCGCTCAGAGGCAGCCATGGATAATTTTTATTTTTTATTTTTTATATTTTATATTTTTAATATTTTTATATTTATTTTTAAATTCAAGAGCCTGAAAACAAAATGATGCACCCCATGGGTTCTAGATAATGATAGGATCTGTCTTAATTCTAGTATTGTAAGGATGCAAATGAGCTCGCTTCTCAGCGGAGTCACGGTTGGGAGTCGCCAGGTAGATTTCTTAAACTCTTCTACCAAGATATGTGTCGTTGTAAATGCAGGAGAGAGTGAATAATGACTACTAGTTTTATCCAAGGTAAGCCTATGCCCTTCAACGCCAAAATGTCAGGCAAGAAGAATGGGAGTAAGGCTTGAGAAATATATGTCAAACCAGAGTAAGTCTATGCCCTCCCCGGCAACGACGCCAAAATGTTATCACCTAAACTGTAGTTACCCCTATGGATGTATCCATTAATGGTAGGCAGTGGATGGATGAATACAATGAATAATGGAGCCAACACTAGCAAGCCAAGGTATGGTGGAATGATCACCTCTATTCTCCCTAGGGAGGATAAAACCAATGAGTATGAATAGTGAACTTCTAAGTCTGATTAGGGACAATATAATATATATAAAAAGATCAACCAGGTCCACATATCTATATGATCGCCAGATCATGACACTAAGTGCTCAGACATGCTATAAGAATAAAGATAAAAGCAATATAACCATAACACCATGATATACCTGCTGAGTCATATACCTGAATGCTCATCGTCTGAACCATCATCTGTCCTCTCAAACTGCTGCTATAACTCTAAGCACTACTGACTGCTCTGCTCACATGGTATAATGGCTACATCGGTCATCTCTCTGAGTGTCCTGAGACTCAGTCATGGCATGGGGAATAAAACTGCTGTCCAAAATTTGATAGTGATCCAAAATAGATGCTCATCTCAGCGTCTCAATGTAAGGGAACTGGCTGAATAGTGTACTGGAATCAAAAAAATAATGTATGGTAGCCCGACTACTATATATGTGATAACAAGAACCTTGCCTTTTACTCATCCATGCTACTAATGAATGGCCTATGAAGAATGCACCTCCACTAGTGCTTTTTCTTTCATCCAAACAGTTTGCCCAGTCAGCATCTGAATATGCAATCAACTAAAAGTTTTGATTCCTAGGATACCAGAGACCATAAGTCATTGTGCCTTTCAAGTATTTGAAAATTCTCTTCACAGCTACCAAGTGACTTTGTTTGGGAGCAGACTGAAATCTTCCTACCATTCCAACAGCATGCATGATATCAGGACGAGTTGCTGTAATATATAGAAGACTACCTATCATTGACCTATATGTTCTTTGATCAACATCTGGTGAGATATCATCTTTTCTAAGCTTGCAGCCAACAATCATAGGGGTACTAACAGGTGAAGAATCCTCCATTTGAAATTTTTTCAACATCTCCTTTAGATACTTCTCTTGAGAGAGAAATAGACCTTCAGAATTCTGATTGATTTGAAGACCAAGAAAGTATGATAATTCTCCAATCATTGACATTTCAAACTCAGATTGCATGGAATTAGCAAACCACTGGATAGAAGATGCATTAGTACATCCAAAGATAATGTCATCAACATAAACTAGAACAATTAATAAATCATCACCTTCAGTTTTGATGTACAGATTGCTATCAGCAGTGCCTTTCTTGAATCCTTTTTCTTGTAAATATTTATCCAATCTGTAATACCAGGCTCTTGGTGCTTGTTTCAATCTATATAGTGCCTTCTTCAGTTTGCAGACATAATCAAGATTGTCTGTCAGTGAAAAACCTTGAGTTTGCTCCATATACACTTCTTCTTCTAGATCTCCATTTAGAAAAGCTGATTTAACATCCATCTAATAAACTTTGAAATTTTTGGGACAAGCATAAGCAAGAAACATTCTTATAGCTTCCATTCTTGCCACAGGTGCAAAAGTCTCATCAAAATCTTGTCCCTCAACTTGTGCATCCCCCTTGCAAACCAATCTGGCTTTATTTCTCCCAATTTGTCCTTTTTCATTCATCTTATTCTTAAATACCCATTTAGTACCTATCACATTCTTATCTACTGGTCTAGGAACAAGTTACCAAGTATTATTCTTTTCAATCTGATCAAGCTCTTCATTCATGGCTTTTATCCAATCTTCATCTTCACTAGCTTCATAAAAAATCTTGTGTTCTATTATAGATAAAAAGGCAATGTGAGACTGTTCTGTATCTTTGAGTAAGTTTCTTCTTGTCTGCACACCTTCATTCTTGTCACCAATGATCTGACTTTCAGGATGATTTTTCCGAATAATTCTTGAAGGAGGTTTTACTGATTGCTGCTGTGAGTCTACATCTTCATTCTCTGATTCAGATTCTTCCTTTTTTGATTCTTAGACCTGCTCTTCTTCATCTTCAGCTGTATCCTCTGTACATGATTCATCACTATTTATCTGAGTGTCTTTTACATGACTCCCTTCATCTACTTTAATATCAATGCAATCAACCATTTTATGCAACCTCTTATTATAGCATATGTATCCTTTGTTGTTTGTAGCATAACCTAAGAAAACACCTTCATCAGCCCTGTCATCATATTTACCAAGATGCTCATCATTGTTCTTGATATAACACTTACTCCCAAAGACTTTGAAATGCTTGATTGTAGCAGGTCTCCCAAACCATAATTCATAAGGAGTTTTATCACTATTTGGCCTTAAGTGAGCTTTGTTAAGTATATGAATAGTTGTATGAATTGCCTCTACCCAAAAACCTTGAGAAATATTATTTTCTTTCATCATTGATCTTGCCATCTGCTAAACTGATCTATTCTGTCTCTCAACCACTCCATTTTGCTGTGGAGTCCCTGGAATTGTATACTCTCTTTTGATACCTTGTTCATCACAAAATTCCTTGAAATGCCTTGAACTGAACTCTCCTCCTCTATTGGACCTTACTGCCTTTAGTCTTCTTCCTGTTTGATTCTCAGTCAGAGCTTTTAATACTTAAAATTTTTCAAATGCTTCATATTTTTCTTTTAGAAATGCAACCCAAGTAAGTCTAGAATAATCATCAATAACTAGCATAAAATAGTTTTATTTTCCTGTACCTTCCTTCCTTGATGGTCCACACAAATCCATATGCACTAACTAAAGAGGTTTATTTGAAGAAGGAAAACTCTTGGATTTGAACTGTGTTCGAGTCAGTTTTCCCATTTGACAGGGTTTACATACAACATCATCCGGTTTTGATATATTTGGAAAGTCTTTCACTGCTCCATTGTTTCTAAGCTTGATTATATGATCAAAATTTAAATGTCCAAGTCTTCTATGCCATAGCCAGCTCTCATCATACTTGCTTAGATGACATTCCTCCTTTTCTTCTTTCAAGACATAAACATTGTTTTCTATTCTTATACATTTGGCAACCAATTGTCCTGAAGAAACAGATTTAATTTTGCATTCCTTAGAATTGAAAACAACTTCACATCCTTTGTCACATACCTGACTGACACTAAGAAGATTGTGCTTCAAGCCATCTACAAACAGAACATCTTGAGCCTTTCCTTTACCATTATTCAGACTTACCATTCCTTTACCTCTGATTTTTCCCGGAGCATCATTTCCAAATGTTACATTTCCTGATTTGTGTTCTCTTAGAGATAGAAATTTACTTTTATCCCCAGTCATGTGTTTGGAGCATCCACTGTCAATATACCAAGGATTTTTTTTCCTTTGGCAGAAAGTACCAAACCACACTGATTACTTTCTTTCTTCTTCCATACTTTTGCCTTTTCTTCTAAATTGTCTATTCTTGATTCTGATTTATAATTCTTCAAATAACATTCTGCTGCCTTGTGTCCAAAGTTATGGCAAATATAACATTTTGGTTCATTGTACAAAAGTTCAAAAGAATTGACATTTCTAGCATGATCTCTTCCTTTAGATGGAGGTAGAATAGAATGATGCTCCTGCTTATTCATTGACTGTTTCATTCTATGTTGCAGCATTTGATTCATCCTTTTTTGTATGCTTCTAAAATTAAAGTCACAATTTGCAGCTTTATGACCAAAATTAGAGCAACAAAAACAGTAGCCATTGAAGAAGTTTTGGTACCCGAATCTTGGCTGTCCTCTTGGAATTGATTGCCTTATCATTCTGTGTTGTATATCTTCTTCATGCTTTCTTGACTGCAGAATATTGCTTTTTGTTCCTGTAGCTCTATCCCTTTTATCATTCATTAGATTGTCATTACTGTTGGTGTTTTTTGCTTCAGCTTTGATGGAGGTTGCAGACTTTGTGAATTCTGATTGCTTGCTGCTTTGAAAGTTGATCACCTTAGTTATTTCTTTGTTCTCTGAGTGACTGCTGCTTGAACCTTGTTCATAGCCTAGACTAGATTTAATCAAAGGAGATCTTTGCTTACTCAAGATATTATTTAACTCTTTTGAGGCTTTAATACTTGAAAAATTCTGATGATACAAAGTTTGGAATTTCTCTAATTTTTTCTTAAAAGTCACCACTTCTTCGTCTAACTTTTCACATCTTGTTTTACTTTTAGCCAGCTGTCGTTTAAGAATGTCTTCTATTTTCTTTGCCACTTCTAGTTCTATTTTTACCAAAATACAATCTGTACTAGGTTCTTTGTCATTCTTTTCATACTGTATCAGTAATTGTTTTTGTTTTTTCTTCTTTAGTCTGAGTTTGTCAATTTATTCCAATGAACTAATCAATTCTCCTTCCATGTCAAGTACAACATATTCATCATTCATGTTACTTTCTGTATAATCAAGGTTTTCTATGGCCATAAGCATAAACTCATTCTCTTTATCTTCACATGATGATTCACTGTTTGCAGCTTCTGAGGAATCAACATCATTTGCACACAAACCTTTCTTTTTATGTTTATCATCTTTATTATATCTTTTAAAAAAATGTTTCTCTTCATCTCTATGATTCTGATCTTTTTTCTTATAAGGGCATTTAGATGCAAAATGTCCTACTTTACCACAGTTGAAGCATTTAAGAGGCAACTTCTCTTTAAATTTTCCTGATCTAGTCTTCAGTCTTCTTACAAATTTTGCTTCAATCTCATCCATTTCAAAATCAGTATTCTTGTCTACTTTGAAAGAGGCTTCTCTAGTGGTATTTTTATCTTTGCTAATCCTCATTTCATAGGCAGTTAGAGTTCCTAGGAGTTGATCAATACCCAAATTTTTAAGATCATTTAACTTTTCTATTGCTGAAACTTTGGGGTTAAATTTATCAAGCAAAGATCTTAAAATTTTCTGAACTAAGGATGCTTCTTCAATTGTTTCACCGAGGCCCTTCATAGCATTCACAAGCTCTCAACCCTTAGGAAATATTTACTAATAGTCTCATCCTCATTCATCTTTAGTTGTTCAAATTTCAGCCTGTATGTTTGCAGTTTGGCATCTTTTACTTTCTCATTCCCTTCATAGCTGCTTATAAGTTTGTCCCACATTCCTTTGGCAGATTCAAGATGCATCACTTTTACAAATTTAGCTTCTGTAAGACCACTGAGAATAGCATTCATTGCTTTTGCATTAAAAGTAAATTCCAGTTTGTCATCTTTGGAGGCTAGTACAATGGGCTTTACATATCCAGTTTCAACTACATCCCATACATCAGCACCTAAGGACATTAGATATGTTATCATTCTAACCTTCCAGAAAGCAAAATTTGTTCCATCAAACAGAGGAGCCTTATTGGTTGAATTTCCTTCATGACTAGTCATATTTAAGCTTACAGATCTACCTTTAAATAAAAGGAACTGGCTTTGATACCAATTGTTACTGTTATTAGTACAACTGAGAGGGGAGGGGTGAATCAGTTGTATTATGCTTAAATAATTTTAGTCCCTTTTAAAACTTTATTACCATTAAAAATGATTGTCAAGATAATGAACAAAATAAGCAATAGAACAAGTAATCATCAATCACTCATATGATGTACACAGACACAAATATTCATGAGGAAACCCATAAAGGGAAAAAACCTCTTCTTCTTAGAATGATAAGTAGTCTTTTAACTCCTATACATTATTTGTTTTTTAGCACCAACTCAAGATGAGGCTACAACCTCTATTTAACAAGATGCAACTTGTTGAGAGCACCAACTCAAGATGAGGCTACAACCTCTGTTTAACAAGCTGCAACTTGTTGAGAGCACCAACTCTCATGTTTTTCTAGCACCCACTAGAGGGAAGCATCCATTCCCAATATTCAGGCATCAACCTGATTTACAGAGGAAATCAATCCTCCCTAGCACCTCCCTTCCACCCTAGCAAGAAATTTTCAGTCGATTATATCACACCGGTTCAGATATATCAGTACATACTCTTTTCATTTTTTGTTCTGTGCTGCTACAGCTTGGGTTTCTGGCATTCTATTTTTCATTAAATCGAGTCACATTTTTCTTCTGAATTGTTAAGAATTTTTTTCAGTCAATTATATCACACTGGTTCAGATATATCAGTACATACCCTTTTCATTTTTGTTCTATGCTGCTACAGCTTGAGTTTCTGGGCATTATGTTCTTCATTAAATCGAGCCATATATTTTGTTTTGAATTGTTTTATTCGAATCATAGCTTCATCAGCAACCACTCCTCTTCATCCTCTCAATTCTCACCCCCATTTTGTTCTCATCAATCGTTTTTTATAGATGCTGAAGTTATATGCCTCGGTCTCTTTAACTTCCAGATATTCCAATTCTAAAACTGAAATTGTCTCTTTAACTCCCAATTCGAAAATTGAACTATCTCTTTGAATTCCAGAACTTACATGCTGTAACTGACTAAATAATAAATAAATAAAAGTTTGTGAGTCGCATCTTGTCTGAGTCATGACTGTCTGAGTTACGACCGTCTGAGTCTCAGCCCTTTGAGTCGCGGTTGTCTGAGTCATGGCCGTCTGAGTCTCAGCTGTTTGAGTCACAGCCGTCTGAGTTGCAGCCGTCTGAGTTGCAGCCATCTGAGTCACAACTTGTCTGAGTTACAGTTGTTTGAGTTGCAGCCGTTTGAGTCACAGCTTGTCTAAGTCGCAGCCATCTGAGTCGCAGCTTGTCTGAGTCGCAGTTGTCTGAGTTGCAGCTGTCTGAGTTGCAGCTGTCTGAGTTGCATCTTGTCTAACAACATTCTTTTCTTGTATTTCAATCTCAGTCGCAGCTTTAGTAAACTGCAGTTGGTATGGTCTGAGTCACCCGCCTTGTCTGCTTTCCAACCATCAATGACAACTGAATCAAAGTGCCAACAATCTCCCCATATAGTATGAGTCACCCGCCTTGTCTGCTTTCCAACCATCAATGACAACTGAATCAAAGTGCCAACAATCTCCCCGTATGGTATGAGTCACCCGCCTTGTCTGCTTTCCAACCATCAATGACAACTGAATCAAAGTGCCAATTGAGGTAAGTGATGATGTTGTACAGTCTTGCTAGTCAAGGCTAGGGTCTTGTGTGTCAAGACAGATCCCGATGTTTTGAGGTGGTGCCTCATGTGTTGAGGTGATTATTTTCATGTCGAATCATGTATGGTGTGTGATGTACTACTAACCATGGTTGAGCTATTAAGTCTCCTCTAGGGACTTGCCACCTCTAGAGTGAATTACTTTAGCATATAACCACTTGGAATGATAATAGAACAAGATGATCACATCATTGGTAAAATCTCCTTAGTATATTTGATATGATAAATTAATTAAACAGGCACATGTGGACCATGCAGATAAGAAAAGAGATAAAGATAAGATGTGATAAGATATGAGAGAATTCGAATTGCACATAAAGACTTAAATTAAATAAGAGAGAATTTGAATTGTTAAACTTCAGTGATATTAACAAAGAAGACTTCAGTCAATCAAAGGAGAACTCGAATTGTTCACTACAATGATGTTAACAAGAAAGACTTCAGTTAAAAGAGTTAACTAAGTGATAACAACGATGATCTAGTTAACTAAGTGTTTTGCATGACAACACTTGTGTTAAACTAAAAGACAACACTTGAGTTGCGACACTTGTATGATGACACTCAAGTTAGCCACCTAACTAAGTGGGCAAGCATTCAATTAAAGGGCGAGTTCATCATGAAGTCGGTATAGTGAGTTAAAGCTATTGCATGAGAAGTGGAGTGGACTTTTCCATGCAAGATTGATGTCTCCAATGTTGGAGTGAATTCTATTGAACGAAATTTGTTCATGTGACCAATATTAGCGAATTGGTTGAGTGGAGAATTATTATTCTGAGTCTCTCTTCTTTATCTCTCTCTCTTGCTTTGTAAATTGCACCGGGGGTGCTTGATGTAAAAGACATTCTTTGCTATCTATCAATATACTAAGGAAGGTTTTGCTGGGGTTTTCTCCCTCAAGTCATAGAGGGTTTTCCCAGGACAAATTCATGTGTCGAATGTGATTGCTTATGTTTATGATTGTTATTTGATTTTAAGTACTATTGTATTTCCAAATTAAAGATCAAAATTAACAGTTTTAGCTTAACAACCCCAACAGAGTTTGAGGCATGAAGTATCAGTTGAAACAACTATGATCCAAAGTCAGAAAGGATAAATCTTAATAAAGCAATGGAAAAAATTAACTTTGATGTACTATTTCATTTTAATTGCACGGATAGAACACCTAATGTCCGAACATGTGCTTGTCCAAGCTTTAGTAAGCCTAAAACTTAAAAGCGATAATTTCCTAATCATCCAGTTACTACAAATTATTGACATTCAGTTATACAAATTAAGCAGAACAAAATGGGTCAATTAATTACCATGGACAAAACTGTATTTTTCAATGATACTGTACAATGCAGCATACAAACTAAAAAAAGATTGTCATCCCACTTGGTGGCATTAATATATAGAAAAGAATAAATTGTGTTATTAATTACTCCAAAACATAACACATTGAGATAATATTCATTTGAATTTCTATTCACCTGTAGGAGTGATAACTTGCTTTTCAGTGAAAGGAAGATAGCCTAGGCCATTCTCAACAACCTGCTTAGAAATGGGAAAGACGTTAACATTTAAAAGATTACCTCAGACAAACAAATAGGAAGCAGAATAAGGAAATGCTATAGAGTGGCCAGGCCTTATATATTTCAAATGCTTCTCTGCAATGGCAAGTTAGATAAATATACCAGTCGAATAAGCCTATCTGAATAAAAGACAAAATCATGCTTTGTGGTGAAAATATCTCGTATGAGTGTATGCATCCCACGAATCTGTCAAGTTAGAAACAATCTAATTACTTCCACACTTAAAAGCTATGATAATGGAATTTTTTACTGAAAACAGAAAACTTAAACACCACAATTTGCACTAGCTCCAGTTACACCTCTGAACAGTCTATTTATTCACTTGTTCACAAAAATGTATCGCTAATCTACATAATGGAATTCCTTAAGATCAATGAAATACGCAAAAAAAATTACCTATAAATTCTACTGGATGACATTAAAAAAAATCATACCTGGAAAGTAGATTGGATGACATAAACATTGTGATAAATATTGCACAGGTCATGTTGTCCAAGCTTTGTCTGAATATGTTGCACAATAACATTTATTGCAACATGGTTGTCTCCTCCTCGGGGGATAATAACATCAGCATACTTTTTTGATGGTAGTACAAAATCATCAAAAGCTGGTTTGACAAACTTGTCATACTGCAGCATATGAAGAATGTCAGACATATTCATCGAAGAATGGTATAACTTCAAAATGGAACATAAGTACATGCAAAAACAGTCCAATATATATATTATAAGCATCCAATGCCTGATTTATTAATGCTTGAATTAAAGAGGGAACACAAGCATGAAAGAGGTTATAACAAAGAAAATAGCTTTTGCAATGCAAATGAAGTACAACAGGTGTAATCATTAACAAATATCCAGATTCCATAATACTGAGGTAAACAGTTAAATTTCTTTCCCTCAAAAATCTTGACTTAGGTGTTATCATTTCACCCAAATTCTCACAATAAGTACCATAAATATGAAAATATACTTATATAGTGTTATCCAAAATATTAATTTGTGGTAAGTAGGAGTAACATGGTGGATTATTGGAATCAATGTTGTCAGACTCGGACTCAGCAAAGACTCGGCTGGCTTGGGACTCAGCCGACTCGGCAACTCGGATAAGACTCGGCAAATAGAAAAAAACTCAAAATATAGTAAATTTTGTGCACAAAATAATATACTAATGACATTTCTAATCCATATAAGTTATAAAACCACATTCTATGTAGAAATTCATTGTATCATCTCATAAAATATGATAATACAACATTTGACGCTCCATATTTATATGCAAAATGGTGAACTGAAAGACTATTCCTTTAACAAATTAACATATAGTACCAAGTTCAACTACATAACTCAAAACATAAGTAGAAAATCAAAATTGACAATGTCTTCAAGCTCAATCTCAAGTCTCATACATGTCTACGAGAAGTAGAATGCCTAGAATAGGGCCTAGAGGAGATAGTGCCAACATCGCTAGACCAAAGACACAATTGTGATGTAGGTGTATTGGGTGCTTCCATTTCAAAAAATGGAAACACTAGAGGGATCCTCAATATCCTCATCAAGCCAACTCAAATCATCCCCGGGAGATTTATACATAAAGTACGAGTGCATGTAACTAAAATTGCATAGAGTGCAATCCATATCTATCCCAAAATACATAAACAAAGAGGCTCTAAATCGCCTCTAGAGTCCAAAAAACTTCAAAACTTCATGCTACAACAAATAACTACATATCATTGTTATCACATCTATGTTAGCTGGAGCTACCATACTGTAGACTGTGTGGCCGAGGACCACACAGTACTTTTTTTTCCAGATCAGAGATCGGATGCCTTCAGAGGAGGCACACAGTTTTGTTCAGATTGCCCCGGGCAGATATATCAGTGGGGACAGATGGTTTTATTGTATTGTCCAGACATGTTACTTAGCATTTATCGTAGGATCACCTTTCCTTGCCAGGATTTGATATGAGCCCATTGAGACAGTTGCCTAGTCTTGCTTTGATTGAGACTATCACAGAGTATTGCTGGTTTACTACTTGTGCCTGGATTCAGCAGAGATCCAATTTAGAGACAGCCTCAGCAGTAGGTATATGGTGCGGCAAGTATTGCATTTGATGTTTATTGCTCATGATTGTTGCTTAGACTTGTTTATACATGATAGCACACTAACTTTGCATATGACGATTGATTTGGTGATCTAGCTATTGTTATGATATATGATTGGGCCCTTGGTGATGTCAGTCCACCCCTTCCTAGTAGGACCCTGTATATGCACACCGGGTCACACCCCTACTCTTGGTATAGACTTGGTCACTTAGTCCCCCTTGGCAGCTGACTTTGGATCCACCTTCACCTTCTCCATCCATCCGACTCATCCGTGATAGTCTTTCCCGACTTGGATTTCGATTTGTGACCTTGAGGATCCCTTTCCCCACTAATCTCTGAGTATGCCATGATTCCCTGTCTATTGTGCCTTGGCTCTTTAGTGTGTGAGATGCATTCTCAAACCTGGGATTTGCTCTTGTCGGTTGCCCCCGATATTGCAATGCAGTTAGGATTGTGTATCCTCACCAGGTGTTCCCCATTGGTCATCGAAGCATGTATTGCTCACCCCCATTACTTTGCAGTATGAGCACCATGATTATATCTATTGAGATATGTATGTAACCCAAAAGGGCCTTGATGTAAAATGAAGAAATGAATAAATGTAAAGCAAGCCAAAAGGGCTTTTTGTAAATGTAAAATCTAGCCAAAAAAGGGCTAAGTATGAAATTCATTGTAAAATCCATGCAATGTGTTTGTAAACACACATGGACATAGGTCAGCCGTACATGTCAGCATTTGTAGTGGTTATTTCCTCACCTAGTCCTGCGGGGCAAGGGACAAGCTCAAGATTGTCCCCTAGAGTCTCAAGTTACGGTTTGTCGGACACCCAGTTTGGCGGCTCTAGAAAAGAACCTCACAGAGTCTTCGAGCACGGATGTGAATTGTGAGATACTTGTTAGATGACCAGTGGAGGTTTCCCTGCACTATACCCATTTGTGAGGCATCGCCCTTTCCTGTGTTTTTGTCATGGTATGCTTATCTTAGTGGACCCCCGCTTTCCTGAGTCATCTGAAAGGTCGCATGATCTTTATCCCTGTCATCCCTCATCCTTCACCGTGTATTCCACATCAACCAAAGTCAGCCAGGTGGTCAAGTCTATAGGTTGTGCATAGCAGTTGAGTCTTTTGGATGTGGTGGGCCTACCTCACCTGGGGCCTTGTATTTTTCCGAGATTTAATGCAATTTTTTATCACCATATTATTGTCATATTGTTTAGTAATGTACTAACTTGTATAAGGAATCCTTTCACTTCATGATTGCATACAGGTATTCAGCTAGCACCATTGTTGACCAGATTTGACTTGGTCAAACTAGGTTGACTAGGCCAAAAATGGGCCCGAAAAAATGTCGCGACCGGAATTTCGATTTTGGTCAATTATTATCTACAGGGGACCCATATGAGCTTCCAAGTGACAGAATGCAAAAAGATCGAGGCGTTTGTGAGATTTTTAATTATCAATGACCTGTTTTAATTAAAAATCATGGATTTTGGGCAAATTATGTCTAAGTGATGGATCGGGGTTGTTCGAGTGGTCATTCCTACTATTGTTGGGGTCCACGATCACATTGCAGCAGACGGTTCGGCAATCCGGGCACTCTAGGTGGGTCAAAAGCCCAAATTACATCTTCAGCAATAAAAACTAGCAATAAAATACATGGAAAATAAAAAAATTGACAAAGGCAACTATAGCAAAAAGAAAAAATCAAAGGCTGGCTAATACAAGGGTGACTTATAAGGTAATTTGGTAATGTTTGGACATGATATTTGTGAGGTGGGACCCTCATGTTGGACAGCTCACCATGTGGGGCGAATTTGCCCATAGGGGCATTTTTCCACTTAGCAAAAAATCATATTTTTTATGTTTTTATGTATTGAGATCATATGTAGTGGTATGGGGGGATAAAACAACCCATAGGCACCCCCCAACCACATTTTATATGTGTATTATGGGCCCCACAAGTTGGCCCCATCTCCACTTGGGCGTTTTTGAGGGTAATTCGCCCCCCCTCTAGAGATCATCCCCACCATCGATTTGGGTTGGGAGAGAGTTAATCTCAGCCCTTAGTTTTGGGGGGAATTAGGTTTGAGATTGGTCTTTCTCTATAAGATAAGACACTCACCTCATTTGTATTCTCTCTTGGCATTGTTGAGACTTGATATAGAGATTTTTGAGAGACACTTCGACTGAGTTACTTGTGATATGGAGTGAAGTCTTTCTTGTGTTGATTGAGATCATATTTCTGATGCATTGCTGAGTTATTTGTGGTGTCCCCATCTCTCCTTGAGCATTTCGATTTGCAGGTGAAGCTGGCCATTGGAGGAAAATGCAGCACTTGAGCCAACAATTCCTTGCTAGCGTTTCTCTTTGGGATTTCAATAGGGAAGTGAATTTGCATTGTTGCTATTTGCTTTACTCATTATTTGTCGCTCATTTGCTGGTCTATTTTTGTTATTTGCTATAGAAACTGATTTGATCTCTCTTTGGCAGGTACAAAAACACATTGGCTCACTGGCTGCTCCAAAACGCAAAGGGGAAAACACATTCTAGCTCAGCACTTGATCTTCGGGGTTTGTCTTCAACACGGGGATATCTTCATCTTCATTATCTGGGTACTGAATCTCTTATCGTTTCTCATAATCTCTCTTTCATTGTTGATGTTAAGCTGCAACCATTAAAGAAAACCCTAAAAATTGATAACTTAGTTTCCGACCGTTAAAACCCTTTTTTTTATTGCTAACCCGCTTATTATTTGTGCTTAAACATATAAATCCAAAGTTTCAGATCCATTAGACTCCATTAACCCATAGTTTAGGCACTGGTCTACCTGGCAAAAACGCCCACCTGGGGCGTTTTTCTCTTCTGCTTGCTTGGGTCAAGTTTGGGGTTCTGGGTACTTTTGATTTGGGTTCAGAACATTGTTTTACCTTACGGAATAAAGTACCGATTGCTGGGAGTGATTATTTATGCTAATTATTCTCTGCCCTAGGTCCAATTGTCCACTATCTAACCCCTTTCCTAGGCAGTTTACTTCACTACCTCATTTCCAACTCAATTCACATCCTTAGACTATTTTCATCCATCTCATCTTTAATCTAATCTACTTGATTCATCTTTTCAATTCTTGGTCACGTTCCATTCAAGTAATTATTCCATCTGTGTGTCCAATCGGTGGTTGAAACTAAACTTAGGACCTGCTTACATTCAATTCCTGTCTTTAATTCTTTCTATTTCCTGGGATTTGTGTGTGTTTTGTCTCTCGACCTTCACCGGTTGAGCGGGGTCTCCCCCCTGACTTGGCTACGTGCCTTGTCTAAAGTGACAGTAGCCTTGTCCGGTGTGACTTCCGTTTCCTGAACGGAGGACCTGGCTATTGCCGGTTACACCTTCCTAGCTGTTCACCTCTACCATCCCTGTTGGGACACCTACTACCAAACAGCTAGAGTTTGTGTGATAACAATCATCAAAACCATTGCCTATATTAAGATCTTATTCGTCAATAGAACCATGTTCCCCCCACTTCTAGGCTCTATCCCTTGCCTCTATCTTGAGTCTCAAAGTTGATCGTCCAAGGACATTAGTTGACACCCTACAATTTTGATGAAACCTCCTAATCCAAGCATTAAAAAAGGTAGAAAAAGCTTCGAGTGCCTAATAAGTAATTTTGCTTGAGTGAAGGGTACATGTCGCAAAGGAGTTAAACAATCAACACCACCAACATCGAGGTACATAGAGGGGTTGATGTGCTTGATTAAATGCCAATCCCCTACCGTCATACATGATAGAATCCATTGGAAACGTTGCAATCCTGAAAACCCTTAATACTATTAAGTTTGTTGAATTTTGAATGGGATCTAAAATTCTACTTTTTGCATATGAAGTCCGATGATGTTGGAGCCACTCTCAAACATCCTGAAACAATTAATGGTAATGTTAAAAATTTAAGTAAAAGGATAGAAAATGAAAGATAAGGAGAATACCACTTTTAAAATGAAAGATAAGGAGAATACCACTTTTACTTTAAGAATTTAACATTACCATCTCTGGCGAGTTTAGCGAGTCTTTGGCGAGTTTAGTGAGTCTCTGGCGAGTTTGGCCAAGTCTGGCGAGTGGCGAGTTCGCTAGCCGAGTCTCTGGCGAGTACTCGTTTCGCAGCAGACTCGTGTAGACTCGCCAGACTCGGCGAGTCTGATAACACTGATTGGAATCATCAGAGGCAAGATCGTCATGTATGGAGAGGATGGCACAATTAGAGTAAGTCTTTTCAGTTAGAGGATACACATTTATTACTGATATGTGCACAGTGAAACAGTAATACAAATGATCACATACTAGAAATAGGAAATGCAGGTATAAAGGATGTGGATATTGCTGCAACTCTACATGCTATACATGTTGTATGTTGTCCTCCAGATTGCACACCAGCAGCGGAAATCTTTCGAAAGCTGTCTCTTCACTACAAGTGAGAGAGGTGTGGCCTTGGGGGCAAGCAATTAGCCAGGTACTGTCACCTGAATCCCAGCTCCTCCGTTTAGGCAAACTCCTAACGAAGCCAAGGGGGGTAGTCCCTAAGAAAGAGTTTCACTAAGGCTCAATGTTTTAAGTGTTTAAAATGTATGGTGATGCGGATGGGTGTTGTTTAGGAGTTTTTAGTGATGAAAGACACACGATTTACTTTTAAATAAAACACAAGATAAGATGCAATCTGTTATCAACTGATTTGTACAATAGTTGAAACCTTAATGAGCCGCCAGTGTTGGAACACATCAGTGTTCACTTCCAGAGTATCTGGGTTTCATATATTTGGGTCTAGCTAGTTTTGGCTAGCCAGTTTTGTTTTTGAGTCGACATGACCATGGCCCCATGGGGGTTTGTATCAAAGTGTGCTAGTAGGGTCTGAGTGGCTCGGTTCCCCATGACTGGATTAAACAACTAAGGTATTCCAGGGAGTTTTTTCACCGTCAGATTATACTTTGCTTCAGGCGAGATATAATCTCTTGGTTTTTCTCCCGCTTCCTCCAAAGCTGGAATGCCCGATTTTGGAAATTTGGCCATGGGGGGTTATTAGGGTCCAACTATAATGTATAAACCTACTAGACACTATTAGAATAGGTTTTGGTCATGTCCTAAGTCTCTAGGACCCCCAGAAAAAATTTCGAAAAAATTTTACCGGACGCGTCGGAATTGGGGTTTTTATTTTTTTTTAATTATTTAAATTTTTAATTAAATTTCTCTATAGTTTAAATAGAGAAATTTCAATTTGTAATATGTCGGTCATCCGGGATCCGATTTCAGTGATTGAAGGCTCCAGACTTAAGCCAAAAATCATTCATGATCCCCGAACTAGCTAACCCTAAGTTTCAGACAATTATTTGGCCTCATAATTAATATTTTCTCAAAAAATCAAAAAATGAGAAATATTAATTAAATTATTCAAAAAATAATAAATTGGAGATAATTTAAATCTCTCCAAAAAAGGCCAAATTGAATAAAGTAAAAGTCAAAATGACATGGCAAAAATCATTTATGATGATTGGAATCTTCACCCACCTGATTCAGATCAGTTTCGGAGCACTGGGAGTGATCTACAGTTGAGAAATTCACCCACCTTCATGCAAATTCGTTTTTGTGATTTGGCAATTGATTAATGGGTTGTTGGATTATGAAATCAATGCATGTGGGGCTTCTTCCTCAAATTATGGGCTCCAAACTCAAGCTCAATGTTGAGTTAAGACTCCAAGCTCGATTTGGTTGGTGTTGACATGGTTTTGATTGGATTATGATGGAGTTTTTGGCTCTCTTCATGCCAAATTCGAATTAGGGTTTTAGGCTAGTGTTTTGCTATTTAAGAGAAGCCATTTGGGCTTTCTCTTCATGGAAAATTGTTGTAAAGTTACTCTGCTCATATTTGTCAAGAGCTTGTGGAAATAAAGTTGGCTTTGGAGGCAAATGGTGTGCATGTTTATTGGTTCATGAGTTAATGGTTCATTGTTGAGGTAATATCTATGATTTTTACATTCTTGCAATTTCAATCTTGATTGTAATTTATGCTTAGATCTCTTTATCAAGAGCATAGGGCAAGCATTTGATGGTCCAATTTGTTTGCTAGGCTTAGGCTTGGATGATTTAAAAGAGTACAAATTGTAATCGGTCTTACTACCTTGTCTCTTTTTCCATTTTTGTCTAACTCTCTAAGTTTAAATCAAGCATTGTTTGTATGAGTGTTTATGTATTGCAGATCCTCAAAAGGGTGAGATGAGATGAACTCGGTTGTATCTCCCTCTTCTCCACCAACAAAAAACTTGTGCTAATAGTTTGTTTTCAGGAAAACTCCAAAGAGGCAAGATCTAGGGCTTTGCATCTAAGCGGAAAATGCTACTTCTTCCATCAAAAAACTTCACTTTCAAAACATTGGTTACTTGTTACTCTAGGGCTTCTCTTCTTCAAGCCTTGTCTTTTGCTCCTTGATCTCCTTTTCCCATTGATTTGCTAGGCCTATCCCCTCAATAGTTTTTCCTACTCCTTTCATTCGTCCTCCTTGCCCTAGTTGTGTCTCTTTCCCATTTATCCTTGTCTTTTTACCTCTCATACTTCCTCCAACTCGTTTTTAGCCTTCTCCTTCTCCATTCGCCCTTCCTCCCTACCCTAGTTTCTCCTCTCTACCATTCGCCCTTGTCTTCTAGCTTATCCCTTCTTCATTTGCTCCTTCACGTCTTCACCTTTTCTCCTTAGGTTTCCCCTTTCTCTCTCTTCTTGTCCACTTCCCAAAAAGCCCTAAAACCACAAAAAAAAACACAAAAAACGAATTGTTGAAGTTAATGGTAGCTATATTTCCTAGTTTGCTTAACGGTAAATTAGTTAGATCTCTTTCTACATCTAGTTTATAAATCTCATGCATTGAAAAAATAGCCCTAAAATCATACTAGATCTCATTCTTGCACTTGTTAAGTTTGCATTTGTTTTAGTTTTAGTTTCCCTTTTTTAAGATAGAAAATTTTTCATAAAATTTTCCTAAAAAATTTTAAGCTTTAGATCTCATTTCTAGCATATTTAGGACAACTTTTGTTCGCTGGTCCGTTTTCCCATACAAACTTTTTCGAACAAAATTTTCATGTTTTTTATGTTTTAGGTTTTATTTTTCAAGTTTGGACTTGGTAGATTCAAATTTCATTTTGATTTCTGACGTTTAATGGGTGCATGTTGAGTATATTTTTCAAGCTTGTGTAGGTGCTTTGAAAGAAGGAATTTTGAAAAGCTTTGAAGAAGTAAGATCCAAGCAAAGGACCAAAGAGAAGAAACCATGAAAATGAGCAAAATTTGACATACTTATCCTTTGTAAAAGCAAGCAAAAAATTGCTTCTTTCTTAAATTTTTCCAAGTATCATCTTTCTCAAAGACCTTGCAAGGTTTCAAACCCAAGGCATCTGTAACAGTTTAATAAAAAGTTTCAAGTGGAGGGGTCCTCCACCTTTGGGTCTTCTTCCCCATTTGGGGAAGAGTGTTGGGTCTTGTGTTGGGTTTGACTTAGTTTATGTTTCCATGCTCTTAGATTAGTTTCTATTTCACTAAGTATTTTGGTTATTTATCTTTCATTTTCACTTACCCCCATGCTTTCCCGAGTAGGGTCTTGAACCTGAAAGAGACTCTTGGGTAGTTTAGTTTTATTTTCCGTTTAGTTATCTTATCTTCTCTTCCAATCCTTGACCAGAGAATAGCTAACTTTGGGATTGCATCCCAAAGGCCACATAGCTTTGTGGTAGCTTCTCGTTCCCCCATCAGCTTCTTGTGGACATCCAGCTAGCTGGAAGGTTTCCAAGACTGGTGGCTTCTAGTGGTTGATCTTGTTCGGAGATCGATCCCACCTATTAGATTAGAAGTTGTGTGGTAGAACACTAGATTTATTCAGTTTCATTTTATTTTGCAAGTAGTATTGTTAGTAGTATTCATATCTTGCTGATCAATCTTATTGTTTAAATCCTTTCAAGTTGAGTATACTGCTACTACTTTCTTTCCACTTCATAAAATAAACCAAAGTCTCTTGAACTTGGCCAAATCCAAGTCAAGAGCACCCTCTATCGGAGGGCATTTTAGTCTTGCATCATCCCTGCATTAGGCATTTTATTTTTAGCAAGTCTCTTGAACTGCGGTCATAAGACCAAGTCAAGAGCGCTCTCTGTCGGAGAGTTGAACAAGGCTTTTAAATAAATAAAATTTTCCACTCACACACCCCTAATTAATTTATCTTGGTTTGTCCTACACCCGTATGCTCTGCCAACCGGAAACGGTTGGGCTAGTACTCAGAAAGGTAGAAGACTTGATAATTACGATCGATAAACTTAATTAAAATTTTTACCCAAAACCTCAACCAAGGCAAAATACTGTTCTTCCCACGAGAGGTGACGCCGGGAAATCACTGTCAGACTCAGGGGCGGTTCAAACATTGGACACCAATCCTTATTGAATCTGGGTGCTTCCGACAGGTCACTTAGGGTTGCCAGTATCTTTCTTGGGTAGGGTTCTACCATCTTTGAATACCCTTGGTTTTAGCCCTAATAATCAAGACAATTAAAACTTTGAATTTACTAAGATAAGCTGCACAACGTTCTCACAAACTTTCCATTTCAAGCACTTGTGTCAAGTTTACAATCACTTCTTTTTTCTGACTCCATAAGGCACTGGTCCTTGATCTTATATTTTGCTTGCTTAAGTATCAACATTGGAGTATTTGCTTATATTTACGTGAAGTGATCTGTTTATTTCCCAAGTGTATCTTTCATTTTGTATTTGCAACGTGGATTGCGTTATCTCGCCTTATATTTAAATTTTAAATTGTCTCTCATTTAAAACTCCTAAAAAACACCCATCTGCATCACAACACCTAAAAACACTATAAATAATAGAGCCTCAGTGAAACTCTCTTTTAGGGACTACCCACCTTGGCTTCGTTAGGAGTTTGCCTAAACGGAGGAGCTGGGATTCAGGTGACAGTACCTGGCTCATTGCTTGCCCCCAAGGCCACACCTCTCTCACTTGTAGTGAAGAGACAGCTTTCGAAAGATTTCCGCTGCTGGTGTGCATATTGGCGGACAACATCTTTGGCGCCGTTGCCGGGGACAAATCTTTTTGTTCCTGGACGACCTTAGTTTTTTCTAGTTTGTTTTACCTTTTGATAGATTCTCATATCTATCTGGCGACTCCACTTCACCTTTTTTACTCTGGTAGATTTTTAGTTTAATCACTCTCTGAAATTAGACTTGGATTCACCTGGCGACTCCACTGTCAGTTAACACATCAAGGTATTCAACTAGAAGAAACTCTGAAGGCTTGCTTAGTTTTATCCCTGAGCCTGAAAAGGTTTATAGGAGGAGACTGAACAAGCTTGCTTCTCGTAGAATTCTTGAAGATCTTAGATCCGAATCTATTTTAGACATCCACTCTTTGTTTCAAGAAAATCTAGAAAATCAAACAAATTCTGAGAATAATAACTGTTTCCTTTCCACAATGGGTGAGTTCTTCACTCAACTCAACTTTACTCAGATACCAGGTCAACCTCACGATATTCCCGAGAAGGCTATTGATAAGATCACAAATTTCAATGGCACTGATGCCTCATTATCTGCTGAACAACATATCCGAAACTTCACCAAGCTATGTAGCACTTATGTCAAAGGAGCAGATAAACATGAGGATGTTTACATGACTCTTTTTGCCCTATCCTTAGAAGGAAAGGCAGGGAATTGGTACGACAATATACCAGACAACTCTTTCGCCACCATAGCAGCTTTCAAAACAACTTTCCTCAGCAAGTTTGGTTGCAAAAAAGAACCTAGACATTTAGTTGCATCTCTAACTAGCATGAAGAAGACGGAAAATGAAACTATGGATGAATTTAACACTAAATTCATAGAGTTGGCTAATTCCATCCCTGAGACCTATGTGCCTCCTGCGGCTTCTTTATTGGATTACTACATAGAAGCGTTAAGTGGCAGGGTCCAATACCAGATAAGAGATAAGGAACCAGTTACCTTGCTTGAGGCTCAAAGTTTGGCCATTAAGATTGACAGAAACATGAAGTCTTCCGGAGAGTCAAATATCCAAGGATATTCTAGATCTCAGCTTCCTTCAAAACCCATTGAGCACAAAGACGAAGAGCCTATGAAAGACTCTTATGAAAAGAAATGATGGACATGTATGAGAGAATGGAAAAAGTTGACAGAAACATGTGAGCCAAATAAAAGAGTTACAAAACAAGATCATAAACATGGAAAGAACACAGGTTCACCAAATTCAACATACACAACCGGTTCCTAAGAATTTCCCTACTAAACCTACTTGGCAAAGGAAACCTCCTAACCATGAGAACAGGCCTCCTCATCAACTAGAGGCTGCTAACATGGTTGAGTACACCAAGCCCTTTTGTAGGGCATGCAGAGATTTCCATGAGGAATCTGGTTGCTACCATGCATGCTATATTCAAGAACACGGTTTTCCTGAAGGTTTTGGTCCTAGTGCATCAACAAGCAAGCCTGAATTCATTAATAATGTGGGAGACATCTGTGGCATTCCTAGGGCTGAACCTTACACACCATTCTGTAGGACATGTCAGGAATTCCATGAAGAAAACACTTGTCACCTTACACACTATATCCAGGAGCATGGGTTTCCTGATAGGGTTTGTTGGTCAGTCTTCATCAAGTGAGCTTGAGTAGCATAAAGTATGTAGGTGATACTTATGATATTCCTGAAGAGAGTTGGGATCAGTCAGATCAGCCTATTACAGAAAATATAATATTTTCCCATCAGATTCCTGATGATCCTATCATAGAGATTTATCAAATACCGGATATTGTTGAAGACCCTCCTCATGCCATCGAAACAAAAGACACTTTGGAGTGGGAAGCTTTTCAAGACTACTTCAGTGATGATGAACATTTATGTACTTCTTGACCCATCTTTAGAAGAAACCATTACGGAGATCAACATTCATAAAGAAATCCATGAAAGTAGTAGTGTGTGTTATGACACTCCCATTTGTTCTCCACATGGCAGTGAATATTCAGAAATTTGGGTCCCTTGTGATATTTTTGAAACACATCTGTTTGAGGAAGATTATTATGAAGCTGAAGAGGATAGGCATAGCTTAAAGGATGACATAAGTGATGATGAGTCCATCATGGATGACATAGATATTGGCCAATGATGAATGGACCTCTCTTGAGAACCCTATCTATGCCATGTCTGAAGAAGTTAATGATGGACAAAATCCCCCTTGGAAATTTTGTTAACAATCCCACTTATGAGCATGAGGATACATACGGCCAGGAATATGGTAAAATTCATGAAGACTCCCCCCATTTTTGACAGGAAGTATGGATTTTGAACAGTTGAGCATAGAGGAAAATAAGGAAATTATTTCATATGAGCATATATCTTGCCCATCGGAAGCCCCTTGTATATTAGTGCAATTCGAGGCCATGCACTTTCATGGAAAATTATTTTCGAAAGAGCCTCCTTGGAAGAATATGATAAGGTACTGTTATCACCTAAGATGTAGTTACCCCTATGGATGGATCCAGTCATGGATGGCAATAGGGAAGGGCAACTCAAAAGGTGCAACCCCGATCACCTCGACCTCCAATATATATGGTTGTCACGCCAGTCGAGGGCAACCTTCGCTTTATGTTATCTAGCCCAGACAACAAAGGGGGAGACCCGATCAACTCCCGACAGGAGAGATCAAAACCAAGACACCAAATCAGGGTATTTCTAAGTGAAGTTAGGTGTATGGTTTATCCTAGACCTAAGGATGAAGTCACAAGCCAAGTGAGGGGTTCAATAGATGTAGCTTTGGTTCATAGTTGATGTGAGAGTGACTTATAATGTTTGAAGAGAGATCTAGGATGAGTGTACTAGGTCAATGTTAAAAGATCCACTGCCTTGGGAACTGTGTCCAATGCAGGATAGTTTTGAGGGATGTATTGGGGCTAACTAGTACATAAGACAAGCTTGACCATGATTCATGATAGCTTTAAGGGTATAGTTCACCATGCAAAAGTCAAACCACAAGTCAATCCAACAATCTAGGAGAGTTGGGTTGTCTTGGAGATAAACCAGTGCCTTGGGAATTGGGAAGTGGAGTCAAAGTGGGGTTGACTTATGGTTTAGGACTCCTACAATATGAGATAAGTGGACAGTATAGGTCTTGATGGTTGAATATATCTAGATCTAGGTTTAACCCAAGTGGACCACAATCCCTTAAAACAAGGAATGCAGTCCCCAAGGCAAGATTTAACAAAGTGATAGTCTAGACCTAGGTTTTGAATTATTCCGGTTTCAGATCTGCAATAATCTCAAGTACCCAGTTCCTAGAAGTGAGTGAACTCACTTCTCCAAGGTGGTGCGACTTTGCCCAAGGAAGCTTAAATCGGGGTTTAGGTGGGTCAAATCAAGTCGGATGGCATCCAAACTTTAGATCCGGGTAGATCGGTCAGGTAGGAGTATGGATCTGTAATTTCGTGGCAATCCACCGGTTAGATCTTAGTAGATCTGAGTTTAAGTTTACCAAGTGGTCCAAAATGGGGATTAAATCCCTTAAAATGTGGAATAGGGCCCACAAGGTGAATTTCAGAAAAGTGACAACCTGGGTGTATGTTATTTGATGTGTAGATGTCAAATCAAGTGGAATCTCAAACACCCATCGCTTAGATCTAGGTCAACCTGCTCAAACTAGGAAGTGCGCCTTGCTTGGGAGAGGCTAAGTTGGCCTGGGAAGGGGGTCAAATGGAAGCCAATCCTCACCAAACTATAGATCCGGGATGCCGTGGATGCTATAGAGGTGGGTTCTTAATATTACGCCCAACAACCCAATAGATCTAAGTAGATCTGAGAAAATGCGAAATTGGGGTTTTAATTAATTAGGGTTTTAAATGTTTTTGACAATTGGATAGATCATGGAGATAGAACTTACCTTGAGATCATACCTGAATGATGTGGATGAGATGCCTTGATGTTGAGGAAGATTCCCGCAGAGATCAAATGAGAGATTGTTGATTTGCTTGCCAATTTGATGCCCTAGTCCACAAGTGCGCCTTCCTCTACCTGTCAAACCAAGGAATGAAGATTCAATCAGTAAGAGCAAGTATGGAAGAAATACAAGAGAAATGCAAATAGTAACATGAAATAGAAGGTCCTGGGACAGTAATACTCCCTGTTACCAACGAAGAGCTCCAAAGAAGAAGTAGGGAGAGTCTTCCCCTACCAATACCTCCTCCTCCAAGCAAATCGGCCTCCACCTGTAGATGCAAAATCGTGGTACAAAAGATATGGCAAACAAGATCTCCAATAACTCAGTGCAAAGGAAGAACCAACGAACGAACACCAAAAACATTC
The DNA here is from genome assembly GCA_027924585.1 of Larix kaempferi. NCBI lineage: Eukaryota > Viridiplantae > Streptophyta > Pinopsida > Pinales > Pinaceae > Larix > Larix kaempferi. Next base: position 164,023 of record BSBM01000346.1, on the reverse strand, counting down.
ACCACAACATTGGAGATAGATGCAATAATAATTTTCTATTCCAATAATCCAGAGCCAAAAGTCCCTTTACAATGAGAGGCTCTCTCCTTTAAATAGGAAGGAGAGGCACCAAAACCCTAACCACTTTTTGAATGAGTGGCTAAGATTATAAGATACAAAAGTCTAATCAATGGTTGAGATGAGCTCAACAATATAATACATGGATCACACATAAAATATAACATAAGTGGACAAAATCGCCCTAGAAGAGGGGAATCCCACCAAATCATGATGATGAAATATCATAAGGGGCTTATGGTGGGTCCAAGGGGTAATTTTATCCCTCCTTGGTCAATCCCCATAGCACAATAACCAATAAATAATCATGAATGTACCAAATCGTGCCTCCATAGTGAAGTCGTGGTCCTCAAAAGACCTCAAAAATCCACAGAAAGTGCCATAAGTGATGGATGCGGGCCCCGATGAAGCTGAAACTACTGGAGAAGGTGTGGAAGGTCCCGATCTATCATCACTGATCATCCCATGCCATAACTTTGCCTCAGTAGCCCAAATCGATTTCCTCAATAGCCATTTCTACCAATCCTGAAATGCCTCGGGAAGCGTGAAACTGCCCCAAACAGCCTCCTGGAGTGCTAGCGCTATCAAGGTGAGGGCACCAATGTGTCCGGGAGGGGGGTAATATGGTAAAAACAAGTGGCTGGACCACCCCCTGCATCATCAGCGCCCTAGGTCAACCGGATAAAAGTCATCTCTGCTCCGACAGGGCCTCCAACAGACCAAAACTGCACTGGGACAGCCTACTGAAGCTCAATCATCACTGTAAGTGCCCGGAACTGAAAACAAACTGTCCCATTGGACTCAGAAGGTCCAAATCCATCCAAGATGTGTACTCATACACCATATGAGTCTCTGCATGATCAAAATAAATACCCAATATACCGGAACAAGGCCAATAATAATGATCTGTAAATGACCAAACACTGCTGTAACCCAAGAATCATCATCATAACCCTGTAGCTGCTGCATAGAACCATCATGTATGTGTACATAGACCATATATCATCTATCCATATCATCATAAGGTCTAACATCTCATGTCCCATGGTCCTCCATGGTCAAACTAGGTCTAACCAAGATCAAATATAACTCAGACCATCATCCAAGGCTGCTGCAAAGTGTCAAAGTTAATACATGCTCTACAACTTATTCAAATAGCAATTATAACACATAATGATCATAACTGGCGATCTACATCCAAATATATAGTGTCGTTAATTATTATTATTACTCAGACTAGACTTTCAGGATCGTACTCACTTCATAGTTGTGATCAATTTGCTAGTGAAGGGTGAAGGCTAAATTAAATGGCTAGGCTATGGGATGACTCAACTGTCTTGACTTTGTGACACTTTGGAAAGGGAAAGGGAATACACCATAGTATATACTGAATGAGCAATAACACAGGGAATGGCGGTGTCTCACAAATGGATGAGTTGTTTAAAGAGGGTTTATTCACCTTCACAGATGCGCACAATCCATAATACAAATAAGGCCAGCAATTGTTTAGATATAGCTTTTAAGTTCCATTGCTTTTTGGGCCTGAAGTTTCCATAGCCTTGATCTATGTGTGTTTACAAACACATTGCATAGATTTACATTTTTTCTTTAGGCTTTCTGCTGCAGGTGTGTTTTTAAGGCACTTGTTTACCTGAGCACTTCTAGGTGTGTCATGGACAGCTTGTTTACCTAGGTATTTATTTTTCCAAAAGATATAACATTTTATTTTCATGGCCATTTTCATTTGGCATGCCTTTCATTCATGTGTGTTTAAAAACACATTGCATGAATGGGCTTTTCATACAAGATATAACATTTCATTTTTTCCAGATTTTGTATTCATGGCAGCACCAAAAGTTTCAGGTTTAGCCAACACAACTTTAGTGACTAGGGGGAATTCCAAGGAACTCCAACTCACCATAGGTAAGTTTGGTCACCAACTCAGAGCCGAGACACAATAAACAAGGAAGCTCATCCAATACAGAGGCTACAGTGGGGAAAGGTCCTCCATGCCACTAGTCAAGTAGTAAGTCAGGGTGATAATCTAAAAGGTAGGCCATGGATGGATGAAGACAATGAAATGATGGAGCCAACACTAGCAAGCCAGAGTATGGTGTAATGATCACCTCTATTCTCCCTAAGGAGGGTGTGTACCAATGAGTATGAATAGTGAACTTCTAAGTCTGAGTAGGGACAGTATAATATATATATATAATAAATCAACCAGGTCCATATATCTATATGATCGCCAGATCATGACACTAAGTGCTAAGACATGCTATAAGAATAAGTATAAAAGCAATCTAACCATAACACTGTAATATACCTGCTGAGTCATATACCTGAATGCACATCAACCTGTACCATCATCTGTCCTCTGGAACTGCTGCTGTAACTCTGGGCACTACTGTCTGCTCTGTACCAATGATATAATGGCTACATCGGTCATCTCTCTGAGTGTCCTGAAACTCAGTCATGGCATGGGGAATGCAACTGCTGTCCACAATCTGATAGTGATCCAATATAGATGCTCATCTCAGCATCTCAAATGTAAGGGAACTGGCTGAACAGTGTATTGGAATGAGAAAAATAATGTATGGTAGCCCGGCTACTATATATGTGATAACAGGTACCAGAATTGCCTTGTCATCTTGAATTTCATCACCCTATCCTGTTCTGGATAGAGGGTGCTTGCAGAAAGATTTCTTACTATGTTGGGGAGCATTTCAAATATTTATTACATACGCATGATTCCCCATCCAGCCCTCCCTTTCAGAAGATCCAAGCAGGTTTGCACTTTCTGATAAGCATCCCCTTGTCTTGGCTGGTAACCAAAGACAAGGTGAAAATTTGTTTTTTCATTAATCACATGCTTAAATGGTTACATTGGATTTCTGATTATACTTAACATTTTCCTTTTTTGTATTATATTAGAATAGGAAAAGATTTAATTTACCTTCTGCATTTCAGGTTTCTTAGAACAATAAAATATAGTTGGTATTTCATTTTGGTTGTTTCATAACACATGTGCTACTGAAGGTTTTTCTGTCAAGTTGAGATGTTTTTACAGGTTATATATATAAACCAGAGATTCTGGTGTTCTCGTATCATCTCCTTGCATAATTTCCAGATCGAGCACACATCCCGCAGTTGGAGCCAGATGTTACCAACTGATTTGTACAATAGTTGAAACCTTATTGAGCCGCCAGTGTTGGAACACATCAGTGTTCACTTCCAGAGTATCTGGGTTTCATATATTTGGGTCTAGCCAGTTTTGTTTTTGAGTCGACATGACCATGGCCCCATGGGGGTTTGTATCAAAGTGTGCTAGTAGGGTCTGAGTGGCTCGGTTCCCCATGACTGGATTAAACAACTAAGGTATTCCAGGGAGTTTTTTCACCGTCAGATTATACTTTGCTTCAGGCGAGATATAATCTCTTGGTTTTTCTCCCGCTTCCTCCAAAGCTGGAATGCCCGATTTTGGAAATTTGGCCATGGGGGGTTATTAGGGTCCAACTATAATGTATAAACCTACTAGACACTATTAGAATAGGTTTTGGTCATGTCCTAAGTCTCTAGGACCCCCAGAAAAAATTTCGAAAAATTTTTACCGGACGCGTCGGAATTGGGGTTTTTATTTTTTTTTAATTATTTAAATTTTTAATTAAATTTCTCTATAGTTTAAATAGAGAAATTTCAATTTGTAATATGTCGGTCATCCGGGATCCGATTTCAGTGATTGAAGGCTCCAGACTTAAGCCAAAAATCATTCATGATCCCCGAACTAGCTAACCCTAAGTTTCAGACAATTATTTGGCCTCATAATTAATATTTTCTCAAAAAATCAAAAAATGAGAAATATTAATTAAAGTATTCAAAAAATAATAAATTGGAGATAATTTAAATCTCTCCAAAAAAGGCCAAATTGAATAAAGTAAAAGTCAAAATGACATGGCAAAAATCATTTATGATGATTGGAATCTTCACCCACCTGATTCAGATCAGTTTCGGAGCACTGGGAGTGATCTACAGTTGAGAAATTCACCCACCTTCATGCAAATTCGTTTTTGTGATTTGGCAATTGATTAATGGGTTGTTGGATTATGAAATCAATGCATGTGGGGCTCCTTCCTCAAATTATGGGCTCCAAACTCAAGCTCAATGTTGAGTTAAGACTCCAAGCTCGATTTGGTTGGTGTTGACATGGTTTTGATTGGATTATGATGGAGTTTTTGGCTCTCTTCATGCCAAATTCGAATTAGGGTTTTAGGCTAGTGTTTTGCTATTTAAGAGAAGCCATTTGGGCTTTCTCTTCATGGAAAATTGTTGTAAAGTTACTCTGCTCATATTTGTCAAGAGCTTGTGGAAATAAAGTTGGCTTTGGAGGCAAATGGTGTGCATGTTTATTGGTTCATGAGTTAATGGTTCATTGTTGAGGTAATATCTATGATTTTTACATTCTTGCAATTTCAATCTTGATTGTAATTTATGCTTAGATCTCTTTATCAAGAGCATAGGGCAAGCATTTGATGGTCCAATTTGTTTGCTAGGCTTAGGCTTGGATGATTTAAAAGAGTACAAATTGTAATCGGTCTTACTACCTTGTCTCTTTTTCCATTTTTGTCTAACTCTCTAAGTTTAAATCAAGCATTGTTTGTATGAGTGTTTATGTATTGCAGATCCTCAAAAGGGTGAGATGAGATGAACTCGGTTGTATCTCCCTCTTCTCCACCAACAAAAAACTTGTGCTAATAGTTTGTTTTCAGGAAAACTCCAAAGAGGCAAGATCTAGGGCTTTGCATCTAAGCGGAAAAGGCTACTTCTTCCATCAAAAAACTTCACTTTCAAAACATTGGTTACTTGTTACTCTAGGGCTTCTCTTCTTCAAGCCTTGTCTTTTGCTCCTTGATCTCCTTTTCCCATTGATTTGCTAGGCCTATCCCCTCAATAGTTTTTCCTACTCCTTTCATTCGTCCTCCTTGCCCTAGTTGTGTCTCTTTCCCATTTATCCTTGTCTTTTTACCTCTCATACTTCCTCCAACTCGTTTTTAGCCTTCTCCTTCTCCATTCGCCCTTCCTCCCTACCCTAGTTTCTCCTCTCTACCATTCGCCCTTGTCTTCTAGCTTATCCCTTCTTCATTTGCTCCTTCACGTCTTCACCTTTTCTCCTTAGGTTTCCCCTTTCTCTCTCTTCTTGTCCACTTCCCAAAAAGCCCTAAAACCACAAAAAAAAACACAAAAAACGAATTGTTGAAGTTAATGGTAGCTATATTTCCTAGTTTGCTTAACGGTAAATTAGTTAGATCTCTTTCTACATCTAGTTTATAAATCTCATGCATTGAAAAAATAGCCCTAAAATCATACTAGATCTCATTCTTGCACTTGTTAAGTTTGCATTTGTTTTAGTTTTAGTTTCCCTTTTTTAAGATAGAAAATTTTTCATAAAATTTTCCTAAAAAATTTTAAGCTTTAGATCTCATTTCTAGCATATTTAGGACAACTTTTGTTCGCTGGTCCGTTTTCCCATACAAACTTTTTCGAACAAAATTTTCATGTTTTTTATGTTTTAGGTTTTATTTTTCAAGTTTGGACTTGGTAGATTCAAATTTCATTTTGATTTCTGACGTTTAATGGGTGCATGTTGAGTATATTTTTCAAGCTTGTGTAGGTGCTTTGAAAGAAGGAATTTTGAAAAGCTTTGAAGAAGTAAGATCCAAGCAAAGGACCAAAGAGAAGAAACCATGAAAATGAGCAAAATTTGACATACTTATCCTTTGTAAAAGCAAGCAAAAAATTGCTTCTTTCTTAAATTTTTCCAAGTATCATCTTTCTCAAAGACCTTGCAAGGTTTCAAACCCAAGGCATCTGTAACAGTTTAATAAAAAGTTTCAAGTGGAGGGGTCCTCCACCTTTGGGTCTTCTTCCCCATTTGGGGAAGAGTGTTGGGTCTTGTGTTGGGTTTGACTTAGTTTATGTTTCCATGCTCTTAGATTAGTTTCTATTTCACTAAGTATTTTGGTTATTTATCTTTCATTTTCACTTACCCCCATGCTTTCCCGAGTAGGGTCTTGAACCTGAAAGAGACTCTTGGGTAGTTTAGTTTTATTTTCCGTTTAGTTATCTTATCTTCTCTTCCAATCCTTGACCAGAGAATAGCTAACTTTGGGATTGCATCCCAAAGGCCACATAGCTTTGTGGTAGCTTCTCGTTCCCCCATCAGCTTCTTGTGGACATCCAGCTAGCTGGAAGGTTTCCAAGACTGGTGGCTTCTAGTGGTTGATCTTGTTCGGAGATCGATCCCACCTATTAGATTAGAAGTTGTGTGGTAGAACACTAGATTTATTCAGTTTCATTTTATTTTGCAAGTAGTATTGTTAGTAGTATTCATATCTTGCTGATCAATCTTATTGTTTAAATCCTTTCAAGTTGAGTATACTGCTACTACTTTCTTTCCACTTCATAAAATAAACCAAAGTCTCTTGAACTTGGCCAAATCCAAGTCAAGAGCACCCTCTATCGGAGGGCATTTTAGTCTTGCATCATCCCTGCATTAGGCATTTTATTTTTAGCAAGTCTCTTGAACTGCGGTCATAAGACCAAGTCAAGAGCGCTCTCTGTCGGAGAGTTGAACAAGGCTTTTAAATAAATAAAATTTTCCACTCACACACCCCTAATTAATTTATCTTGGTTTGTCCTACACCCGTATGCTCTGCCAACCGGAAACGGTTGGGCTAGTACTCAGAAAGGTAGAAGACTTGATAATTACGATCGATAAACTTAATTAAAATTTTTACCCAAAACCTCAACCAAGGCAAAATACTGTTCTTCCCACGAGAGGTGACACCGGGAAATCACTGTCAGACTCAGGGGCGGTTCAAACATTGGACACCAATCCTTATTGAATCTGGGTGCTTCCGACAGGTCACTTAGGGTTGCCAGTATCTTTCTTGGGTAGGGTTCTACCATCTTTGAATACCCTTGGTTTTAGCCCTAATAATCAAGACAATTAAAACTTTGAATTTACTAAGATAAGCTGCACAACGTTCTCACAAACTTTCCATTTCAAGCACTTGTGTCAAGTTTACAATCACTTCTTTTTTCTGACTCCATAAGGCACTGGTCCTTTATCTCATATTTTGCTTGCTTAAGTATCAACATTGGAGTATTTGCTTATATTTACGTGAAGTGATCTGTTTATTTCCCAAGTGTATCTTTCATTTTGTATTTGCAACGTGGATTGCGTTATCTCGCCTTATATTTAAATTTTAAATTGTCTCTCATTTAAAACTCCTAAAAAACACCCATCTGCATCACAACACCTAAAAACACTATAAATAATAGAGCCTCAGTGAAACTCACTTTTAGGGACTACCCCCCTTGGCTTCGTTAGGAGTTTGCCTAAACGGAGGAGCTGGGATTCAGGTGACAGTACCTGGCTCATTGCTTGCCCCTAAGGCCACACCTCTCTCACTTGTAGTGAAGAGACAGCTTTCGAAAGATTTCCGCTGCTGGTGTGCATATTGGCGGACAACATCTTTGGCGCCGTTGCCGGGGACAAATCTTTTTGTTCCTGGACGACCTTAGTTTTTTCTAGTTTGTTTTACCTTTTGATAGATTCTCATATCTATCTGGCGACTCCACTTCACCTTTTTTACTCTGGTAGATTTTTAGTTTAATCACTCTCTGAAATTAGACTTGGATTCACCTGGCGACTCCACTGTCAGTTAACACATCAAGGTATTCAACTAGAAGAAACTCTGAAGGCTTGCTTAGTTTTATCCCTGAGCCTGAAAAGGTTTATAGGAGGAGACTGAACAAGCTTGCTTCTCGTAGAATTCTTGAAGATCTTAGATCCGAATCTATTTTAGACATCCACTCTTTGTTTCAAGAAAATCTAGAAAATCAAACAAATTCTGAGAATAATAACTGTTTCCTTTCCACAATGGGTGAGTTCTTCACTCAACTCAACTTTACTCAGATACCAGGTCAACCTCACGATATTCCCGAGAAGGCTATTGATAAGATCACAAATTTCAATGGCACTGATGCCTCATTATCTGCTGAACAACATATCCGAAACTTCACCAAGCTATGTAGCACTTATGTCAAAGGAGCAGATAAACATGAGGATGTTTACATGACTCTTTTTGCCCTATCCTTAGAAGGAAAGGCAGGGAATTGGTACGACAATATACCAGACAACTCTTTCGCCACCATAGCAGCTTTCAAAACAGCTTTCCTCAGCAAGTTTGGTTGCAAAAAAGAACCTAGACATTTAGTTGCATCTCTAACTAGCATGAAGAAGACGGAAAATGAAACTATGGATGAATTTAACACTAAATTCATAGAGTTGGCTAATTCCATCCCTGAGACCTATGTGCCTCCTGCGGCTTCTTTATTGGATTACTACATAGAAGCGTTAAGTGGCAGGGTCCAATACCAGATAAGAGATAAGGAACCAGTTACCTTGCTTGAGGCTCACAGTTTGGCCATTAAGATTGACAGAAACATGAAGTCTTCCGGAGAGTCAAATATCCAAGGATATTCTAGATCTCAGCTTCCTTCAAAACCCATTGAGCACAAAGACGAAGAGCCTATGAAAGACTCTTATGAAAAGAAAATGATGGACATGTATGAGAGAATGGAAAAAGTTGAACAGAAACATGTGAGCCAAATAAAAGAGTTACAAAACAAGATCATAAACATGGAAAGAACACAGGTTCACCAAATTCAACATACACAACCGGTTCCTAAGAATTTCCCTACTAAACCTACTTGGCAAAGGAAACCTCCTAACCATGAGAACAGGCCTCCTCATCAACTAGAGGCTGCTAACATGGTTGAGTACACCAAGCCCTTTTGTAGGGCATGCAGAGATTTCCATGAGGAATCTGGTTGCTACCATGCATGCTATATTCAAGAACACGGTTTTCCTGAAGGTTTTGGTCCTAGTGCATCAACAAGCAAGCCTGAATTCATTAATAATGTGGGAGACATCTGTGGCATTCCTAGGGCTGAACCTTACACACCATTCTGTAGGACATGTCAGGAATTCCATGAAGAAAACACTTGTCACCTTACACACTATATCCAGGAGCATGGGTTTCCTGAAGGGTTTGTTGGTCAGTCTTCATCAAGTGAGCTTGAGTGCATAAAGTATGTAGGTGATACTTATGATATTCCTGAAGAGAGTTGGGATCAGTCAGATTAGCCTATTACAGAAAATATAATATTTTCCCATCAGATTCCTGATGATCCTATCATAGAGATTTATCAAATACCGGATATTGTTGAAGACCCTCCTCATGCCATCGAAACAAAAGACACTTTGGAGTGGGAAGCTTTTCAAGACTACTTCAGTGATGATGAACATTTATGTACTTCTGACCCATCTTTAGAAGAAACCATTACGGAGATCAACATTCATAAAGAAATCCATGAAAGTAGTAGTGTGTGTTATGACACTCCCATTTGTTCTCCACATGGCAGTGAATATTCAGAAATTTGGGTCCCTTGTGATATTTTTGAAACACATCTGTTTGAGGAAGATTATTATGAAGCTGAAGAGGATAGGCATAGCTTAAAGGATGACATAAGTGATGATGAGTCCATCATGGATGACATAGATATTGGCAATGATGAATGGACCTCTCTTGAGAACCCTATCTATGCCATGTCTGAAGAAGTTAATGATGGACAAAATCCCCTTGGAAATTTTGTTAACAATCCCACTTATGAGCATGAGGATACATACGGCCAGGAATATGGTAAAATTCATGAAGACTCCCCCATTTTTGACAGGAGTATGGATTTTGAACAGTTGAGCATAGAGGAAAATAAGGAAATTATTTCATATGAGCATATATCTTGCCCATCGGAAGCCCCTTGTATATTAGGGCAATTCGAGGCATGCACTTTCATGGAAAATTATTTTCGGAAGAGCCTCTTGGAAGAATATGATAAGGTACTGTTATCACCTAAGATGTAGTTACCCCTATGGATGGATCCAGTCATGGATGGCAATAGGGAAGGGAAACTCAAAAGGTGCAACCCCGATCACCTCGACCTCCAATATATATGGTTGTCACGCCAGTCGAGGCAACCTTCGCTTTATGTTATCTAGCCCAGACAACAAAGGGGGAGACCCGATCAACTCCCGACAGGAGAGATCAAAACCAAGACACCAAATCAGGGTATTTCTAAGTGAAGTTAGGTGTATGGTTTATCCTAGACCTAAGGATGAAGTCACAAGCCAAGTGAGGGGTTCAATAGATGTAGCTTTGGTTCATAGTTGATGTGAGAGTGACTTATAATGTTTGAAGAGAGATCTAGGATGAGTGTACTAGGTCAATGTTAAAAGATCCACTGCCTTGGGAACTGTGTCCAATGCAGGATAGTTTTGAGGGATGTATTGGGGCTAACTAGTACATAAGACAAGCTTGACCATGATTCATGATAGCTTTAAGGGTATAGTTCACCATGCAAAAGTCAAACCACAAGTCAATCCAACAATCTAGGAGAGTTGGGTTGTCTTGGAGATAAACCAGTGCCTTGGGAATTGGGAAGTGGAGTCAAAGTGGGGTTGACTTATGGTTTAGGACTCCTACAATATGAGATAAGTGGACAGTATAGGTCTTGATGGTTGAATGTATCTAGATCTAGGTTTAACCCAAGTGGACCACAATCCCTTAAAACAAGGAATGCAGTCCCCAAGGCAAGATTTAACAAAGTGATAGTCTAGACCTAGGTTTTGAATTATTCCGGTTTCAGATCTGCAATAATCTCAAGTACCCAGTTCCTAGAAGTGAGTGAACTCACTTCTCCAAGGTGGTGCGACTTTGCCCAAGGAAGCTTAAATCGGGGTTTAGGTGGGTCAAATCAAGTCGGATGGCATCCAAACTTTAGATCCGGGTAGATCGGTCAGGTAGGAGTATGGATCTGTAATTTCGTGGCAATCCACCGGTTAGATCTTAGTAGATCTGAGTTTAAGTGTACCAAGTGGTCCAAAATGGGGATTAAATCCCTTAAAATGTGGAATAGGGCCCACAAGGTGAATTTCAGAAAAGTGACAACCTGGGTGTATGTTATTTGATGTGTAGATGTCAAATCAAGTGGAATCTCAAACACCCATCGCTTAGATCTAGGTCAACCTGCTCAAACTAGGAAGTGCGCCTTGCTTGGGAGAGGCTAAGTTGGCCTGGGAAGGGGGTCAAATGGAAGCCAATCCTCACCAAACTATAGATCCGGGATGCCGTGTATGCTATAGAGGTGGGTTCTTAATATTACGCCCAACAACCCAATAGATCTAAGTAGATCTGAGAAAATGCGAAATTGGGGTTTTAATTAATTAGGGTTTTAAATGTTTTTGACAATTGGATAGATCATGGAGATAGAACTTACCTTGAGATCATACTTGAATGATGTGGATGAGATGCCTTGATGTTGAGGAAGATTCCCGCAGAGATCAAATGAGAGATTATTGATTTGCTTGCCAATTTGATGCCCTAGTCCACAAGTGCGCCTTCCTCTACCTGTCAAACCAAGGAATGAAGATTCAATCAGTAAGAGCAAGTATGGAAGAAATACAAGAGAAATGCAAATAGTAACATGAAATAGAAGGTCCTGGGACAGTAATACTCCCTGTTACCAACGAAGAGCTCCAAAGAAGAAGTAGGGAGAGTCTTCCCCTACCAATACCTCCTCCTCCAAGCAAATCGGCCTCCACCTGTAGATGCAAAATCGTGGTACAAAAGATATGGCAAACAAGATCTCCAATAACTCAGTGCAAAGGAAGAACCAACGAACGAACACCAAAAACATTCACCACAACATTGGAGATAGATGCAATAATAATTTTCTATTCCAATAATCCAGAGCCAAAAGTCCCTTTACAATGAGAGGCTCTCTCCTTTAAATAGGAAGGAGAGGCACCAAAACCCTAACCACTTTTTGAATGAGTGGCTAAGATTATAAGATACAAAAGTCTAATCAATGGTTGAGATGAGCTCAACAATATAATACATGGATCACACATAAAATATAACATAAGTGGACAAAATCGCCCTAGAAGAGGGGAATCCCACCAAATCATGATGATGAAATATCATAAGGGGCTTATGGTGGGTCCAAGGGGTAATTTTATCCCTCCTTGGTCAATCCCCATAGCACAATAACCAATAAATAATCATGAATGTACCAAATCGTGCCTCCATAGTGAAGTCGTGGTCCTCAAAAGACCTCAAAAATCCACAGAAAGTGCCATAAGTGATGGATGCGGGCCCCGATGAAGCTGAAACTGCTGGAGAAGGTGTGGAAGGTCCCGATCTATCATCACTGATCATCCCATGCCATAACTTTGCCTCAGTAGCCCAAATCGATTTCCTCAATAGCTATTTCTACCAATCCTGAAATGCCTCGGGAAGCGTGAAACTGCCCCAAACAGCCTCCTGGAGTGCTAGCGCTGTCAAGGTGAGGGCACCAATGTGTCCGGGAGGGGGGTAATATGGTAAAAACAAGTGGCTGGACCACCCCCTCCATCATCAGCGCCCTAGGTCAACCGGATAAAAGTCATCTCTGCTCCGACAGGGCCTCCAACAGACCAAAACTGCACTGGGACAGCCTACTGAGGCTCAATCATCACTGTAAGTGCCCGGAACTGAAAACAAACTGTCCCATTGGACTCAGAAGGTCCAAATCCATCCAAGATGTGTACTCATACACCATATGAGTCTCTGCATGATCAAAATAAATACCCAATATACCGGAACAAGGCCAATAATAATGATCTGTAAATGACCAAACACTGCTGTAACCCAAGAATCATCATCATAACCCTGTAGCTGCTGCATAGAACCATCATGTATGTGTACATAGACCATATATCATCTATCCATATCATCATAAGGTCTAACATCTCATGTCCCATGGTCCTCCATTGTCAAACTAGGTCTAACCAAGACCAAATATAACTCAGACCATCATCCAAGGCTGCTGCAAAGTGTCAAAGTTAATACATGCTCTACAACTTATTCAAATAGCAATTATAACACATAATGATCATAACTGGCGATCTACATCCAAATATATAGTGTCGTTAATTATTATTATTACTCAGACTAGACTTTCAGGATCCTACTCACTTCATAGTTGTGATCAATTTGCTAGTGAAGGGTGAAGGCTAAATTAAATGGCTAGGCTATGGGATGACTCAACTGTCTTGACTTTGTGACACTTTGGAAAGGGAAAGGGAATACACCATAGTATATACTGAATGAGCAATAACACAGGGAATGGCGGTGTCTCACAAATGGATGAGTTGTTTAAAGAGGGTTTATTCACCTTCACAGATGCGCACAATCCATAATACAAATAAGGCCAGCAATTGTTTAGATATAGCTTTTAAGTTCCATTGCTTTTTGGGCCTGAAGTTTCCATAGTCTTGATCTATGTGTGTTTACAAACACATTGCATAGATTTACATTTTTTCTTAGGCTTTCTGCTGCAGGTGTGTTTTTAAGGCACTTGTTTACCTGAGCACTTCTAGGTGTGTCATGGACAGCTTGTTTACCTAGGTATTTATTTTTCCAAAAGATATAACATTTTATTTTCATGGCCATTTTCATTTGGCATGCCTTTCATTCATGTGTGTTTAAAAACACATTGCATGAATGGGCTTTTCATACAAGATATAACATTTCATTTTTTCCAGATTTTGTATTCATGGCAGCACCAAAAGTTTCAGGTTTAGCCAACACAACTTTAGTGACTAGGGGGAATTCCAAGGAACTCCAACTCACCATAGGTAAGTTTGGTCACCAACTCAGAGCCGAGACACAATAAACAAGGAAGCTCATCCAATACAGAGGCTACAGTGGGGAAAGGTCCTCCATGCCACTAGTCAAGTAGTAAGTCAGGGTGATAATCTAAAAGGTAGGCCATGGATGGATGAAGACAATGAAATGATGGAGCCAACACTAGCAAGCCAGAGTATGGTGTAATGATCACCTCTATTCTCCCTAAGGAGGGTGTGTACCAATGAGTATGAATAGTGAACTTCTAAGTCTGAGTAGGGACAGTATAATATATATATATAATAAATCAACCAGGTCCATATATCTATATGATCGCCAGATCATGACACTAAGTGCTAAGACATGCTATAAGAATAAGTATAAAAGCAATCTAACCATAACACTGTAATATACCTGCTGAGTCATATACCTGAATGCACATCAACCTGTACCATCATCTGTCCTCTGGAACTGCTGCTGTAACTTTGGGCACTACTGTCTGCTCTGTACCAATGATATAATGGCTACATCGGTCATCTCTCTGAGTGTCCTGAAACTCAGTCATGGCATGGGGAATGCAACTGCTGTCCACAATCTGATAGTGATCCAATATAGATGCTCATCTCCGCATCTCAAATGTAAGGGAACTGGCTGAACAGTGTACTGGAATGAGAAAAATAATGTATGGTAGCCCGGCTACTATATATGTGATAACAGGTACCAGAATTGCCTTGTCATCTTGAATTTCATCACCCTATCCTGTTCTGGATAGAGGGTGCTTGCAGAAAGATTTCTTACTACGTTGGGGAGCACTTCAAATATTTATTACATACGCATGATTCCCCATCCAGCCCTCCCTTTCAGAAGGTCCAAGCAGGTTTGCACTTTCTGATAAGCATCCCCTTGTCTTGGCTGGTAACCAAAGACAAGGTGAAAATTTGTTTTTTCATTAATCACATGCTTAAATGGTTACATTGGATTTCTGATTATACTTAACATTTTCCTTTTTTGTATTATATTAGAATAGGAAAAGATTTAATTTACCTTCTGCATTTCAGGTTTCTTAGAACAATAAAATATAGTTGGTATTTCATTTTGGTTGTTTCATAACACATGTGCTACTGAAGGTTTTTCTGTCAAGTTGAGATGTTTTTACAGGTTATATATATAAACCAGAGATTCTGGTGTTCTCGTATCATCTCCTTGCATAATTTCCAGATCGAGCACACATCCCGCAGTTGGAGCCAGATGTTACCAACTGATTTGTACAATAGTTGAAACCTTATTGAGCCGCCAGTGTTGGAACACATCAGTGTTCACTTCCAGAGTATCTGGGTTTCATATATTTGGGTCTAGCCAGTTTTGTTTTTGAGTCGACATGACCATGGCCCCATGGGGGTTTGTATCAAAGTGTGCTAGTAGGGTCTGAGTGGCTCGGTTCCCCATGACTGGATTAAACAACTAAGGTATTCCAGGGAGTTTTTTCACCGTCAGATTATACTTTGCTTCAGGCGAGATATAATCTCTTGGTTTTTCTCCCGCTTCCTCCAAAGCTGGAATGCCCGATTTTGGAAATTTGGCCATGGGGGGTTATTAGGGTCCAACTATAATGTATAAACCTACTAGACACTATTAGAATAGGTTTTGGTCATGTCCTAAGTCTCTAGGACCCCCAGAAAAAATTTCGAAAAAATTTTACCGGACGCGTCGGAATTGGGGTTTTTATTTTTTTTTAATTATTTAAATTTTTAATTAAATTTCTCTATAGTTTAAATAGAGAAATTTCAATTTGTAATATGTCGATCATCCGGGATCCGATTTCAGTGATTGAAGGCTCCAGACTTAAGCCAAAAATCATTCATGATCCCCGAACTAGCTAACCCTAAGTTTCAGACAATTATTTGGCCTCATAATTAATATTTTCTCAAAAAATCAAAAAATGAGAAATATTAATTAAAGTATTCAAAAAATAATAAATTAGAGATAATTTAAATCTCTCCAAAAAAGGCCAAATTGAATAAAGTAAAAGTCAAAATGACATGGCAAAAATCATTTATGATGATTGGAATCTTCACCCACCTGATTCAGATCAGTTTCGGAGCACTGGGAGTGATCTACAGTTGAGAAATTCACCCACCTTCATGCAAATTCGTTTTTGTGATTTGGCAATTGATTAATGGGTTGTTGGATTATGAAATCAATGCATGTGGGGCTCCTTCCTCAAATTATGGGCTCCAAACTCAAGCTCAATGTTGAGTTAAGACTCCAAGCTCGATTTGGTTGGTGTTGACATGGTTTTGATTGGATTATGATGGAGTTTTTGGCTCTCTTCATGCCAAATTCGAATTAGGGTTTTAGGCTAGTGTTTTGCTATTTAAGAGAAGCCATTTGGGCTTTCTCTTCATGGAAAATTGTTGTAAAGTTACTCTGCTCATATTTGTCAAGAGCTTGTGGAAATAAAGTTGGCTTTGGAGGCAAATGGTGTGCATGTTTATTGGTTCATGAGTTAATGGTTCATTGTTGAGGTAATATCTATGATTTTTACATTCTTGCAATTTCAATCTTGATTGTAATTTATGCTTAGATCTCTTTATCAAGAGCATAGGGCAAGCATTTGATGGTCCAATTTGTTTGCTAGGCTTAGGCTTGGATGATTTAAAAGAGTACAAATTGTAATCGGTCTTACTACCTTGTCTCTTTTTCCATTTTTGTCTAACTCTCTAAGTTTAAATCAAGCATTGTTTGTATGAGTGTTTATGTATTGCAGATCCTCAAAAGGGTGAGATGAGATGAACTCGGTTGTATCTCCCTCTTCTCCACCAACAAAAAACTTGTGCTAATAGTTTGTTTTCAGGAAAACTCCAAAGAGGCAAGATTTAGGGCTTTGCATCTAAGCGGAAAAGGCTACTTCTTCCATCAAAAAACTTCACTTTCAAAACATTGGTTACTTGTTACTCTAGGGCTTCTCTTCTTCAAGCCTTGTCTTTTGCTCCTTGATCTCCTTTTCCCATTGATTTGCTAGGCCTATCCCCTCAATAGTTTTTCCTACTCCTTTCATTCGTCCTCCTTGCCCTAGTTGTGTCTCTTTCCCATTTATCCTTGTCTTTTTACCTCTCATACTTCCTCCAACTCGTTTTTAGCCTTCTCCTTCTCCATTCGCCCTTCCTCCCTACCCTAGTTTCTCCTCTCTACCATTCGCCCTTGTCTTCTAGCTTATCCCTTCTTCATTTGCTCCTTCACGTCTTCACCTTTTCTCCTTAGGTTTCCCCTTTCTCTCTCTTCTTGTCCACTTCCCAAAAAGCCCTAAAACCACAAAAAAAAACACAAAAAACGAATTGTTGAAGTTAATGGTAGCTATATTTCCTAGTTTGCTTAACGGTAAATTAGTTAGATCTCTTTCTACATCTAGTTTATAAATCTCATGCATTGAAAAAATAGCCCTAAAATCATACTAGATCTCATTCTTGCACTTGTTAAGTTTGCATTTGTTTTAGTTTTAGTTTCCCTTTTTTAAGATAGAAAATTTTTCATAAAATTTTCCTAAAAAATTTTAAGCTTTAGATCTCATTTCTAGCATATTTAGGACAACTTTTGTTCGCTGGTCCGTTTTCCCATACAAACTTTTTCGAACAAAATTTTCATGTTTTTTATGTTTTAGGTTTTATTTTTCAAGTTTGGACTTGGTAGATTCAAATTTCATTTTGATTTCTGACGTTTAATGGGTGCATGTTGAGTATATTTTTCAAGCTTGTGTAGGTGCTTTGAAAGAAGGAATTTTGAAAAGCTTTGAAGAAGTAAGATCCAAGCAAAGGACCAAAGAGAAGAAACCATGAAAATGAGCAAAATTTGACATACTTATCCTTTGTAAAAGCAAGCAAAAAATTGCTTCTTTCTTAAATTTTTCCAAGTATCATCTTTCTCAAAGACCTTGCAAGGTTTCAAACCCAAGGCATCTGTAACAGTTTAATAAAAAGTTTCAAGTGGAGGGGTCCTCCACCTTTGGGTCTTCTTCCCCATTTGGGGAAGAGTGTTGGGTCTTGTGTTGGGTTTGACTTAGTTTATGTTTCCATGCTCTTAGATTAGTTTCTATTTCACTAAGTATTTTGGTTATTTATCTTTCATTTTCACTTACCCCCATGCTTTCCCGAGTAGGGTCTTGAACCTGAAAGAGACTCTTGGGTAGTTTAGTTTTATTTTCCGTTTAGTTATCTTATCTTCTCTTCCAATCCTTGACCAGAGAATAGCTAACTTTGGGATTGCATCCCAAAGGCCACATAGCTTTGTGATAGCTTCTCGTTCCCCCATCAGCTTCTTGTGGACATCCAGCTAGCTGGAAGGTTTCCAAGACTGGTGGCTTCTAGTGGTTGATCTTGTTCGGAGATCGATCCCACCTATTAGATTAGAAGTTGTGTGGTAGAACACTAGATTTATTCAGTTTCATTTTATTTTGCAAGTAGTATTGTTAGTAGTATTCATATCTTGCTGATCAATCTTATTGTTTAAATCCTTTCAAGTTGAGTATACTGCTACTACTTTCTTTCCACTTCATAAAATAAACCAAAGTCTCTTGAACTTGGCCAAATCCAAGTCAAGAGCACCCTCTATCGGAGGGCATTTTAGTCTTGCATCATCCCTGCATTAGGCATTTTATTTTTAGCAAGTCTCTTGAACTGCGGTCATAAGACCAAGTCAAGAGCGCTCTCTGTCGGAGAGTTGAACAAGGCTTTTAAATAAATAAAATTTTCCACTCACACACCCCTAATTAATTTATCTTGGTTTGTCCTACACCCGTATGCTCTGCCAACCGGAAACGGTTGGGCTAGTACTGAGAAAGGTGGAAGACTTGATAATTACGATCGATAAACTTAATTAAAATTTTTACCCAAAACCTCAACCAAGGCAAAATACTGTTCTTCCCACGAGAGGTGACGCCGTGAAATCACTGTCAGACTCAGGGGCGGTTCAAACATTGGACACCAATCCTTATTGAATCTGGGTGCTTCCGACAGGTCACTTAGGGTTGCCAGTATCTTTGTTGGGTAGGGTTCTACCATCTTTGAATACCCTTGGTTTTAGCCCTAATAATCAAGACAATTAAAACTTTGAATTTACTAAGATAAGCTGCACAACGTTCTCACAAACTTTCCATTTCAAGCACTTGTGTCAAGTTTACAATCACTTCTTTTTTCTGACTCCATAAGGCATTGGTCCTTCATCTTATATTTTGCTTGCTTAAGTATCAACATTGGAGTATTTGCTTATATTTACGTGAAGTGATCTGTTTATTTCCCAAGTGTATCTTTCATTTTGTATTTGCAACGTGGATTGCGTTATCTCGCCTTATATTTAAATTTTAAATTGTCTCTCATTTAAAACTCCTAAAAAACACCCATCTGCATCACAACACCTAAAAACACTATAAATAATAGAGCCTCAGTGAAACTCTCTTTTAGGGACTACCCCCCTTGGCTTCGTTAGGAGTTTGCCTAAACGGAGGAGCTGGGATTCAGGTGACAGTACCTGGCTCATTGCTTGCCCCCAAGGCCACACCTCTCTCACTGGTAGTGAAGAGACAGCTTTCGAAAGATTTCCGCTGCTGGTGTGCATATTGGCGGACAACACAATCCACGTTGCGAAACAGTATATAAAGACTTGAGATAATCAAGAAGCATCCACAGATAAAAATTTAATGATAAAAGGACTAGTGCCTTATCCAATGGGTAACGGAGTCAAAATAATTGAATTGTAGTGCTGGGGGATGCTGAAAAATAAGTCTTGATAGTAACTGCTCATGAGATCGTTGTGCAAATTATCTTGGTAAATTTCAAAGTTTTAATGGTCTTGATTGTTATGGCTAAAACCAAGGATATCAAAAGAGTGTCCGGAAAGATATTCTAAGCAACTCCTTTAAGAGACATGTCGGACCTCCCTGGAATCACAGCGAGGCGCGCAATGCTAACCAGCCACCGTGTCGCAGATTGGGCACTCCGGCGCCTCCCCTGAGTACTGCTTAAAATACTTTTTGAACAACGCCAGTTCGTTGGTTATGGGGGTGAAAGTTTTAATTAATTATCACTTATGAGATTATCAAATCCTTCACCTTTCTGAGTACTAGTCCAACCATTTCCGGTTGGCAGAGCATACGGGTGTTGGACAGACAACCAAGATAAATTAATTAAGGGGGAAGTGGATTGAAAAGTTTTATTATTTAGAGCACTTGTTCAACTCTCCGACAGAGAGCGCTCTTGACTTGGTCTTAAGACCACAGTTCAAGAGACTTCCTACTTTAAAATGCTTAATGCAGGGGGAAAGTGCAAATCTATATGCTCTTCGACAGAGAGTGCTCTTGACTTGGATTTGGCCAAGTTCAAGAGGCTTTGTTCGTTTTATTGCAAGAAAATGAAATAGTTGTGGAAACAATTATGAATTTTTGCGGAATTAAATCATGTGATAGCTCAAAGAAATATAAAGACAACCAGCATGCTACTTGCAAAATGAAATGAAATAACTGAAAGATCTAGTGTTCTACCAAGCAATTCTACTCTAAAGGTGGGATCAACCTCCGAACAAGGCTAATCGCTAGAACCGTCAGTCCTGGAAATCTTCCAGCTAGCTGGATGTCCACAAGATGCTAACGGGAGAACGAGTAGCTACCACAAAGTTATGTGGCCTTTGGGATGCAATCCCAAGGTTAGCTTACTCTAGTCAAGACTTGGAAATGGAATATTTAATCTAAGAACAAGAAACGAAAGACTAATCTATAAACTTTGAAAAGATAAGATCTAAACTAACCAACCACAACACTCTTCCCCAAATGGGGAAGAAACCCAAAAAAGTGGAGGCCTCCTCCACTTGAACCTTTTATTAAACTTTACAAATGCCTTGGGAATGAGATCGTTGCAAGGTCTTTTAAAGTGAATAAACAAATTATGGAAACAAGACTTATAGCCCTTAAATGGCTTTTACAAAGGAGATTGTAGTTGTTTCTTTGATTTTGGTTTAAGTCTTCTCTTTGAATATGACTTTGACCTTATTTAGATCTTGTCCTCGCAAGTGGTTTTCTCCTTGAAGAAACCTACACAAACTTAGCAAATGCTCAACAATGCATCCATTAACATTAGAAAAATAAAACAAATTTGAAACTAGTTAAGTCTAAATTTGAAGACTAAGGTTTAAAATGTAAAATGCATGAGATTTTGACATGAATCTATTAATATGGTAAAATGGACCAGAGAACAACAAATGCCTAAAAAGTGCTAGAAATGAGATCTAGAGTATAAAAAAAAAGAAATATTTTTGTGTAAAATATCTATCTTTTATAGATTGTGAGCTCTAGATACCAAATCACTTTTTAAAGATGCAAGTTTTAGTTACTGAAGATGGGATCTAAGTATAATTAACAATGCACTAGATGCAAACGCTAACTAAGAAAAAAGAGCTAGATTTTTTTGAACAATGATGGTGCAAAGCAAAGATCTAACTATCCAGCTTCAAAAAATATATAAACAAGCAACTAAATCATTAACCAAACCTTTTTTGTTGTTGTTGTTTTATGTGCTTTTGTAGATGCTTCAAGGAGGGACGAGAGGAGAGAAGAGATGGAGGGAAGGTAGAAGGAGAGAAGATAGAAGAAAAAAGCAAGGAAAAGCGAATGGGGGAGATGGCTAAAAAGGAGGAACGAAAGGAGCTAAAGAAGACAAAAACGAATGGTAAGAAGAGAAGATGGATGAGGAGAAGATGAATGAAGCTAGATGGAAGGAAAAAAAGGGCTTGAGGAGGTAAGATTTAGGGCCTAATTAATGGAGATGGGCTTGAGGAGGTAAGCTTCAGGACCAAGTAACCAAGTTGAAAAAATGTGATTTTTTTTGAAGTTTTGATGGATGAGAGATCTCTCTTTAGTTCGTTTTTTGAAGAAAGATGAAGGAGGTTGAAGATCCTGCAACACAAAAGATTATAGTGGAAAAAGCCTTGCTTGTGAAGTCAAGCTAGATGCAACCTAGCTCACGCTTGTCTTCACCTTCGAAAATACCTGTAAAAACCCCAACACACTCAAACATACAAGTGAAATCAAATGCTAGTATGTTAGATAACCAAGACTAAATCAACATTGGTATAACCGAATACTTCTTGCTCATTTAAATCTTTGGAAAAAATCACACACATAATCAACTTGAATACAACAAATGACTATTCTCATGGACTAAAGATAGCCTTCTTGAGCTAGCAATAATGAAAGAAGCACTTGCATAAATAAGAGGAAGGTTATAGGAAGATATCACCTCAATGCATTAGACACATTCACCACACAAATTTGAAAAACACATGGACCTCGAAAGTCTTGATCTTTATTCCAATATGAGCATAACAATATTACAATTCTCAACAGAGTTCTCTTGCATCAACAATCCATCCAGAGAAATCCCAAATGGCTTCTCTTAAATAGCGAAACCAAATACTAAAACCCTAATTCGAATTTGGCCAAAGAGAGCCAAATAACACTTGACAAAAATCGATTTCCAATCACAAACTAGTCATCAGGAGGCTTGGAGTGGTAGTAGATGAGTTGACATAGGTTTGGGGCAACATGGGAAGCTTCACCCACCAATGGAGAGCCTCCCACTAGGATCCATGTGAGCACACAAGGCAAGGGCGTGAGCTAGAAGAGGGAGGGCGAATGCTTGGTGTGGGAGTTTAGTGGAGCAAGTATAGGGATTCGCTTGAGTTAGGTGAGAGCCAAGCTTTGTGATTGCTAATTTAGGGGAGGTCTCCTACCACTTGCATTAATGAAGCCAACCAACCCATTAATCAATTGCCACATCACCAAATCGAGTTTCTCAAGGAAGGAGGGCGAATTCTCTATTGGAGTTTGACTTGTGCTGACTGGATAGTGGTCTGGTTGATGACTGAGATGATTGGAATCCTCTTTAATGCCCAGTGCCATGTCAATTAGCCTTTTATTTCATTCTTTTCTGATTATTTTGGAGAGATTTGGATATCTCCAAAATATTCAATTTTATTATTTTAATTAATAATTTCTCTGTAATGGCTTTTTAGAGAAAATATTAATTATGAGGCTGAATTGACATCCGAAAGTTGGGTTTAGCTGGTCCATGGGTCATGTGTGATTTTTGGCTTATGAAACGAGCCATCAATCACTGAATTCGGACCCTGGATGACTGACATATTACAAATTGGAATTTCTCTATTTAAACTATAGAGAAATTTAATTAAAATTTTAAAAAGAATTAAAAATTAAAAACCCCAAATCCAACGCGTCCGGTAAAATTTTTTTCGAAATTTTTTTCTGGGGGTCCTAGAGACTTAGGACATGACCAAAACCTATTCTAATAGTGTCTAGTAGCTTTATACATATTAGTTGGACTCTAATAACCCCCCACGGCTCAAAGTTTCAAAATCGGGCATTCCAGCTTTGGAGGAAGTGGGAGAAAACCTCATCGATTATACATCACCTTAAGCAAAGTATAATTGACAAGGGAAAAAACTCCCTGGAATACCTTAGTTGCTTAATCAAGTCATGGGGAGCTGAGCCACTTAGACCCTACTAGCACACTTTGTTACAAACCCCCATGGGGCCATGGTCATGTCGACTCAAAAATAAAACTGGCTAGCCAAAAATGGCTAGACCCAAAAATTTGAAACCCAGATACTCTGGAAGTGAACACTGATGTGTTCCAACACTGGCGGCTCAATAAGGTTTCAACTATTGTACAGATATAGTTGATAACACTGTACACTCTATAGAGTGCACAACATGTATATTTGTAGCAATATCCTTTATACCTGCATTTCCCATTTCTAGTATATAGAGTATTTGTACAACTATTCTACTATGCACATATCAGTAATAAATTTGTATCCTCTCTCTCTCTCTCTCTCTCTCTCTAGAGAGAGAGAGAGAGAGAGTTGCAGCAATATCTTTTATACCTGCATTTCCCATTTCTAGTAGAGAGAGAGAGAGAGAGAGTTGCAGCAATATCTTTTATACCTGCATTTCCCATTTCTAGTATATAGAGTATTTGTACAACTGTTTTACTATGCACATATCAGTAAAAAATTTGTATCCTCTCTCTCTCTCTCTCTCTCTCTCTAGAGAGAGAGAGAGAGAGAGAGAGTTGCAGCAATATCCTTTATACCTGCATTTCCCATTTCTAGTATGTGAGTATTTGTATTACTGTTTCATTGTGCACATATCAGTAATAAATGTGTATCCTCTAGTTGAAAATACTTACTTTAATATATATATATATAACTACAAAATTGGTGAAGTGATTATCTTTGACCAAGTCTCCTAGATGTACAAATATTAAATTACAAAGGAAAATGATCTTGTTTGACCAAGTCACCTATGAAATATTTACAATGAGGTAGGTGAGATTAAATACAAAAGAATAAAGATACAAATATAATACAGATTTGGGCTAAGCGGACAAGATTAATCTCATCATTTCCTCGCTCCTTAGAGGAAATTGTTCCAAATTTCTGCTGGAGATGAGGGAATTGTTAATCCAATGCTGATTGGGATAGCCACTTGGCTTGGGTGGGCAAGGTACTTCCTTTGCATAAAAACTTCTTGTGATTTGATGCTGTCTAGCATATTTAGAGAGAGCAGATATCAAGTAGTGCATCTTATCACAAATCAGGCCAAAAATAAGCGACATATGCCTTTGGCTGTGTGAGGAGAACTTCTAAGTGGGGAGGTTAATGGTACATACAGCTTGAACTAACTCGCATTCACTACATCATAATAACGAGTTGGGGTGGAATATCCAACTTGAATGCTTTGGGACCCATTTGCTACATGATGGTGTATAGCCCATGCCAGATGGGTTTGAGCTTGTGATGTCGACTTTTGAACATGTGATTGTCCAAATGAAGCCAACTCTGACATCAACCTGAAAATGAATAGGTACTTGTTGTCACATCCATAGTAGCAAGGCTACCATGATGCAGATCAGGCCTGTCAGAGGCATGAACCAGTCCTTCGGTTGAGATGAGCAGTATTGCTATTTGGTGGTGAGTATTTGTGTTGAAAAGTTATCAAAGAAGTGTTGTTCACCTTGTGTTGCCTTGGGGTGGACAAGAACACTTTAAAAAGTAACCCCTAGTGACCTTTTAATAAAGTGTGAATTACTTTTTTTTATAAAGTCACTTTATTAAATTTTTAATTCATGGTTTATTTCCTAAGTTCATTTAAGTGATAAATTCAAGTGAGTAATTAATTAAAAGGTCATCACATAATTAAATGATACATGTGCACTAAATATCATTTAATTATTATTTTAATGAGCATTTATTGAAAGCCTTTGATCTAATCTAATCTTGGCCATTGGATGAAGAAGAGGAAGTTGCCATGAACAAAAAGGCTAGCGGAAGGCAAACCTAATTCATTATTCACATTCCAAGAGAGAAGTTTTGGAGAGGAAGAGCAAGAGAAGAAGATGAGGTCGAATTTCAAGACGAGAAGAGTAAACCCTTGCACAAAAATCGAGGAGATTGACTGGGCACATTTTCCAAGGAGAAAGGGCACACTTCCCAAGACAAATCCATACAGCACCGTACAAGCACAAAAATGGAGGTCCGTATAGCATTTAAAGAGGCCGTATAACATAGATTTCGAGGCAAAAATATGACGGATCCGTCCAACATTTAATGAGGCCGTACAACACGAATTTCGAGGCAAGTATGTACAGCAATTAATGTGATCGTACAGCACAAATTTTGAGGAAGAAATCTGACAAGTCCGTACAACATTTAATGAGTCCGTATAGCACGGATTTCGAGGAAGGTTCGTACAAAAATTAATGTGACCGTACAACATAGATTTCGAGGCAGAAATCTGACAGTTTGTACAACAGTAACTAGCACGATTTTCAAGGTAGAGTTTTGGCACGATTTTCAGCGAGGCCATACTGTAATTAATGCAAACCGTACAACTGTGATTTTAGGGCACATTTAGCGAGGAGGTTGACTGTGGTTGAGATAAGCACTGCTGTTGTATTTTTGTAAATTTGTCTGAAGAAATAAAATCTCTCTCAAATAGGTTTTCCCTTAGGGGTTTTATCCTGGACCAATTTGGTGAAAAATACTGAGTCATTTTTAATGTGTGAATGACTGTTATAATTTTCTGAGTTTGAAAAGATAGGCTGAAAATTAATTTTCTGAGTTATTTAATTGAAAAGAATTTCACGTGTTTCAAGAAAAAAAATTATTTGAGAAATATATATGCATGTTGGGGTTTGGGCATTAAACTACATGCATAGAAGTTGCAAAACTTGAAACCGGGTTGGGGTTCTAAAACTTTCATGGTATCAGAGCGGTGGTAAAGGGTAGATTTAAAACACTCAGAAATATTTTAGATTTGAGAAAGAAGAAGAGTTTGTGAAAAACAGTTTTTTGAATAGATTTCTTTGAGAAGAATAGGTACAGGTTGTAGTCATAGTGACTGGACTTAGATTAGAGGACAGATTGGATAGGGCTGCAAATTTTAGCCCATGGAAGGCTAGGATTATGTTAGTACTTGAGGAGAATGAACTATGGGAAATAGTCAAGAGTACAACAACAAATCCTATCACTGTTCCTACCGATGCTACAGATAGGGCTGCCTTTATGAAAAATGATGTGAATGCAAGAAGGATCATGTGATCCCACATATTTCAACAAAGGCACATGCCTTTCAGATGTGAACAAATTTGACTAGTCTTCACCAAAGTTTGAATGAAAAAAGGAAGATGGTGTTGAGGGAAAATTTGAAGGATGTTCACATGGGTAAAGGTGAAGGCATGGCTTCCTACCTTACCAGGATTACACAAGTGAGGGATGAGCTCGCAGCTGTTGGAGAGGTTGTACAGGGCAGCGAGTTGGTGCAGACAGTCTTAAATGGCATGACACAGCCATGGAGTGTTTCCGTATAGACTGTGGTTGCTTGTGAGAACATGCCTTCTTGGGATCGTCTTTGGGATGACTGTAATATCCCGAACTGATATTTTTATTTTTTTTATGATGTTTTGTTGTTTGCTAGTAGTCTTATGCATCAGTATAGGAAAGGATTATGAATGTATGCACTGATCTAAGCACGCATGCGCTTGCATGCAGATCTATTACCCAAATAATCATAAATGCTATAAAATAGGGATAGAAGTTATGCATGTACGTACCATCAGATAGAGGAGTCCATGTACAACAATATAAGTCCAACATGTAGAATATGTGTTGGTGACTGAGCAAGATATAACTGAGCCTTCTTCAGGGAATGCACCCTTGTGATAAATGCGCCATCTCTAGCTTGCTTAGTGAGTGAAGGAGGATTCAGACAGGTGGTGTAGATTCTGGAAGTGGTGCACTAGGGTAATAGACCCTCTCTGATCATAATGATTACTGCATGCAAACCATGCAACAACCCTAAATCATAAAGCGTGAGGTTCCTCAGAGAAAGTCGCCCAAGTGGATGAATGTGCCCTCTGAAAGCTAGAGATGATGGTAACTATTATCACATATATAGTAGCCGGGCTACCATACATTATTTTTCTCATTCCAGTACACTATTCAGCCAGTTCCCTTACATTTGAGATGCTGAGATGAGCATCTAGATTGGATCACTATCAGAGTGTGGACAACAGTTGTATTCCCCATGCCATGACTGAGTCTCAGGACACTCAGAGAGATGACCGATATAGCCATTATACCATTTGTACAGAGCAGTCAGTAGTGTTCAGAGTTGCAGCAGCAGTTCCAGAGGACAGGTGATGGTACAGGTTGATGAGCTTTCAGGTATATGACTCAGCAGGTACATCATGGTGTTATGGTTAGATTGCTTTTATACTTATTCTTATAGCATGTCTTAGCACTCAGTGTCATGATCTGGCGATCATATAGATATTTGGACCTGGTCGATCTATTATATATATTACATTGTCCCTACTCAGACTTAGAAGTTCACTATTCATACTCATTGGTTTTACTCTCCTTAGGGAGAATAGAGGTGATCATTCAACCATACCTTGGCTTGCTAGTGTTGGCTCCATTATTCATTGTCTTCATCCATCCATGGCCCACTTGTCTCAAGTACTAGGAGTCCTTAACCACAAGTCAACCCTACTTTGACTCCATTATCCCAATCCCCAAGGCACTAGTTACTCTCCAAGTCAATTCGACTTTCCTAGATTGTTGGATTAACTTGTGGTTTGACCTTAGTGTGGTGAACCAAACCCTTGATGCTATCATGTATCATGGTCAAACTTGTCACTTGTACTAGTTAGCCCCAATCAACCCCTAAACTACCCTGCATTGGACACGGTTCCCAAGGCAGTGGGTCTTCCAACATTGAACTAGTAAACTAATCCTAGATCTCACTTCAAACATTATAAGTCACTCTCACATCAACTATGAACCAAAGCTATACTCATTAAACCCCTCACTTGGCTTGTGACTTCATCCTTAGGTCTAGGATAAACCATACACCTAACTTCACTTAGGAACACCCTGATTTGGTGTCTTGGTTTTGATCTCTCCTGTCGGGAGTAGATCGGGTCTCCCCCTTTGTTGTCTGGGCTAGATAACATAAAGCGAAGGTTGCCTCAAATGGCGTGACAACCATATATTGGAGGTCGAGGTGATCGTGGTTGCACCTTTTGAGTTGCCCTTCCCTATTGCCATCCATGACTGGATACATCCATAGGGGTAACTACAGTTTAGGTGATAACAATAACTTATTCCACAGTCTGTGTAGGAAGCCCCCCTTCCAGGAATATGATAATAGTGGTGCTCTTAGAATACTGGAACCAGCATGCAGACAAAAGGATACCTGTGTCTTGAGATATGAAGAAATCTCTCTTGAACAATGCATCCATGCAGAGATGGCGAACTCCCTTAATCGGAATATCACTTGGATCCTGTAGAATACTAAAGATTTGTACCGGATGATGGTAGTAATACTGAACCTGGATGATCCAACCTTGTTAGTGACTAGGGTAGATAGATTTCGCTGCCGAAATACACTAGATAGTTGAGTGTGTGCACTCAACCCAAAATTAGCTCGCTGAGCTCTCCAAATCGAATTCACAAATCAATAATCATATAAACAGGTCTTGCTCACTTGCTTTACCTTTCTTTTATAACATTCACTTGCCTGACCTAACTTTTGTATGACTAGGTAGCTTTATCTTCTAATTTCCAGTTGACTTGCATGCAATGCTTCCAGAGTGCATGGAAACTCAATGAAGGAGTATCAGTGCATGCAACATGAAATATAGCTCGTATGCTATGCATGCAGGTGGCCCCTAGTTCCCGTGGCCCCTATTTATCTACTAATGATATAATAACCATGCTAAAGATATTCTTAGGGTGTATATGGCATCAATCCTCAGTTAATTCCCTGAATGTCAGTGCTCGCTCGAACTTATGGGAATCAGATAGGTTAGCGGGATGGTCCTCTGTGCTTAAGCAGAAGAGGAAATTACCGTCCTCCCCGCTCGAAATTGCTTGTCCTCAAGCAACTGTAATGTTGGGTCCTGTAATACCTGTTCTCCTTCCCAAGTGGCCTCTTCTATAGGCAGTTCTTTCCATTGAACCAAGTATTTTCTAATGATCTTGTTCCTTAGTTTTATTTCTCGAACCTCTAGGATTCGTTCTGGAACCAAAATCAGTTGCCCCTCATCATCAGGGGGGGGCAACTCGGATGATGCCACAAGCTGTTGACATACTTCCTTCTTAAGGTTAGACACATGAAATACGTAATGAATCTTGCTTTCTTGCGGTAATTCAAGCTCATATGCTACCTCTCCGACTTTCTGTATTCTCTTGTAAGGACCATAGAAGCGAGGCTTAAGTTTCTCTGCTCCTTTCTTCTTAAGAGACGATTGTCGGTAAGGTTGTAGACGTAAGTATACCAGGTCTCCTACCTCAAAACTGTGCTCAATCTTGTGTCTGTCTGCATATACCTTTTGTTGATTTTGAGCAACCTGTATGTTTTCCTTGAGTATTTTGAGAATATCCTGACTCTCTTGAATCCACTCTTTGCCTTATGGAACTGTTATCACATATATAGTAGCCGAGCTACCATACATTATTTTTCAGATTCCAGAGCACATTACAGCCAGTTCCTTTACTTTGAGATGATGAGATGAGCAGCTATCTATGGATCACTATCAGATTTTGGACAGCATATGTATTTCCTATGCCATGACTGAGTCTCAGGACACTCAGAGAGATGACCGATGTAGCCATTATACCTTTGGTACAGAGCAGTCAGTAGTGCCCAGAGTTACAGCAGCAGTTTCGGAGGACAGATGATGGTACAGGTTGATGAGCATTCAGGTATATAACTCAGCAGGTATATCATGGTGTTATGGTTAGATTGCTTTTATACTTATTCTTATAGCATGTCTTAGCACTCAGTGTCATGATCTGGCGATCATATAGATATTTGGACCTGGTTGATCTATTATATATATTATATTGTCCCTACTCAGACTTAGAAGTTCACTATTCATACTCATTGGTATGTACCCTCCTTAGGGAGAATAGAGGTGATCATTCCACCATACCTGGGCTTGCTAGTGTTGGCTCCATTATTCATTGTCTTCATCCATCCATGGCCTACCTTCTAGTTTATCACCCTGACTTACTACTTGACTAGTGACATGGAGGATCTTTTCCCCACTGTAGCCTCTGTATTGGATGAGCTTCCCTGTTTATTGTGTCTCGGCTCTGAGTTGGTGACAAAACTTGCCTATGGCGAGTTGGAGTTCCTTGTGAATTCCCCCTAGTCACTAAAGTTGTGTTGGCTCAACCTGAAACTTTTAGTGCTGCCATGAATACAAAATCTGGAGAAATGAAATGCTATATCTTGTATGAAAAGCCCATTCATGCAATGTGTTTCTAAACACACATGAATGAAAGGCATGCCAAATGAAAATGGCTATGAAAATAAAATGTTATATCTTGTGGAAAATAAATACCTAGGTAAACAAGCTGTCCATGACACACCTAGAAGTGCTCAGGTAAACAAGTGCCTTAAAAACACACCTGCAGCAGAAAGCCTAAAATAAATGTAAATCTATGCAATGTGTTTATAAACACACATAGATCAAGGCTATGGAAACTTCAGGCCCAAAAAGCAATGGAACTTAAAAGCTATATCTAAACAATTGCTGGCCTTATTAGTATTATGGATTGTGCGCATCTGTGAAGGTGAATAAACCCTCTTTAAACAACTCATCCATTTGTGAGACACCGCCATTCCATGTGTTATTGCTCATTCAGTATATACTATGGTGTATTCCCTTTCCCTTGCCAAAGTGTCACAAAGTCAAGACAGTTAAGTCATCCCTTAGCCTAGCCAGTTAATTTAAGCCTTCACCCTTCACTAGCAAATTGATCACAACTATGAAGTGAGTATGATTCTGGAAGTCTAGTCTGAGTAATAATAATAATTAACGACACTATATATTTGGATTTAGATCGCCAGTCATGACTACTCTGTGTTATAATTGTTATTTGAATAAGTTGTAGAGCATATATTAACCTTGACACTTTGCAGCAGCTATTGATGATGATCTGAGTTATATTTGGTCTTGGTTAGACCTAGTTTGACCATGGAAGACCATGGGACATGAGATGTTGGACCTTATGATGATATGGATAGATGATATATGGTCTATGTATACATACATGATGACTCTATGCAGCAGCTACAGGGTTATGATGATGATTCTGGGGTTACAGCAGTGTTTGTATACGTACAACGCATTATTATTGGCCTTGTTCCCGTATATTGGATATTTATTTTGATCATGCAGAGACTCATATGGTGTATGAGTACACATCTTGGATAGATTTGGACCTTCTGAGTCCAATGGGACAATTTGTTTTCAGTTCCGGGCACTTACAGTGATGATTGAGCCTCAGTAGGCAGTCCCAGTGCAGTTTTGGTCTGTTGGAGGCCCTGTCGGAGCAGAGATGACTTTTATCCGGTTGACCTAGGGCGCTGATGATGGAGGGGGTGGTCCAGCCACTTGTTTTTACCATATTACCCCCCTTCCGGACACACTGGTGCCCTCACCTTGACAGCGCCAGCACTCCAGGAGGCTGTTTGGGGCAGTTTCACGCTTCCCGAGGCATTTCAGGATTGGTAGAAATGGCTATTGAGGAAATCGATTTGGGCTACTGAGGCAAAGTTATGGCATGGGATGATCAGTGATGATAGATCGGGACCTTCCTCACCTTCTCCAGCAGTTTTAGCTTCATCGGGGCCCGCATCCATCACTTATGGCACTTTCTGTGGATTTTTGAGGTCTTTTGAGGACCACGACTTCACTATGGAGGCACGATTTGGTACATTCATGATTATTTTTTTGGTTATTGTGCTATGGGGATTGACCAAGGAGGGATAAAATTACCCCTTGGACCCACCATAAGCCTCTTATGATATTTTGTCATCATGATTTGGTGGGATCCCCTCTCCTAGGGCGATTTTGTCCACTTATTGTTATATTTTATGGTTGATCCATGTATTTTATTGTTGAGCTCATCTCAACCATTGATTAGATCTTGAGATCTTTTAATCTTAGCCACTCATGTAAAAAGTGGTTAGGATTGTACTCTCTCCCCATCCTATTTAAGGAGGGAGCCTCTCATTGTAAAATTCATCTAGAGATTTTTGGCTCTTGGTTCTTGGAATAAAATTTCTATCTTTTGGAGTACATGCTTGGATTGGAGTGAATGTTGGTTGTTTCGATTGTAAATGCTATTGTCCATTGCACTGGAGGATCTATTGTAGCTATCTTGCATATTTGCCATATTTTATTTGCAGGTTAAGAGGGCGATTTTGACAAGTGCGAATTGGTGGGGAGGCTTGCCCTTCAAGCTTGGAAGAAGTCGTTTTGGGTTTGACAGGGAGTAGTTTTGCCTTTGTGTCAACTATTCTATGTTTCTCTCTCTCTTGATTGTATCTACCTTCAATTTGTTAAACTGATTGATGCTTTGCTCCTTGGCTTGACAGGTTAGAAGGAATCATATGTGGCTTGGAAAAATCGATTTGGCAAGAGGGCTTCAACAATTCTCCATTTGATCTTTGGCAAAGTAATCCTCGTCTCAACTAGCATTCATCTCTTCATCCAGGTATGTTCCAAGAGGTATGATCTTCTCTTCCTTGAATCTTCCATAATTTCTAGATCACAAAAACCCTAATCAAATTAAAACCCTTGTTTTTGGTATTTTTCAGATCTACTTAGATCTAGCCTTGCAATTGAAAAGATATCAAAAACCCACCTCTATAGGATCCACCCCTAGTTGGATCTCTATTTTGGTGGTGATTGGCTAAAAATTGACACATTTTTCAATGCAAAAAGCCTTCTTGAACCTAAATCGATTTTCCTAAGAGAAGCTTGTTGGGTTAGATCTAGCACATGGGTAGGTGAGATCTCACTTGATTTGGAATCTAGACACTTGATAACCTATACCCATATCCTTACTTTGGTGAAAACTACCTTGTGGACATCTCTCCATGTTTTAAGGGGTTAAAACCCCCTTTTGATCTTCTTGGTACCTTAAAACTTAGATCTATTAAGATCTAGCCACTTGATTCATTTGAAATTTTGAACATCCATAGATCGGGACACTAGCATCCCGGATCTACAATTTGGTGGCCATTGGACTTGATTTGGTCCACCAAACCCATCTTTTGCCCTTCCTTGAGCAAGTCGCACCCCCTTGAAGATTTGAGTTGGTCCACTTCTAGGAAGTGGGTGTTTGAGATTTTCGTGGATTTAGAATGCCCATGCCTTGAAACCTAGGTCTATACTGTCCTTTCGTCAAGATCCGCCTTGGGGATTGCATTCCTTGTTTTAAGGGATTGTGGTCCACTTTTGGTCATCACTTAAAAACCTAGATCTAGTAAGATCCAACCATTGGATCTCATTCAACCCACTTGACTTGGCTTCTAGGTGTCCCGATCTACACTTTGACATACTTCTTGACCCCATTAGCCCATCCAACAAGGCACTAGTCCTTCTCCAAGCAAGGCGCACTCCTTGGGATTTGTGTCAAACCCTAGATCTAGTACATGGGTAATCCTAGAACCAACTCAAACTTATAGATCTAGCCTAGATCTAACCTATAGTACCAACCTCACACCTAACTTCACCTTGTGGGTCCACCTAGAACCATTTCACATTTCCCAAGAAAACAAGACCCACTTGTGCAAACACATGGTACTATACCTAGTAATCATACCCCATCATGTGGCCTAAACCATATCTAGGTTGAAACACTAACTATCCAGTACATCACCTTCAACCATTTCTTAACTCTTAGGTCCACTTAGCCTTGCATTGGTTTCCGTAACTCATCATTTACCTACCCTTTAGAAACCTTTGTTTGGGTCCAATCAACTGTGATTGGGGTATAGGGTCTCCCCCTTGGTTTAGTTATACCTTGACCTAAAGCGAAGAGTGCCTCGGTTGACGTGACTCCCGCATTGCATTGGGAACCGTGGCATCTCTTGGGTCACCTCTTTAGTTGCCTGTCTCCTCTACCGTCCCGGATGGGATACCTCTAGGGGCAACTACAAGTTGTGTGATAACATTTTTGGCGCCGTTGCCGGGGAGGTAGGGGCCTACCTTGGTTCAACACACCTTTGTGTCTCACTATCTCTCTGCACTTTAAACGACATACATCTTGGTAGAAGAGTTTTAAAATCTACCTGGCGACTCCACATAAGCGACTCCACTGGTGATCGATCCTATCATTATATAGAACCCATGGGGTGCATCATTTGGTACTTAGGTTCTTGATTTAAAAATAAAAAAATAAATAAAATAATCCATGGCTGCTTCTGAGCGGCCTAGAACTTTCGGTCGATTAAAAGTCTTTGACTTCTCAAAAATTATTGGGTATCCTCATCATATCCCTCATCAAGCCCGTGAAAGGTTGTCTAAATTTGATGGAAGTCATGAAGTATCTGCTAAAAGACACCTTGAACTTTTTAGGGAAATTATTAAAGATTTATCCATAACCCATGAGGATGTGTGTATGAAACTATTGGCTTCGTCCTTCAAGGAAAGGGCTGAGATCTGGTTCATAAATTTGAAGTCCAATAGCATTTCCGGGTATGACATGTTTGAGAAAAGTTTCTTAGAAAGATGGGGAAGTGAATCCGATGATATATATTTTTCAAATCAAAACCTTCCCCTTTTTGATCCTATTGTTGAAACTCTTAATAATCAAACATCAAGTGAATTGTCAACATCTGAAGATGACCCCTCCTGCTCAATTTCTTTTGAGGATAAGTCTTCCACTTTTGAGTCGATTGATAGTCAAATCCATAATCATTGTACAAATCACAAGTTTTCAAAATTCTTTTTAGATAGCCCTAGTCTTGATCCTGAGGAAATTTCTGAGGATGAGACTTTAGTCAGTCAATCTATTGAAGTTCCTCCCTCAGAGAAACTCATTAATCATTCCATATTTAATGATCATTCAATTCCTTATCACCTTATGGAAGAAGAAGAAAGTAAAAGCATAGACCAAGATCCTTTAGTGGTGATCTCTAGTGATCATTGTGCAAATAATCAGGATACTTTAAATGAGCTTGTAAATCTTCCCCCTGATCAATTAAATGAAAATGATCACCTATCCTCTTATAATTTTAATGATGAATCAATAGAAGGTCAATCTCAAGATGAGGATGAATTAGTGAATCACACTAGATGCTCTAATCTGTGTTCCACTTCTTATAATGAGTCTTTAATGTTTCCCATCCTTAATCAAGACAACTTAGAGTTAGGTAGCTATGGTCAATCTTGTCCTCAGATTGTAAATATTAAATTTGATCAAAAGATTAAAATCATTCCTACAGTAAAGAGTGCTTTCTTTTGCCAAAATCCAAAGTCAAACTTATTTAGTCATTTGGGAGAATTTTCATATTTGCAATCCACCCTCCCTTCCCAACTCTTTCAATCATCTTTGGGTTGGTGCTCTAGTCAAATTTTTGCTTTTGAAATTTTCAACAGAAAGTATAAGCATGGTTACATGTTTGGAGAAAAAGCACTTCATTTCCCTTTTCAGTCACTTTTGAACCATAATGCTTATTGTCAAGTTATTAATCATTCTGGGTGGCTAGAAAAGGTGTTTAAAGATCAATTCCATCTTTTCTCCATTTTTGAGCATCAAGTGGGTTTAACTTTGATTTTTCATCTTTTAAGCTTTAATTTGTCCCCACTTGGTTTCTATTTGATCATCAGTCCCAAGGAGAATCAAATTGAATATGTGAGAGAAGCAAATGAAGAAGTTAATTTGTGTGAAAATGAACCGAATCACATGTCTTATGTCTTCCGTCCATCCATCTCTGAGTTTAACTTGCATAAATTTTATGATCCTATCAGTTCTTTGATGGAGCATGTTTGTATCAGACAATCTTCTCCTTGGCATATTTTCATACTGCATCATTTAAACCATTCTTCTATGTTTGAACAAGTCAGGAAGATTGTGCCCTCAAATTTGTTAATCTTTAGCCCGATCTTGACTTGTTCTATTATCAAAAGTCAAATAAAAATCATTAACCTGTTTGACGAATGGTTACACTGGATTTATGATTTTACCTAACATTTATGCTAATTGGTTAGAGTAGGGTGGGTAGGTCTTGAATAAGCTCACTTGAGCAGTAGGATTTGTGTGACTTTTCTTTCTCTGTGTGCCGAGTATTGTCCCTTTTTCTTTTTTTTTGCTTGGAGTGTCTGCTTGTTTTTCTTCTTTTTGGAGTTGAGCCTTGCTCCTTCCTAAGCTTGTCTTTTCTCCCGCATGCATTTAAGAATTTTTAGTTGTCATTTCTATTTTTGGCTGCCTGTGCAAGTTAAGATCGCCTGCTTGAAGAAGTTCTCTTTTTCTCCTGCACAGTAATAAAAATAATGAATGATGAATAAGTAGTGTATGCCATGTTAGTTTATTTATTTCTTTTACGCATTTTAATTTATGCTTTAGATTAGATTTCAATTTCAGTTTTATTTTATATTTGTCCCATACATGCTCCATGATGGTATTCTAGTGTTTGTGAGAGCAGGAACAGGTGCAAGATAAAAGCTGAAGGCAAGGATGGTGCAGTGATGGATTGAAGATTGATGCAGAGCAGTTCGAGACCAGAGATTCTGAGGTTCTCAAGCGCTCTCTCCCTTAGAGCACTTGTCCCAGCTGGAGCCAGATGTTATCACATATATAGTAGCCGAGCTACCATACATTATTTTTCAGATTCCAGAGCACATTACAGCCAGTTCCTTTACTTTGAGATGATGAGATGAGCAGCTATCTATGGATCACTATCAGATTTTGGACAGCATATGTATTTCCTATGCCATGACTGAGTCTCAGGACACTCAGAGAGATGACCGATGTAGCCATTATACCTTTGGTACAGAGCAGTCAGTAGTGCCCAGAGTTACAGCAGCAGTTTCGGAGGACAGATGATGGTACAGGTTGATGAGCATTCAGGTATATAACTCAGCAGGTATATCATGGTGTTATGGTTAGATTGCTTTTATACTTATTCTTATAGCATGTCTTAGCACTCAGTGTCATGATCTGGCGATCATATAGATATTTGGACCTGGTTGATCTATTATATATATTATATTGT
This sequence comes from Larix kaempferi, assembly GCA_027924585.1. Lineage (NCBI taxonomy): Eukaryota > Viridiplantae > Streptophyta > Pinopsida > Pinales > Pinaceae > Larix > Larix kaempferi. Next base: position 126,532 of record BSBM01000346.1, on the reverse strand, counting down.
CCCTACTCAGACTTAGAAGTTCACTATTCATACTCATTGGTATGTACCCTCCTTAGGGAGAATAGAGGTGATCATTCCACCATACCTGGGCTTGCTAGTGTTGGCTCCATTATTCATTGTCTTCATCCATCCATGGCCTACCTTCTAGTTTATCACCCTGACTTACTACTTGACTAGTGACATGGAGGATCTTTTCCCCACTGTAGCCTCTGTATTGGATGAGCTTCCCTGTTTATTGTGTCTCGGCTCTGAGTTGGTGACAAAACTTGCCTATGGCGAGTTGGAGTTCCTTGTGAATTCCCCCTAGTCACTAAAGTTGTGTTGGCTCAACCTGAAACTTTTAGTGCTGCCATGAATACAAAATCTGGAGAAATGAAATGCTATATCTTGTATGAAAAGCCCATTCATGCAATGTGTTTCTAAACACACATGAATGAAAGGCATGCCAAATGAAAATGGCTATGAAAATAAAATGTTATATCTTGTGGAAAATAAATACCTAGGTAAACAAGCTGTCCATGACACACCTAGAAGTGCTCAGGTAAACAAGTGCCTTAAAAACACACCTGCAGCAGAAAGCCTAAAATAAATGTAAATCTATGCAATGTGTTTATAAACACACATAGATCAAGGCTATGGAAACTTCAGGCCCAAAAAGCAATGGAACTTAAAAGCTATATCTAAACAATTGCTGGCCTTATTAGTATTATGGATTGTGCGCATCTGTGAAGGTGAATAAACCCTCTTTAAACAACTCATCCATTTGTGAGACACCGCCATTCCATGTGTTATTGCTCATTCAGTATATACTATGGTGTATTCCCTTTCCCTTGCCAAAGTGTCACAAAGTCAAGACAGTTAAGTCATCCCTTAGCCTAGCCAGTTAATTTAAGCCTTCACCCTTCACTAGCAAATTGATCACAACTATGAAGTGAGTATGATTCTGGAAGTCTAGTCTGAGTAATAATAATAATTAACGACACTATATATTTGGATTTAGATCGCCAGTCATGACTACTCTGTGTTATAATTGTTATTTGAATAAGTTGTAGAGCATATATTAACCTTGACACTTTGCAGCAGCTATTGATGATGATCTGAGTTATATTTGGTCTTGGTTAGACCTAGTTTGACCATGGAAGACCATGGGACATGAGATGTTGGACCTTATGATGATATGGATAGATGATATATGGTCTATGTATACATACATGATGACTCTATGCAGCAGCTACAGGGTTATGATGATGATTCTGGGGTTACAGCAGTGTTTGTATACGTACAACGCATTATTATTGGCCTTGTTCCCGTATATTGGATATTTATTTTGATCATGCAGAGACTCATATGGTGTATGAGTACACATCTTGGATAGATTTGGACCTTCTGAGTCCAATGGGACAATTTGTTTTCAGTTCCGGGCACTTACAGTGATGATTGAGCCTCAGTAGGCAGTCCCAGTGCAGTTTTGGTCTGTTGGAGGCCCTGTCGGAGCAGAGATGACTTTTATCCGGTTGACCTAGGGCGCTGATGATGGAGGGGGTGGTCCAGCCACTTGTTTTTACCATATTACCCCCCTTCCGGACACACTGGTGCCCTCACCTTGACAGCGCCAGCACTCCAGGAGGCTGTTTGGGGCAGTTTCACGCTTCCCGAGGCATTTCAGGATTGGTAGAAATGGCTATTGAGGAAATCGATTTGGGCTACTGAGGCAAAGTTATGGCATGGGATGATCAGTGATGATAGATCGGGACCTTCCTTACCTTCTCCAGCAGTTTTAGCTTCATCGGGGCCCGCATCCATCACTTATGGCACTTTCTGTGGATTTTTGAGGTCTTTTGAGGACCACGACTTCACTATGGAGGCACGATTTGGTACATTCATGATTATTTTTTTGGTTATTGTGCTATGGGGATTGACCAAGGAGGGATAAAATTACCCCTTGGACCCACCATAAGCCTCTTATGATATTTTGTCATCATGATTTGGTGGGATCCCCTCTCCTAGGGCGATTTTGTCCACTTATTGTTATATTTTATGGTTGATCCATGTATTTTATTGTTGAGCTCATCTCAACCATTGATTAGATCTTGAGATCTTTTAATCTTAGCCACTCATGTAAAAAGTGGTTAGGATTGTACTCTCTCCCCATCCTATTTAAGGAGGGAGCCTCTCATTGTAAAATTCATCTAGAGATTTTTGGCTCTTGGTTCTTGGAATAAAATTTCTATCTTTTGGAGTACATGCTTGGATTGGAGTGAATGTTGGTTGTTTCGATTGTAAATGCTATTGTCCATTGCACTGGAGGATCTATTGTAGCTATCTTGCATATTTGCCATATTTTATTTGCAGGTTAAGAGGGCGATTTTGACAAGTGCGAATTGGTGGGGAGGCTTGCCCTTCAAGCTTGGAAGAAGTCGTTTTGGGTTTGACAGGGAGTAGTTTTGCCTTTGTGTCAACTATTCTATGTTTCTCTCTCTCTTGATTGTATCTACCTTCAATTTGTTAAACTGATTGATGCTTTGCTCCTTGGCTTGACAGGTTAGAAGGAATCATATGTGGCTTGGAAAAATCGATTTGGCAAGAGGGCTTCAACAATTCTCCATTTGATCTTTGGCAAAGTAATCCTCGTCTCAACTAGCATTCATCTCTTCATCCAGGTATGTTCCAAGAGGTATGATCTTCTCTTCCTTGAATCTTCCATAATTTCTAGATCACAAAAACCCTAATCAAATTAAAACCCTTGTTTTTGGTATTTTTCAGATCTACTTAGATCTAGCCTTGCAATTGAAAAGATATCGAAAACCCACCTCTATAGGATCCACCCCTAGTTGGATCTCTATTTTGGTGGTGATTGGCTAAAAATTGACACATTTTTCAATGCAAAAAGCCTTCTTGAACCTAAATCGATTTTCCTAAGAGAAGCTTGTTGGGTTAGATCTAGCACATGGGTAGGTGAGATCTCACTTGATTTGGAATCTAGACACTTGATAACCTATACCCATATCCTTACTTTGGTGAAAACTACCTTGTGGACATCTCTCCATGTTTTAAGGGGTTAAAACCCCCTTTTGATCTTCTTGGTACCTTAAAACTTAGATCTATTAAGATCTAGCCACTTGATTCATTTGAAATTTTGAACATCCATAGATCGGGACACTAGCATCCCGGATCTACAATTTGGTGGCCATTGGACTTGATTTGGTCCACCAAACCCATCTTTTGCCCTTCCTTGAGCAAGTCGCACCCCCTTGAAGATTTGAGTTGGTCCACTTCTAGGAAGTGGGTGTTTGAGATTTTCGTGGATTTAGAATGCCCATGCCTTGAAACCTAGGTCTATACTGTCCTTTCGTCAAGATCCGCCTTGGGGATTGCATTCCTTGTTTTAAGGGATTGTGGTCCACTTTTGGTCATCACTTAAAAACCTAGATCTAGTAAGATCCAACCATTGGATCTCATTCAACCCACTTGACTTGGCTTCTAGGTGTCCCGATCTACACTTTGACATACTTCTTGACCCCATTAGCCCATCCAACAAGGCACTAGTCCTTCTCCAAGCAAGGCGCACTCCTTGGGATTTGTGTCAAACCCTAGATCTAGTACATGGGTAATCCTAGAACCAACTCAAACTTATAGATCTAGCCTAGATCTAACCTATAGTACCAACCTCACACCTAACTTCACCTTGTGGGTCCACCTAGAACCATTTCACATTTCCCAAGAAAACAAGACCCACTTGTGCAAACACATGGTACTATACCTAGTAATCATACCCCATCATGTGGCCTAAACCATATCTAGGTTGAAACACTAACTATCCAGTACATCACCTTCAACCATTTCTTAACTCTTAGGTCCACTTAGCCTTGCATTGGTTTCCGTAACTCATCATTTACCTACCCTTTAGAAACCTTTGTTTGGGTCCAATCAACTGTGATTGGGGTATAGGGTCTCCCCCTTGGTTTAGTTATACCTTGACCTAAAGCGAAGAGTGCCTCGGTTGACGTGACTCCCGCATTGCATTGGGAACCGTGGCATCTCTTGGGTCACCTCTTTAGTTGCCTGTCTCCTCTACCGTCCCGGATGGGATACCTCTAGGGGCAACTACAAGTTGTGTGATAACAGGAACCTTGCTATCACCAAATATCAGATATACAAAAGATAAGGCATCATAACCATACAAAGATTTGAAGGGAGTCATACCAATGGTCATATGGTGGGTAGTATTTTAACAGTGTTCTCCTAAGTGTAGCCATTTAATCCATGTTCTCTGCTGACCTACTCCATAATTCTTCAAGTATCCCTCAATCCACTTGTTAACTATATATGTCTGTTCGTCGCTCTATGGATGATAACTTGTGCTCATAGCTAATTCTGTTCCCACCAACCTGAAAATTTCTTGCCAAAAGGCTCCAGTGAACTTGCTATCCCTATCACTGACGATGGTCTTAGGTAACCCGTGTAGTCTGAATACCTCTCTGAAAAATAGCTCGGCTACCTGTGCTGCTGAATAGTCTGATGGGATGGCAAAGAAGTGAGCGAACTTGGTCAACCTATCCACCACTACGTACAAGCAGTCTCTACCCTGAACCTTGGCCAAACCTGTAATAAAATCCATGGAAATGCTTTCCCATTTTTGCTCGGGAATGGGAAATGGTTGTAGTAAACCAGATGGGTGAGTGTGCTCTATATTGTTCTGTTGGCACAAGCTGCACTCCCTTACATGCTGCATCACATCATTCTTGAGGCCCTTCCATGAGAACCTCTCTCTAATCTGTCTGTAAGTATTAAGAAACCCCTGATGTCCTGCTAAAGGTGAGTCATGATAAGCTTGCAAAATATTTTTCTTAAGGGAAGACTCGGGGATCAAGTAGATTATGTTTTTGTAGTATATGATGTCATCTATTACTCTGTACCTGTCATCCTGAATCTGTCCATCCAATATTTTGCAAGAAAACTTATCTTTGTAGTACTCAACCAAAAGATGAGACCTCCAATCTGACGAAATGCTCATAAGGGATAAATTGGCTGGTCGTCTAGAAAGTGCATCTGCTACCACATTGTTTTTCCCTTTAAGTATTCGATCTCAAAGTCATAGGCCTGAATCTTACTCACCCATTTCTATTTCCTCTCATTTAGTTCTTTATGTTCCAGGAAGTATTTTAAGCTATTGTGATCTGTCTTAATCTTGAATCTACCACCCACTAGGTACTTCCTGAACTTGGTTAGTGCATGGAGAATGGCTAACATTTCCTTGTCATATATTGAATAGTGGGGTTCATAGTCCTTGAGTTTCCTTCTCTCAAATGCAATTGGGTGATTGTTTTGCATCAATACTGCCCCTATTCCCTCTCTTGAGGCATCACATTCTAATACGAATGGCTGTGAAAAATCCGGTAGTGCTAGTACTCGGCACGAACTCATTACCTTTTTCATTTTCTCAAACGTCTGTTGCGTTGTCTCTGACCAACTGAATGCCCCTTTCTTGGTAAGATCGGTGAGAGAGGCGGTCATTTGTGAAAATCCACTGACATACCTCCTGTAGTAAATGCAAAGGCACAAAAAGCCCTTCATTTGTCGCATTTTTAATGAAAAGTGCTCCCAGAGGCGACGTAATCGCCCGGAACCTAGAGAAAGTGGGCACTAGGGTGAAGAGGACGCTCTGAGCGTCAAAACAAGAATCCCCACGCCAAAATCCGCCTCCAGACAACTCCTTTATTGCATTTCGAATTTTTCCATTTAAACTATTAAAAAATGGTCTAATTTACGAAAAAAATTATTTTTGTCGGAATCGACTCAAACTCCGAGGGGAGCTAGTGCATGTCCATACGACTTATTACTGATGGATAGCATGTAAAAATACATAGACACATAGGCTTTAATAACCCCCCTAAGATCGAGCACCATGGAAAATACTCCAGCTTTGGAGGTGTGAGTGAAAAACTCAGGAATTATATGCCACTGAAGCGCAACACATAATTCCTAAGGAAAAAACACTCTAGAGTATCCCCTTTACGGAAAACCCTAAGGTAGGCCAAGACTTTTACAAAATAATCATGCTTAAACCAACTTATTACAATTCCCCCAAGGGGGTCTGGACATGCAAAAATTACAAAGGGCAAAAAAAAAAAAAAAATTGCCTGATGAACTCTGAACTCTGGAAAATGAAGAATGATATTCTTCAAGTCTTCTGTGGTTCACAAGTTGTCCACCATGGTGCAACTTCATTGGAAAACAAGTGGGATCTCAATTTTGACTTTATTATGTCTTATTTGGCCATTTATTTGGTCTTTTTGGCCTTTTCGAGTAAATATTAATTTTGGAGATAAATACTCACTCGAAACTTAGGAAAAGTGGGTTTATGGGTTAAATGGGTGCTCTGGCTTAGAAAACGAGCATCCAATTGTCAAATTTAGCCCACAAACCATACTTTTATTACATTTTTAACTTTTCCAATTAAACTATTAAAAAATAGCCTAATTTTATGAGAAAAATTATTTTTCTCGAAATTAAAAAAAATACTAGAGGACCTAACACACGTCCATATGACTTGATATTAGTGTCTAGCATGTTAATATACATTGAAATGTGAACTTTAATAACCTCCTAAGGCCTAACCACCAAGACAGGCATTCCAACTTTGGAGGAGCGGGTGAAAAACTCAAACATTATACACAACTTGTTCATCAATGCATAATTAACAAGAGAAAAAACACCTTGGAATACTCGGATTGATGTCTAAGCCCTAGTAAATCCAAGTTCTTTACAAAAGGTCCATGCTAGCATACTTTATTACAATTCCCCCAAGGGGATATGAAGTTATAAACATGCGAAAAAATAAAAGAGCCTAGAAGGCTTGAAGGACTTCTAAACTCTGATCATGAACAAGTATCCTTGTTCAAACTTTGCCAGCTCACTTGAAATCCAACTAAGTACAACTTAGGTGGTAACAATCATCACAAAAAGTTTAAACATTTGGTCGATGACTAGTTTTGGTGGACTTGGGTCATTAAATGGTCGATGTTATTAAAATAAGGTTAATGTCAAAATATGACCGACCCAACCATATTAACTAGGGTCAAGGTCAATATTGTATCTTTGGTTGGGCCCTTAAAATCTAATTGATGGGCATGTTAATAGTCACTTTCGTATATGCAATTCCTTGTTGCGCCGAGAGGCGCTCTACAACCCAGTATGAGGAAGATCTTGTAACATGTGTTGAGTGTTTGTCGAGTAACAAAATAATACAAAGTAAACAAAAAAGAATAATACAAAGTAAAAAGTAATAAATATTATGTCGGCCATAAACAAAAAAGAATAATACAAAGTAAAAAGTAAATATGAGACTTAAACTAGAGACTTTAGAGCTTAGGATTAGGTGGTAAATATTATGTCGGGCATAAACAAAAAAAAAAATACAAAGTAAAAAGTAAGTATGAGACTTAAACTAGAGACTTTACTTTTTACTTTTAATACAAAGTAAAAAGTAAATATGAGACTTTAGAGTGTTTGTCGAGTAACAAAATAATACAAAGTAAACAAAAAAGAATAATACAAAGTAAAAAGTAAAAATGAGACTTAAACTAGAGACTTTAGAGGTTAGGATTAGGTGGCTCAGGTATTGCACTCAAGGAGCTATTCAAGGAGAGGTTTGCACCTCGGGAGATTTGATCCCTCTCGGCGCTTGATAGAGCCTAGGATTTGGATCTTGTATAATTAATTCACATATGTCATATATTGTAAAGGTGTATCATATATAAACTTTTAACAATTGTTTGATAGTGTGGGTGTATCATATATAAAGTTTTAACAATTGTTTAATTGTTGTCACGTTACTTTATTTGATAGACTTTAAAACCTTAGTTAAATTGTTTGGTAAAAAAGTTATTCATATTAATTTATATTTATAGTTCCCTTACTTTCTTTTGTATTTTTTACTATTCTCTAGTCAAGTTACTTCGAAATATTTAATAGGTTAGTTTCATTATTTTACTTTGTTAATATTTGCTATTCATATTACTTTATTGTGTGAATATTTGATAGGTTAGTTACATTAGTTTGTAGTCTTAATACTTAGCTAACCTCTTCCATATCGATAGTACATGCTTGAAAACCATTTAAAATACCAATGGAGTGACTATATGTATAAATTTCCAATTTCCTATAGAAGAGAATATGTAACGATAGGGAACCATAGATACATATCAAACAAGCCAAATACAATCACTTAACTTCACAAACTCTCAAGTATAAACTTTGGATACACTATTTAGATTAATCATAGGAAAACCATAGTAACCAATCATACTCAAGCAACTTGCCCCGTACATACAGTACTCGTGTCTCGCAAACTTATCATGATCCCTGGGTTGACATTTAAATGAGCCAGTGAACCTTCAATTCTAGTCATCCTTCAAATGCATATAATATCACTGTCAATATATATATATATATTGAAAATGTATATAAACAAACCTAATGACGAACCTGATTGAAAATTTCCAACTCGAATCAAGCCTAATGGTTATTGAACCCAAACCTTGTGACTTAGGTTAGAAGAACCCAATTACTCTTTGTTCCCTTTTTTACTCTTCCTAGGTTCTCCTTTCTATTTCCTTTCTAGGGAAATATTCTACTCCTCCTCCGTACTCGCAATCATCTCCAATCTCATCTACTAATGGATGAAGTCATCCCATAGCCTCTCAAAAGTGGGAATCTTTTTCCAAGCACAGACCCGATGGAAAAAAAGTTTCCAAGAAGAAGAGAACTCATCTACTATGATGGGTACTACCTTTTCACCCTTGACCTCTTCTCCAACTGTTGCAAGCTGATCACAAAGTTCAGTAATCTTCATCAAGTAAAAAACTATGGTATCTGTCTTGCTCATCCACATGGCTCTAAACTTATTTGTCATCAACATCTTCTGACTGATGTTCTCGCTTTGATAAAGAGTGACTAGAGCATTGTTTCCAGCTAAGTTGTACTTGGTTGGATTATCAAGCGAGCGGGCAAAGTTGAACATGTCAATGTTCATTTTTGATGATTTGATGTCCGGCAGGCCTTTCAAAGGCTTCCCTTTTTTTAATTTTTTTCACATGTCCATGGCCCCGCGGGGTTTGTAATAAAATGTACTAGCGTGGTGTTTTGTAAAGGACTTGGTTCCCTAGGAATTTTTGGCGAATTCAGGTATTCCAAGGATTTTTTTCACCTATTAATTATGTCTTGCATTAGTGCATAACATAATTTTTGGGTTTTTCTCCTGCTCCTCCAAAGCTGGAATGCCTGGGGAGGTTAACGGGCCTTAGGGGATTGTTAAAGTCCATGGGTCAATGTATATGAACATGCTAGACATTTTTTTTGAGTCATATGGACATGTGCTAAGTCCCCCTAGGTAGTTTTTGAATTTTTGGCGAAAAATATTTTTTTCGTAAATGAGCCATTTTTTAATGGTTTCATTAAAAAATATTGTAAATGGCATAAAAATGTCATCTAAGGGTCTTTTTTTGCCTTGGGGGTGCTCGTTTTCCAACTCTAAGCACCCACCCTGCCCCTAAACCCACTTTTTATAATGTTTGGGTCTTTAATTTTTCACTTATACTCAAAAAGTAAAAAAAAGTGAAAAAGTCATGAAAAAATGAAAAAAGTAAAAAAAGTCATAAAAATTAAATTCCATGTTTTGGGGAATTAGAAGTCAGACATTTTTCAGCTATAAAAGAGGAGTGTTTTAGGCTGATTTGTAAGAGATTTGGGCATCCCAAATCATGGGCATGACTCCCCACTAAAGGGGGGCGCATTTCCCAAAATTGGGCCCCTTTAATCATGGAATTTGCAGCTATGTTTAAGGGCTGTCACATGGCTGATTTCTAGCTGATTTTAGGCAAATTCTGGCATCTCATTATATGGGAGTGGGCAGCTCCATTTGCTCCACGAGTTATGCCACTCATTCCACCCATTCCTCTCCATCTTTTGGCTATTTAAGCATGGCTTCCCACTCCATTTCTCTGTAGTTGGAGAGAGAGCAGAAATATGTTGTAAGCTTATGCTATTTTGTTTATGAATAAAAAGACTTTGGAGGTCCATATGTGTGATACTTTTGTGAGTGGTTTCATGGTCTCTTGATGTGGAGTAATTTGTAGCAAGTTCAAGTTCTGTGCATGTAATTTCCAGCCATCAACTAGCCTGCTTGAAGGATTGGTAATGATTTTGTGGGAAGGAACAATTAATCTTGTTTGTTTTAATTTGTTTTTGCATTTGTCATATTGGTTAGAGATTCAAAGTTTATATGTTTCATTTGTTTATGCTCATACTATTTTGATTTCTAACCATGTGCATTTCTAGTTTGATGGTTTTTTTGTGAGTTTTGTTTACTACAAGTTGACAGGTGTGAAGAGGAGGATAGCTTGTTTGCTCTCCATTTCTTCTTCTGTGCACATTTTGGTGGATCTCACCCTCGGTTTCCCACTTTCAAGCTTCCAAAGTCTTGTTGATTAGGTTGTCATTGATGCCAACAATGTCTGGTCATTGATGTCAACAGTTAAGCCTTGGTGCCCCTTGTGGAGCCCCTGAGGGTTAGTATTTGTTTAGTGATTGTCTGTGTCAGAGGAGACCTTTTGATGTTGTCCAAGCCCAAGCTTGAAGCCCTTGGAGGCCTTGGGACACTGCCAAAAGCCCTGGCTACCCATTAACTTGGTTGAGTGACCCCTAAGGTGTTTCTATGCCTATTACCCTAGAATGTGTCCTTGGTGTGTTGTAATAGGCCAAATGACCCTTTCAGTGGTCATTTGTGTTTTAATAAGCTCATGATACCCTAGGAGAAGTCTAGGCACCCCCACACTTAATGAATTTATTGATCCTTGAAGGAATGGCAAAAGTAATACCCTGAAGATGGTCAAAATGGTCAAGAAAATTCTTGAACCCACACCTTGATGGTCATGGGGTTCTTGGTGGCTAATAGAACACACCCATACATATGTTAACATTAAAACCTTAATAATAAAATACTTTAATAATTGAAGGTACTGTTGAATTTATTACACCCCTAACGTTGATGATGAGGTTTCCATAAATAAATTTCAAAATAATATCAAACCCCATATGGGCATGCCATCTAAGCCCTTGCGGGCATCCCTCTCAACATTGATACAAGCTTGAAGAAGACCATGTGGATTGGTATGAAGACCACGTGAATGTGGTAAGAAAGACCAAATTAAATATACATTTTTTTATTGAAGAAAACATGGAAACCAAAATACATTTTGATAATGAAAATAATGGAATAAAATTAATGTTATTTGAATTAAACAAATTGGAAGTCGGCCCCATAACTTAATAAATTAAAAAATTCAAATTAAAAATTATTTAGTGCAAGGTCGGCTCCATATTTTTTTTCATGATAAACTACTATAAATAACCCATCAAAACTAGTCATTTTCGGGGAAGAAAATTTCGGGGGAGCTCTGATTTTTGGCAGCCGCAGTAAGCACATGCTTTGGGGGTTTTTATTTGGTGAAAATACAGCTCTGAAATTAGACTTTTACTGAAGAATTTTTCGGGTTCATACAGCAGTGAAGTATTTTCCTTTCTCAGCAAAATTCGGTCTGTTCTATGCTATCTTTTGAACTCGGTCTGTCCACAAAGCTAGGGATTCCGAAATGCTTAAGTTTGATCACTGAAGAATCACCATCTACTGGTCGTATTCATCTTGCTGAGGCCTTACTCCTCAACTGCTGGATCGTATCTTCATTTTGGGCTGCCATTCCTTTACTCACAGGCCGTACGGCTGGATTGAAAATCAGGCCATCTCTGTGGACAAGTTTGGTTGGAGATTAGAGCCATATTCTGGGGCGTCTTCATTGCTGGGAATTGCCTTCTATTCCAGACCACTGTGTGCTTTAAGAGGCCAGGGTACAATTTCTTGTGGCTGGGCGCACTTCCCAAGGGGTGTCCAAAACCAGCAGTCTACACCACAGTTTCCAGCGTTCAAACAAGGTTGCTGCCATCTCAAGACTCCCATACGCGACTGTTATTGCAAGGTATGATGTTGGTTCTTTGATTCATACTATGTTTTGACCATAGAAATATAGGCTCGGTTGAAAGGTGATCCTGAGAATGATAGAGTGGGAGGTCTTCTCTTCAATTTACCCTGCCTGGTGATCTATTACAATCTACAATCTTCTGAGCTCAGGAAGCTCTAGTTTTGCAAACTCATATCAGTCCCAGACTTGCTTCTCTCGATGATAATGGCCCTTACTCCTTCTGCATTATAGCTGGATCTCTCCAGGACATCAAAGATCAATGAATTGCGGAATAACCTGCTGCTACAACGTATTAGAATGATTTGCCCCACAAGGACAACCTACAGACAATTTTTGGAGTCCGAAATTTGCAGCAGTCGTGGGTTTCCTCTGCATTAACATGTGAGTGTTGATAAGAAGCTTGATCAGCATGACCGTGATAACATGAGCAGAAAGATGATGTGATAGTATTGACAATTGATTGGTAGACAGACAGATCTTTTAAAGAATTGATGCCTGGGCAGACATCATGACAGTGATAAAGTTGAGCAGATAGATAACAGGAGTAACCAATATCAGATTGACTTGATAATTTTGACAGTGGATTGAGTTGATTGATTCGGCAGCAGTATTGAGCAGACCTTGATGACTTGGCTGGGTTGCAGCAGTGTATTCATCAGACCTTGATGACTTGATGACTTTAATATGATGTATTCGGTTGATGATGAGCAGCGGTATTGATGAATAGACTGACATACAGGTTATCACAGGTTAGCAGTATAGACACATACAAGATTGATGAAACAGTTTGATGGTTGAGAAGCAGTGGTATTTTGGCAGTGATCACACAACAGAGGTTATCAGCAGCAGGGTTTGTTGTTTGACAGGTCCACAGGTTCAGCAATCTCTTTCTTAAGGGTGGTAGGGTGGTGCTAGGGCTCACAATCTTGTGAGCTGAGTTGTTGTAGCAGCTTGTCAGTTGTGGCTGACGAAGCCTAGGGGTTGTAGCCCCTTCCAGTTGTAGCTGGAGAAGTTGTATTGTAACCCCAGTTGTTGCTGGGTCAAATTTTATTATAAAAGGCTTCCGTGGTTTTACCCCCAGGACTTGGGGTTTCCACGTAAAAAATCTTGTGTACTGTGCAATTTTAATTTATTGTTGATGATATACTGCTATGATTGGTGATTAGCAACTTGCTCTCGATTAAAAAGTTTATAATTGGCAAATACTGATTCACCCCCCTCTCAGTATTTCAACAATTGGTATCAGAGCGGGTTCCTTCAAGAACAGTCTAATCACTGGAAGGAAATTATGGGCAAGTTTGCCAAGCACAGTAAAAATGGAATACCCATGTTTGATGGGACTGGCTATACCTTTTGGAGTATACGAATGAAATCTTTTTTGCTAGCTCAAGGAGTACAGGTATGGCAAATAGTTGAAAATGGATATAAAGTACCAACACCCCCACCAACAGATCCAGATGACTTAGTTCGTTATGATACAAATTCAAAAGCCACGAATCATATTTCAAGTGCATTGGATGAATCGGTCTTCATCAAAGTCATGCACTGTACATCTGCTAAGGAAATGTGGGACAAACTCAAGACCATCTATGAAGGGGACAAAAAGGTCAAAGAAGCCAAACTCCAAACCTACAGAGGACAATTCGAACATCTAAAGATGAAGGATGACGAGAATATTGCAACCTATTTTCTTCGAATTGATGAACTTGTAAATACTATCAGAGGCTTGGGTGAAAGGGTTGAAGAATCAGTTGTTGTTCAAAAGATACTAAGAACGCTTCCCAACAGATTCAATCCTAAAATCTCAGCCTTGGAAGAAAGGACTGACTTGGATACCATGACAGTAGACCGTCTACATGGGACACTTGTGGCTTATGAAATGAGATTGGAAGATGAAGACTCACCTAGAAAAGAAGCAGCCTTTAAAGTTTCCTCCAAGCAAGCAATGAAAGACAAACAAGCCAAGAAGGACAATTCAGAAATAAAATCCAAATCAAAGACAGCATACCACTTCAACTGTAGTGATGATTCAGATGACGAGGAGATAGAAAACTTCGTAAGAAAGCTCAAAAGAGGCACAGGTAAGTACAAAGGTAAGTTACCTCTTAAGTGTTTTTCATGTGGTAAAATAGGTCACTTTGCTTCAAAATGTCCCTATGCGAAAGACTCTGATAGTGATGACAGTTTCAAGAAACACAAGAAATACATGAACTTCAGAGGAAAGAAAAATGGAAGGTTTGCAAAGAAGAAAAGTCTCTACTCTAAAACAAACCCCACCTCATCAGATGAAGATTCTGACAATGACTCAGATAGTGATAGTGATTCAGACAGCGACAGTGATAACGAATCAAAAAGGGTACTCTTCATGGCTGTTGATTCAAAAGAATCAGATGAGATCACCGAAAACAAAGAAGAATCCGATTCAGAAGGTGAAGTAGACCTGGAGGAAGAATTGATAAGTGCTTTGAAAGAGCTGAGAAGAGAAAGGAAAAAGAATAAACTATTTAAAGAGGAGATACAGGAGTTACGGGAAAGACCTCAGATATCTGAAGAAGCAGATCAACTCATTCAAAGTCTAACTATTCAATTAGAAGAAGCCAAAAGAATTCAAGACAATCTCATAAAACAACTAGAAGAAAGTATGAATGAAGGTGAGAGACTAATGGGGGAGATAGTGACTCTAAGAACTCAACTACAAAAGAAAAATGTGAGTCAAGGCTATGACAATAGTTCCAAGATACTTGATCAGATCATCAATAATCAAAAGCCATACCTCGAAAGAACAGGTCTTGGTTATAAGAAGCACAATGATGAAGGTTCAAGCTCCAAGACAGCTGAGGATAAACCAGAAGTTATCAAAGACTCCGTCATTCAGGAAGTACCCATATATCAGCCAAAACAACAACCAGAACAAGCTCCAGTTGAAAATCAACATGTTAATTCGACAGCACCTCTAAGAAGACCTGTTATCACACTATAGTAGCAGGGCTACTATCCTTGTTCAGCAGATATCTGCACATTCTAGAGCTTCCATTATTCCAGAGCATGGCTATATATTTTGGATCACTCATGATCAGAGCAGTATATTATTCAGACTTATGTTAGACCTTGTGTCAAGGCTAAGCCTTGAGAGTTCAGATTTGATGACCGATGTGACCTTTTATCCCATACAGTTTCAGTTCAGTGCTTAGAGACGTATTGCAGCAGTGTTTCAGATGGTACATGATGATTATTATTATGATGATGTTGTATGATCTATGGATATGTTATTACTGACTGTGTATTATTATCTTGTTGATTTAGTCATGATCACAACATGTGCTTGGTATATTACTCCTGATGTGGCAAACTGTTTAAAATGAACTATAGATCATAAAATGGACAATTGCTTGCACATTTAGGTCATTTAACAAAACCCACTGGTTTTTCACCTTACATAGATATGGTCTTTCCTGACACCAGTTGTCTGCTAGTGTAGGCTCCATATTCACTTGACTCCATCCATACATGACCTTCCTGTTTGACTTTAAACCCTGACTTGTCTCGCTTGAATTTCTGATACCGAGGACTTCCCCATTTTTCTACCTCTGTGTTTGGACCGCATCCCTGTGTATTTAGTGTCTCGGCTCTGAGTTGGTGACAAAACTTGCCTTTGGTGAGTTGGATTGTAGGCCTAAATCATTCTGGTCGGTTGTCCCGATGTTTGGCATTGGCTCGAACTCCCCCTAGTCACTTGAGATGTTGTTGGCTAAAACTGAAAGCTCATGTTCTACCTATGGAAACTTATAAATTCGCCCATGGAAACAAAAAAAAGGGGCAAGAGCGATGAACAATTAAAAATACTCCTCGAAGAGTATAAGAAAGGTCCAAAAAGCAATGGTTCTTAAAAGCTATATCTAAACAATTGCTGACCTTATAAATATTTGAAAAAACATGCCCTGGATGCAAGCTGCAACTAGTTGTGCTTCTCAGCACATCTGAAATCCGAAGGGTTATGTAGGCCAAAAAGGCCATGGAATAAAATTGAATGATCCTAATGAACCTGGATCAACTTGATGTAGACATGATGCCTAAGTTGAATAAGCACTCTCTAAACAACTTATCCATTTGTGAGACACAGCCATTCCCCGTGTTCTTTTGTCCAACACAGAGTTTGTAGCTTTCCCCTTTCTCCCAGTCCAAAGTATTTTTGAGTTAAGTTAGACAGGTCAACCCCTTTGCCCAACCTTGTTCCTAGCCTTCATCCTTCACTAGCAGTTTGACCATGTCCAATGGGTAAGTTTGTCATTTGAACTATTGTGCAAGCAATTTTTATATAACAACGGAATATGCTAACTTAATTAATGCCACTGAATGGATGTTATACTTTGAGCTTGGCTGTGAGAATGATTAGAGAAGCATTGTCTTAGTCTACTGATGTGATTTATCCTTGGTTGTATATTCTTGGGATCCGTGATGATGTGGACCATATATATATGCTTTTGGATGATGATTCATGGTCCCACATGCTTGATGATGATATCATATGATGGACATATGATGCAGATGATGATTGATCTAGTTCGGCAGGTTTTATTATTACTTCAGATCAACAGATTATACATTGTCCATATATGGTGGACCCTACAGCTGGACCATTAGGGAAACCCATGGTGTATGAGTACACATTTCTAGTGGATTTGGGTCTTCTGGATCCAATGAGACACTTATCTTTCAGTTCCGGGCACTTATGACAGTGATTGATGCAATTTTAGACTTGTTGACCAGATTTGGGGCTGATTTCCCAGCCTGAGCAGCAGGGGCCATGATTGGCCAGTTCACCTAGGGCGCTGATGATGGAGGGGGTGGTCCAGCCACTTGTTTTTACCATTTACCCCCCCTTCTGGAGAGCCTGGTGGGCTCAGATGGACAGCGCAGGTGCCCTAGGAGGCAGTTTTGGCACTTTCACAGTTACCGAGGCAGTAAAAAAATGGGATAAAGTGGTCCCTGAGGAAATCGATTTGGGCAATTGAGGCAAGGTTTTGGCATTTGGTCTTCACAGAGGTCTTCCAGGGTGGCATCACTATCTTCCAGTCAGTTTTCACCATGTGGGTATGCCCACATTGATCACAGGAGGTCATTTACTGCTTGACTGTCATGGATTTGGAGGACAGTTTTGGTCATTTATATTATCTTGGACATTATTTTATTATTTTATTGTGCCTTGGTGTGAGCTAGTAAGGATTGATGCCTCCTAGCCCCACCATGTGCTTATGTTGTCATGTCCTAGTCATCATGAGGTGGATTTTGGCACCTATACTTCTCTAGTGGATGACGTCACCCCCTTTTTGTACCATTTAGTGGGGGCACTATCATTATGTTGGGTGATCCATGTGATATATTGTTATGATTTATTGTTAGCCGTTGATTAGATCTTTTGATCTTTTAATCTTAGCCGCTCATGTAAAAAGTGGTTAGGATTGTACTCTCTCCCCATCCTATTTAAGGAGGGAGCCTCTCATTGTAAAAGTCATCTAGAGATTTTTGGCTCTTGGCTCTTGGAATAAAATTTCTATCTTTTGGAGTACATGCTTGGATTGGAGTGGATGTTGGTTGTTTCGATTGTAAATGCTTTTGTCCATTGCACTGTAGGATCTATTGTAGCTATCTTGCATGTTTGCCATATCTTATTTACAGGTTAAGAGGACGATTTTGGACAAGTGCGAATTGGTGGGGAGGCTTGCCCTTCAAGCTTGGAAGAAGTCGTTTTGGTTTGACAGGGAGTAGTTTTGCCTTTGTGTCAACTATTCTATGTTTCTCTCTCTCTCTCGCTTGTATCTACCTTCAACATGTTAAACTGATTGATGCTTTGCTCCTTGGCTTGACAGGTTAGAAGGAATCACCTGTGGCTTGGGAAAATCGATTTGGCAAGACGGCTTCAACAATTCTCCATTTGGTCTTTGGCAAAGTAATCCTCGTCTCAACTAGCATTCATCTCTTCATCCAGGTATGTTCCAAGAGGTATGATCTTCTTCTTCCTTGAATCATCCATAATTTCTAGATCATAAAAACCCTAATTAATTAAAACCCTTGTTTTTTTTTGGTATTTCTTAGATCTACTTAGATCTAGCCTTGCTTTTGAAGAGATATTGAAAACCCACCTCTATAGCATCCACCCCTAGTTGGATCTATAGTTTGGTGGTGATTGGCTAAAAATTGACACACTTTTCAAGGCAAAAAGCCCTCTTGAACCCAAATCGCACTTCCTAGTGAGAGGCTTGTTTGGTTAGATCTAGCACATGGGTAGGTGAGATCCCACTTGATTTGCAATCTAGACACTTGATAACCTACCCCCAGATTCTTACTTTGGTGAATTCTACCTTGTGGACATCTTTCCATGTTTTAAGGGGTTAAAACCCCCTTTTGAATTTATTGGCACCTCAAAACTCAGATCTACTAAGATCTAGCCCTTGGATTGACTTGATTTTTGGGACATACATAGATCGGGGTACTAGCTACTTGGATCTATAGTTTGGTGGCCATTGGACTTGATTTGGTCCACCAAACCCACCTTTTAACCCTCCTTGAACAAAGTCGCACTACCTGGGGAAGGTGAGTTTCTCCACTTTGAGGAAGTGGGTGTTTGAGATTTTTGGAGAGTTGGAACGGCCATACCTTGAAACCTAGGTCTAGCCTATCTGTTTGTGACGATCCGCCTTGGGGGTAGCATTCCTTGTTTCAAGGGATTGTGGTCCACTTAGGGTCATTTCACGAAAACCTAGATCTAGCAAAATCCAACCATTAGATCTTATTTGGCCCACTTGACTTGGCTTCTAGGTGTCCCAATCTACACTTTGACATACTTTTTGACCCCATTAGCCCATTTAACAAGGCACTAGTCCTCCTCAAAGCAAGTCGCACTCCTTGGGATTTGTGTCAAAACCTAGATCTAACACATGGGTACTTCTAGAATCAACTTAGATCTATAGATCTAGTCATTACCTAACCTCTAGTACCAACATTACACCTAGCTTCACCTTGTGGGTCCACTTAAAGTCATTTCACACATCCCAAGAAAATAAGACCCACTTGTGTAAACATATGGTACTACACCTAGTCATCATACCCAATTATGTGGCCTAAACCATACATAGGTTGAAACATTAACAATCTCTTACACCACCTTCAACCATACCTTAACTCCTAGGTCCATTTAGCCTTGCATTGGTTTCCGTAACTCTTCATTTACCTACCCTTAGAAACCTTTGTTTGGGTCCAATCAACCGTGATTGGTTATAGGGTCTCCCCCTAGGTCTTGTTACACCCAGACCTAAAGCGAAGAGTGCCTCGGTTGACCAAGAAGACCATTTGTTCCCAGGTATGAATATTCATTTTATGGTTATTGTTTTTCTTGCAGAATATTTGGGCATAAAGCAATGAATTGTATAAAAGGAAGATATGCAGAAAACAGAAACAGGTATGAAAATTCTAGATGGCAACGAAACAACAACAACAGTTTTTCTCCTTTGGATTCTGAAGTCGAATGTCAGAAATGCAACAACTTTGGGCATACAGCCAAGAATTGCAGAATGACAATCCCTCCTACAGCTATTAAACAAGTATCAACCAATCAAACAGGTGACCAGCAAAAGGTATGGATCAGACAGAAGAACAATCTGAATATTCATGAATGTGGGATAGCTCTTCAAGCTCAAGCTCAAACTAGTAGCAACAAATGGTATGTTGACAGTGGTTGTTCTAGGCATATGACAGGTAACAAAGATGCTTTCATGTTTCTTGAAAAAGATAAAGGATCCGTCTCTTTTGGAAACAATAAATCAACAAAAGTTGTTGGAAAAGGTACAGTAAATCTTGGCGGCAAAGATACAGTAGCAGAAAATGTGTTGTTTGTCGACAATATGAAGCATAATCTGTTGAGTGTCAGCCAGATGTGTGATCAAGGACATGAACTTACATTCAACTCAAAGTCCTGCAAAATAAGAAAAGAAGGATTAGGAAAGTTAGTGGCTACTGCTACCAGGACTCCAAACAACATATATGTTCTGGACGAAATCAAGGAAGAGAAATGTCACCTAGCAAAAGAAGATGAGAATTGGTTATGGCATAGAAGAATGGGACACGTACATTTTGATAATTTGGTCAAGATCAGCAAGGGAACATGCCACAGATTACCAAGCCTTCTGATACTATCTGCAAGCATTGTCAACATGGGAAACTTACGAAAGCCAATTTCAAGACAAAAGAATACTCTTCTACAAAACCCTTAGAGCTTGTCCATACTGATCTATGTGGGCCAACCAAGAATAAAGGATTGGATGGTGAAGAATACTTCATGCTGCTCATTGATGACTACTCCAGGATGACATGGGTATGCCTTCTTAACAGGAAATCGGAAGCCTTTGAATGCTTCAAGATCTTTAAAGAACAGGTTGAAAATGAAACAGGTAAACGAATCAAGTGTCTCAGATCCAATAATGGCGGAGAATTCACATCAAATGAATTCTATCAGTACTGTGAAGAAAATGGTATAAAAAGACAATTTTCTGTTGCCAGAACACCTCAGCAGAATGGAGTAACAGAAAGGAAGAACAGATCAGTGTTAGAAATGGCCAGAACTATGTTGAATGAAGCTAAACTAAGCGAAAAATTTTGGGCTCAAGCAGTACATACAGCAGTTCACATTATGAACAGAGGATTGCTCAGAAGCAACACTGATAAAACTCCTTATGAACTATGGACAGGAAGAACAACTAATGTTCAACACTTCAGAGTGTTCGGAAGCAGGTGCTACATCAGAAGAGATGATAAGAAGATTAGAAAATTTGAATCTCGTGCAGACGAAGGAATATTTGTTGGGTACTCATCCACACGAAAGGCCTATAAGTGTTACAACCTGAGATTAGGTAAGATAGTGGAAAGCATCAATGTAAAGATTGATGAATCGAGCTTGCCAAAATGTCAGGAAGACTCAGAAGATCATGAAGAAGAAGATGATGATGATGAAGTAGAAGAAGAAGAAGAGGAAGAACAAAGGAAAATTCAGCCAAAAGTTACACAGGATCAACAAGTACAGGATCAACAGCAAGAACAACAAAACTCTCCTAAGAATTGGTATCAAAAGAATCATCCACAGGAATTGATTATTGGTGACAAAAATGCTGGCATAGAAACCAGAAAAGATCGAAGACAAGTCTGAAGACCAGAACAAGTATATTTCTCACTACTATCTACGGTTGAGCCGAGTAACTTTGCGGAAGCTAGTGCAGATGAACATTGGGTCAAAGCCATGGGAGAAGAACTTGATCAAATCGAGAAGAATGAAACATGGGAACTTGTTCCTAGACCCAAAGACAAAAATGTGATTGGCACAAAATGGATTTTCAGAAATAAGCTGAATGAAGATGGACAGGTGATCAGAAACAAGGCAAGATTGGTTTGCAAAGGATATGCTCAAATCGAAGGGATAGATTTTGAAGAAACATTTGCTCCAGTAGCCAGAATGGAAGCTATAAGAATGATATTGGCCCATGCTTGTGCTAAAAACATCAAAGTGTATAAAATGGATGTCAAATCAGCTTTTTTGAATGGCAAACTAGAAGAAGAAGTCTACATTGAACAGCCAGAAGGATTCCAACTATCAGTAAACAAGGACTATGTGTGTAGATTAAAAAGGGCCCTATATGGGTTAAAACAAGCTCCTAGAGCTTGGTACTCCAGATTGGACAGTTACTTGCAGAAACAAGGTTTCAAAAGGGGAACTGTAGACGGCAATATGTATATCAAGATTGATCATAACAGCATAATTATTGTTGAAGTGTATGTTGATGATATTATCTTTGGTAGTAATGATGATACTCTGAGCCAACAATTTGCCAAGGTTATGCAAAACGAATTTGAGATGTCACTACTTGGTGAACTGACCTTCTTCTTGGGACTTCAGATATCACAATGTGAAGAAGGCATCTTCATCTCTCAGACCAAGTACATTAAAGAAATGCTGAAGAGATTCAAGATGGAAGATTGTAAGCCTGTAAGCACTCCTATGACTACTAGCTGCAAGTTAAGCAAAGACGATGAATCAAATGGAGTAGATCAAAAACATTATAGGTCAATGATTGGTAGCCTACTGTATGTGACAGCTTCAAGGCCAGATGTGATGCAAGCTATTGGACAGGTTGCAAGATTTCAAGCAGCTCCGAAGGAAACTCATGTTATTGCAGTCAAAAGAATCTTCAGATATCTTAAAGGCACTATGGACTTTGGGTTATGGTATTCAAAAGAAAATGAGTTGGACTTATTAGCTTACTCAGACGCGGATTGGGCAGGATGTGTGGATGACAGAAGAAGCACAAGTGGTGCAGCATTTTTCTTAGGAAATTGTCTGGTATCATGGTCTAGCAAAAAGCAATCCTCAGTATCCTTGTCAACAGCAGAAGCAGAATATATAGCAGCAGCAGCATGTTGTACTCAAATCCTTTGGATGAAACAGAACCTGCAAGACCTACAAGTAACATATGATGAGCCGATTCCAATTCTATGTGACAACACAAGTGCCATCAGCATCTCCAAGAATCCGGTCATGCACTCCAAGACAAAGCACATCCCTATCAAATATCACTTTCTTCATGAACAGGTCACAGAAAAGCACATCAAGTTGGAATATATTGAGACAAAGGAGCAGATAGCAGATATATTCACCAAGCCACTTCCTAAAGGGACATTTGAGTACCTCCGAGAAAAATTGGGGGTCATTCCTTCTTCCCACTAAATTGATTCTTCACATAGAAGTGCCTGGTGTTTGGGAGAGCTGTTCTAAGGGGGAATGTTCCTTCAAGGTAGTACCCTTTGCCATTGATGCCAAAGGGGGAGAGAAGTTGTGGATAGGGGGAGCCTATTCTCAGGGGGAGACTGAGTGTTGTCATCAATGACAAAGGGGGAGTTTGTTGATTAGGTTGTCATTGATGCCAACAATGTCTAGTCATTGATGCCAACAGTTAAGTCTTGGTGCCCCTTGTGGAGCCCCTGAGGGTTAGTATTTGTTTAGTGATTGTCTGTGTCAGAGGAGACCTTTTGACGTTGTCCAAGCCCAAGCTTGAAGCCCTTGGAGGCCTTGGGACACTGCCAAAAGCCCTGGCTACCCATTAACTTGGTTGAGTGACCCCTAAGGTGTTTCTATGCCTATTACCCTAGAATGTGTCCTTGGTGTGTTGTAATAGGCCAAATGACCCTTTCAGTGGTCATTTGTGTTTTAATAAGCTCATGATACCCTAGGAGAAGTCTAGGCACCCCCACACTTAATGAATTTATTGATCCTTGAAGGAATGGTAAAAGTAATACCCTGAAGATGGTCAAAATGGTCAAGAAAATTCTTGAACCCACACCTTGATGGTCATGGGGTTCTTGGTGGCTAATAGAACACACCCATACATATGTTAACATTAAAACCTTAATAATAAAATACTTTAATAATTGAAGGTACTGTTGAATTTATTACACCCCTAACGTTGATGATGAGGTTTCCATAAATAAATTTCAAAATAATATCAAACCCCATATGGGCATGCCATCTAAGCCCTTGCGGGCATCCCTCTCAACATTGCTACAAGCTTGAAGAAGACCATGTGGATTGGTATGAAGACCACGTGAATGTGGTAAGAAAGACCAAATTAAATATACATTTTTTTTATTGAAGAAAACATGGAAACCAAAATACATTTTGATAATGAAAATAGTGGAATAAAATTAATGTTATTTGAATTAAACAAATTGGAAGTCGGCCCCATAACTTAATAAATTAAAAAATTCAAATTAAAAATTATTTAGTGCAAGGTCGGCTCCATATTTTTTTTCATGATAAACTACTATAAATAACCCATCAAAACTAGTCATTTTCGAGGAAGAAAATTTCGGGGGAGCTCTGATTTTTGGCAGCCGCAGTAAGCACATGCTTTGGGGGTTTTTATTTGGTGAAAATACAGCTCTGAAATTAGACTTTTACTGAAGAATTTTTCGGGTTCATACAGCAGTGAAGTATTTTCCTTTCTCAGCAAAATTCGGTATGTTCTGTGCTATCTTCTGAACTCGGTCTGTCCACAAAGCTAGGGCTTCCGAAATGCTTAAGTTTGATCACTGAAGAATCACCATCTACTGGTCGTATTCATCTTGCTGAGGCCTTAATCCTCAACTGCTGGATCGTATCTTCATTTTGGGCTGCCATTCCTTTACTCACAGGCCGTACAACTGGATTGGAAATCAGGCCATCTCTGTGGACAAGTTTGGTTGGAGATTAGAGCCATATTCTGGGGCGTCTTCATTGCTGGGAATTGCCTTCTATTCCAGACCACTGTGTGCTTTAAGAGGCCAGGGTACAATTTCTTGTGGCTGGGCGCACTTCCCAAGGGGTGTCCAAAACTAGCAATCTACACCACGGTTTCCAGCGTTCAAACAAGGTTGCTGCCATCTCAAGACTCCCATAAGCGGCTGTTATTGCCAGGTATGATGTTGGTTCTTTGATTCATACTATGTTTTGACCATAGAAATATAGGCTCGGTTGAAAGGTGATCCTGAGAACGATAGAGTGGGAGGTCTTCTCTTCAATTTACCCTGCCTGGTGATTTATTACAATCTACAGTCTTCTGAGCTCAGGAAGCTCTAGTTTTGCAAACTCATATCAGTCCCAGACTTGCTTCTCTCGATGATAATGGCCCTTACTCCTTCTGCATTATAGCTGGATCTCTCCAGGACATCAAAGCTTAGTGAATTGCGGAATAACCTGCTGCTACAGCGTATTAGAATGATCTGCCCCACAAGGACAACCTACAGACAATTTTTGGAGTCCGAAATTTGCAGCAGTCGAGGGTTTCCTCTGCATTAACATGTGAGTGTTGATAAGCAGCTTGATCAGCATGACCGTGATAACATGAGCAGAAAGATGATGTGATAGTATTGACAATTGATTGGTAGACAGACAGATCTTTTAAAGAATTGATGCCTGGGCAGACGTCATGACAATGATAAAGTTGAGCAGATAGATAACAGGAGTAACCAATATCAGATTGACTTGATAATTTCGACAGTGGATTGAGTTGATTGATTCAGCAGCAGTATTGAGCAGACCTTGATGACTTGGCTGGGTTGCAGCAGTGTATTCAGCAGACCTCGATGACTTGATGACTTTAATATGATGTATTCGGTTGATGATGAGCAGCGGTATTGATGAACAGATTGACATACAGGTTATCACAGGTTGGCAGTATAGACACATACAGGATTGATGAAACAGTTTGATGGTTGAGAAGCAGTGGTATTTTGGCAGTGATCACACAGCAGAGGTTATCAGCAGCAGGGTTTGTTGTTTGACAGGTCCACAGGTTCAGCAATCTCTTTCTTAAGGGTGGTAGGGTGGTGCTAGGGCTCACAATCTTGTGAGCTGAGCTGTTGTAGCAGCTTGTCAGTTGTGGCTGATGAAGCCTAGGGGTTGTAGCCCCTTCCAGTTGTAGCTGGAGAAGTTGTATTAAATTTGTAACCCCAGTTGTTGCTGGGTCAAATTTTATTATAAAAGGATTCCGTGGTTTTACCCCCAGGACTTGGGTTTCCACGTAAAAAATCTTGTGTACTGTGCAATTTTAATTTATTGTTGATGATATACTGCTATGATTGGTGATTAGCAACTTGCTCTCGATTAAAAAGTTTATAATTGGCAAATACTGATTCACCCCCCTCTCAGTATTTCAACAAGTCTTTGGTTTCAAGGGCCATTCTGTCTCTTCTCTCTTCCTCAGCTTATAAAATCTAAATTTTCTTGGTTACTGGTTACGATTGAAGAGTTATTCTTGATTTATTTTCTGATTGATATATTCTTAAGTAGATCTGATTCATTCTTAGACTTCTAATCTAGTTGTTTAAAGCTTTATCTTCCATTGGATTAGATCTTTCATTATCTAGCATTACTTAATTTTTAAACTGGTTAAAAATTGTTAACGTCTTGAAAAGTTTAAAAGTAGTGTTAGATCTGATATAAAAGTTTATTTGGCTGTCCAAGAGCATATAATTTGCAGCTCATAAAGCTTGCAAAGACCCCAAGCAAACAAGCATCACTGCTTGCTTTACTTGGTTAAAATTTTTCATTTTTAGCTAGTTTTAACACTTAGATTTTTTTGGGTTTTTAGTAGGTGACCCAAACACACTCTTAAAGTGTTTTGGGCCTGTTATCACCTATTTTGTACCATAGTTGGATTATCTGAAGAGCCGCCATTTGACAAACATGATGAATGTTTGTACTCCAGTGTATCAGATGATCTAGTATTTGTGACTAGCCAGTTTGATTTTTTAGTTGACATGACCATGGCCCCATGGGGTTTGTAATAAAGTGTGCTAGTAGCATATGAGTGTCTCGGTTCCCCATGACTTGATTAAGTAACTAAGGTATTCCAGGGAGTTTTTTCCCTTGTCAATTATACTTTGCCTATAGCCGAGCAATAATCGATGAGGTTTTCTCCCGCTTCCTCCAAAGCTGGAATGCCCGATTTTGAAAATTTTAGCCATGGGGGATTATTAGAGTCCAACTGATGTATATAAGCCTACTAGACACTATTAGAATAAGTGTTGGTCATGTCCTAGGTCCATAGAACCCTTAGAAAAAATTTCAAAAAAATTACCGGGTTCGTCGAAATTTGGGTTTTTAATTTTTTTTAAATTTAATAAATTTCTCTATAGTTTAAATAGAGAAATATCAATTTGTAATATGTCAGTCATCCAGGATCCGAATTTGATGATTGAAGGCTCCAGACTTAAGCCAAAAATCATTCATGATCCTCAGACCAGTTTATCCTAAGTTTCGGATGTCAATTAGGCCTCATAATTAATAATTTCTCAAAAAACCCAGTTACAGAGAAATTATTAATTAAAATAATAACAATGATTATTTTGGAGATAATCCAAATCTCTCCAAAATAATCCAAATGGAATAAAGTAAAAGGCTAATTGACATGGCACAAGGCATTAATTATCATTCGAGTCATCTCCAATCAACTTCAGTGAGATATCTAGTCAGCAAATGAGATCTCCTTCAAGTAAATTCGCCCACCTGCATGCAAAGTTTGATTTGGTGATGTGGAGGAGTTATTAAATGGAAATTGGATTGAGTTTGAGTTGTATTTATTGCAAAGTGGGCGCCCTCCTAAAGATATGCAATCACCAAGACTTGGCTTCTTTACAAGCCGAGTTAGCACCTACCACAACTCATACTTGATCTCCCTTGAAGCTCACGTCATCCTCTTGAAAGCTCATGCAGATTGCACTTGGCAACTTGAGATTTGATGGTGAAGTCTCCAAGGTTGGGATGGGGGGCGCCTTGCCAAGGTGGAGGCCACCTCCCCATCCACCTAGATCTCAAACTCGAGTTGTTTGGTAGGTTTAACTCCAAGCAATGAATAGACATGGAATTGATTGGATCTTGATTGGGATATCGACTTTAGACTTGTGCCATTGGCTTCTCTTGTGCCAATTCGACTTAGGTTAGATGTGGCTTTGGTTTGCTATATAATGAGGCTCTTTTTCCCTCATTCTTCATGGATATTTTGAGCATGAACACTCTGCCAAAATACTATTGTAATATTTGTTTGAAGTTTTAATACAAGAAGTGACTTTGGAGGTCCATTGCAAGAGTACTTGGGGTCTATTTCGCATTGTCTTGGTGATACCTTTCTCACCTTCTCTCTCTTTTATGCATTTCAATTTTCAATCTATATTCTAACATTACTTAGAAATGGCTTGTTCAGTTTTGTATGCTTGAGATAAGGGTTTTGCAGGGGTGCTCCAGGGTGGAAAGTGGCTTGGAGATCAAGCTAGTTTTCATTTATCAATGAATATTATTGCCTAATCATTTCTTCTTGCAGGTTCCCAAAGGATCTTCTCACATTAAAAGAAGAAACACTTTAAAAGAACTTTGGTCTCTTCCTCTATCAACAACTTTTTTTCAAAACATTCTTGGTTACTTGTCCTTAAACTTACCTCTTCAAGCCCATCTCCATTAGACTAGCTTCACTCACCCATTCGTTTTTCCCTTTCTCTCATTCATCCATTCGTTTTGCCCTAGATCCATCTTCTTCTCCTCCATTTCGTTTTTGCCCTCCTCCCAAGCTCATCTTCCCTTTCATTTTTGTCTTCAAGGCTCCATTCGTCCATCCTAAAGAGCCCTAATTTTTCACACTGTTGTCCGCCAATATGCACACCAGCAACGGAAATCTTTCGAAGCTGTCTCTTCACTACAAGTGAGAGAGGTGTGGCCTTGGGGGCAAGCAATGAGCCAGGTACTGTCACCTGAATCCCAGCTCCTCCGTTTAGGCAAACTCCTAACTAAGCCAAGGGGCGTAGTCCCTAAAAGAGAGTTTCACTAAGGCTCTTTGTGTATTTAAGTGTTTTTGATGTAGTGATGCGGATGGGTGTTGTTTAGGAGTTTTTTTATGAGATGAGAGACAATATAAAATTAAAATAAAGAACAAGATAGCGCAATCCACGTTGCAAATACAAGATGAAAGATACACTTGGGCAATAAATAAATCACTTCACGCAAATATAGCAAATACTCCAATGTTGATATTTAAGAAAGCAAAATATACGATGAAGGACCAGTGCCTTATGGAGTCAAAAAATTAAAAGTGATTGTAGACTTAATGCAAGTGCTTGAAATAGAAAGTTTGTGAGAACGTTGTGCAGCTTATCTTGGTAAATTCAAAGTTTTAATTGTCTTGATTATTAGGGCTAAAACCAAGGATGTTCAAAGAGTATCCGGAAAGTAATTTTAAGTAGCTCCTTTAAGAGACCTGTCGGGGCCTGTCTGGAATCACGGCGAGGCGCGCAATGCTAACCAGCCACCGTGTCGCAGATTGGGCGGTCCGGCGCCTCCCCTGAGAACTAATTAAAATACTTTATGACAACCCCGGTTCGTTGGTTATGGGGTGAAAGTTTTAATTAGATTTTCACTTGTAAATTAACAAGTCTTCCACCTTTCTGAGTACTAGCCCAACCGTTTCCGGTTGGCAGAGCATATGGGTGTAGGACAAAAACCAAGGTAAATTAATTAAAGGGGTGTATGACTGGAAAATTTTATTATTAGAGAACCTTGTTCAACTCTCCGACAGAGAGCGCTCTTGACTTGATCTTATGACCACAGTTCAAGAGACTTGCTAAGCTTAAAATGCCTAATGCAGGGAAAATGCAAAACTAAGAATGCCCTCCGATAGAGGGTGCTCTTGACTTGGATTTGGCCAAGTTCAAGAGGCTTTGGTTTGTTTTAAGAAGCAGGTGAATTGTAATAGCAGTATACTCAACTTGAAAATATTTAAACAATAAGATTGATCAACAAGATATGAATACTACTAACAATACTACTTGCAAAAAAAAATGAAACTGAGTAAATCTAGTATTCTACCACACAACTTCTAATCTAATAGGTGGGATCGATCTCCGAACAAGATCAACCACTAGAAGCCACCAGTCTTGGAAACCTTTCAGCTAGTTGGATGTCCACAAGAAGCTGATGGGGGAACGAGAAGCTACCACAAAGCTATGTGGCCTTTGGGATGCAATCCCAAAGTTAGCTATTCTCTGGTCAAGGATTGGAAGAGAAGATAAGATAACTAAACGGAAAATAGAACTAAACTACCCAAGAGTCTCTTTCAGGTCAAAGATCCTACTCGGGAGAGCATGGGGGTAAATAAATATGGAAGATAAGAAAAATGACTGATTGAAATAAAACTAAACTAAGAGCATATGAAAAGATCTAAACTAAGCCAATCCACAAAACCCAACACTCTTCCCCAAATGGGGAAGAAGACCAAAAAGTGGAGGCCTCCTCCACTTGAAACTTTTATTAAATGATTACAAATGCCTTGGGTTTAAAACCTTGCAAGGTCTTTTGAAAGAAAAACTTGAATGAAAAAAGATGAAAACTCTTATGAGTTTGTACAAAGGATAGTGGTTTATTTCATATGACATTCATGGTTTGCACTTCTCCTTGGTTCAAAATTCACTTGAGCTTCTCTTTGGCTCCTTCTTGGATATTGCTTCTTGAAAAGCTTTTCAATTTCTCTTCTCTTTCAAAACACCTACACAAGTCTCAAAACAACTCAACAATGCACCCATTAATCATTAAAAAAATAAAACAAAATTTAAACTAGTCAAGTCTAGATTTAAAAATTTAACTCTAAAATGTGAAATGCATGAGATTTTGACATAAAACCTTAACTATGATGAAACGGACCAGCAAACAACAAACTCCTAAAATGCAATGGGAAAGAGATCTAGATCATAAAAAAATTGAGAAACCTTTTGTGGAAAATATTCTATTTTTTTAAAACTTGCAACTAGGAATAAAAATGCAAACTATACTAGTGTGAAAAGAGAAATCTAGAATGCTTCTAACACTTACTTTTCAATGCATGAAATTGATCTACAAGATGCAAGTAAAACCTAAGATCTAATTATGACAAGCTATCTTGCAAAAAAGAGAACCTAATACTCTAACAAAAAATAAACTAACTTAACAATTCGTTTTTGATCTTTTGGGATAATTTAGGGCTCTTTTTGGAGAAAACGAGGGGGAGAGATGGAATCTAGAAGATGGGGAACGAGAGGATAAAAGAGGGAAAGACGAAAGGTGGAAGGGAAGGTAAATCAAGAGCTAGATGGAGAGGGGAAGGCAAAGAGACTAGAGCAAAAACGAAAGGGAAGAAAGAGGGGTAACTATGGCCAAGCGAAAGCTAAGGAGGAGGGTTTTAAGAGGCAAGGGCTAGCAAACCAATGAGAAAAGGGAAACAAGGAGCAAATAAGAGGGGTTTGAAGAAAGAACCCTTTTGTAACCAAGTTTGAAAGATGAAAACTTTGTTGATGGAAGAGGAAACCCTCTCTGCTTTGATGCCAATCTTAAGATCTTACTCCTTGGAAGTATCTTGCAAACACACTATTAGTAAAGGTTTTTTGTTGGTGGAGAAGAGGGAGATACAACCGAGTTCATCTCATCTCAACCGTTTTGAAGATCTGCAATGCACAAAAACTTACACAAACAAAGCTTGATCAAATATAGAGAGTTAGACAAAAATGCATAAAGAGACAAGGTAGTAAGACCGATTACAAGTTGCACTCTTTATACTATTCAAGCTTAAGCCTAGCAAACAAATTGGGACCATCAAATGCTTGCCCTACGCTCTTAAGAAAGAGATCTAAGCATGTATTTAAATCAAACTTTGAAATTGCATAAATCAAGAAAACATTACAGATATTACCTCAAAATAAATTAGTAACTCATGAACCAATAGAAGTGTACACAAATTTGCCTCCAAAGCCAACTTTATTTCCAATGATAGCCAATAGCTATTACAATCTCCGCAGAGTAAGTTTACAATAATTCTCCATGAAAAGAAAGCCCAAATGGCTTCCCTTATATAACAAAACTCAATGCTAAAACCCTAATTCGAATTGGTGATGAAGAGAGCCAAAAACTCCATCAAAAACCAATCAAATCCATGTCAACACCAACCAAATCGAGCTTGGAGTCTTAACTCATCTTGAAACTTGAGTTTGGAGTCCATAATTTGAGGAAGGAGCCCCACATGCATTGATTTCATAATCCAACAACCCATTAATCAATTGCCAAATCACAAAAACGAATTTGCATGAAGGTGGGTGAATTTCTTAACTGTAGATCACTCCCAGTGCTCCGAAACTGATCTGAATCAGGTGGGTGAAGATTCCAATCATCATAAATGCTTTTTGCCATGTCATTTTGACTTTTACTTTATTCAATTTGGCCTTTTTTGGAGAGATTTAAATTATCTCCAATTTATTATTTTTTGAATATTTTAATTAATATTTCTCATTTTTTGATTTTTTGAGAAAATATTAATTATGAGGCCAAATAATTGTCTGAAACTTAGGGTTAGCTGGTCCGGGGATCATGAATGATTTTTGGCTTAAGTCTGGAGCCTTCAATCACTGAAATCGGATCCCGGATGACTGACATATTACAAATTGAAATTTCTCTATTTAAACTATAGAGAAATTTAATTAAAATTTAAATAATTAAAAAAATTAAAAAACCCCAATTCTGACGCGTCCGGTAAAAATTTTTTGAAATTTTTTTTGGGGGTCCTAGAGACTTAGGACATGACCAAAACCTATTCTAATAGTGTCTAGTAGGTTTATACATTATAGTTGGACTCTAATAACCCCCCATGGCCAAATTTCCAAAATCGGGCATTCCAGCTTTGGAGGAAGCGGGAGAAAAACCAAGAGATTATATCTCGCCTGAAGCAAAGTATAATCTGACAGTGAAAAAACTCCCTGGAATACCTTAGTTGTTTAATCCAGTCATGGGGAACCAAGCCACTCAGACCCTACTAGCACACTTTGATACAAACCCCCATGGGGCCATGGTCATGTCGACTCAAAAACAAAACTGGCTAGACCCAAATATCTGAAACCCAGATACTCTGGAAGTGAACACTGATGTGTTCCAACACTGGCGGCTCAATAAGGTTTCAACCATTTGTACAAAATAGGTGATAACACACACAAAAGCACAAAAACGAATTGTTTAAGTTAATGTTAGCTTCATTCTTAGTTTGCAAAAATAATTTGTTAGAGTTAGTTCTTTAATTTGTTAGAGTAAGATCTCAAGTATTATTGCATCTCATATACCATATCATGCATTGAAAAAGTAGTTTTAGAAGCATTCTAGATCTCATTTTTTACACTAGTAGAACTTGTACTTGTTTAACTTTAGTTTCCATTTGAAAGATAGAAATTTTTTCATTAAAAATATTTTAAAATTTTTATGTTTTAGATCTCATTTCTAGCATTTTTTAGGCATCTTTTGTTCGCTGGTCCGTTTTTCCATATTAACATTTTCAAGTCAAAATCTCATGCTTTCCATAAATCTAGGTTTCTTTTTTTAATTTCATACTTAGATAGTTTCAAGTTTTTATTATTTTCATTTACTAATGTCTAATGGGTATGTGCTTTGAGTGTAATGAAATGCTTGTAGGCATTTGAAGAAGAAGAGAGTTGAAGAAAGCAAGCTTTGAAAAGAGAAGAGCAAAGAAGACAAAGAACAAGAAGAAGTTTGAACTTAAGGCACATTTGAACCAAAACAAAGTCATCAATCTCCTTTTGTAAAAGCTATTGATAAAGCTTCTTTTCATTATTGTTTCAAGTTTATTTCTTTTTCAAAAGACCTTTCAAGGGCTTGAATTCCAAAGGCATTTGTAATCTCATAATAAAAGTTCAAGTGGAGGAGTCCTCCACTCTTTTGGGTTTTCTTCCCCATTTGGGGAAGAGTGTTGTGGTTGGTTAGCTTAGAGCTTTCATTTCATGCTTTAGATTAGTCTTTTATTTCATTTTCGTACTCTCTTCCAAGTTTTGACTTGAGGTAGTATCCTTAGGATTTCATCCCAAGGGCAGGACCACATAACTTTGTGGTTACTCCTCTTTCCCTGTTAGTTTCCTTGGTCGAAATTTCAACTAGCTGGAAAGTTCTCAAGTGCTAGCGATTCTAGTGGTCAACCTTGTTCGGAGGAAGACCCCACATTAGAGTAAATTTGTTTGGTAGAATACCAAGTCTTTTTTTTTAATTTTCATTTTGCAAGTAGCATGCTAATCATCTCTTATATCTGTTGAGCTATCACATGGTTTGATTTCACAACTGCTTCTACTTTCTTTAAAATAAACAAAGCCTCTTGAACTTGGCCAAATCCAAGTCAAGAGCACTCTCTGTCGGAGAGCATTTTTAGACTTGCATTTTCCCCCTGCATTAGGCATATTAGATTAGAAAAATCTCTTGAACTTTGGTCTTAAGACTAAGTCAAGAGTGCTCTCTATCGGAGAGTTGAACGGTGCTCTTAATAAATAAAATACTTCAACTCACTTTCCCTCATTAATTAATTTATTTTGGTTATTTGTCTAACACCCGTATGCTCTGCCAACCTGAAAGGGTTGGGCTAGTACTTAGAAAGGTGAAGGATCTGTTAAGCTTACAAGTGATAACCTAATTAAAACTTTACCCAATCCAAATCGGCGTCAAATACTGAGGTTGCTTCCTGAAACAGGTGGTGCCGGGAATCCACTGTCAGACTCGAGGGCGGTTCAAACATCGGACACCTATCCTTTGAATCTGGGTGCTCTCGACCTATCATCTAAGAGGTTGCCAGTATTTTTCCCATTTGGTCTACTCTTTTGATATCCTTGTTTCTTAGCCTAATAATCAAAGACCACTAAAATTTACAATTTACCAAGATAATTTTCATAACGATCTCACGAACAGTACTTTTTCAAGACCCACACATTCAGCATCACAATCATATTTTCTTTGACTCCATAAGGCACTGGTTATTTAAAAGTTTATATCTTGATCAGGACCATTTGTCCTTGTGTTTATTTTCATATTGTGAATGCTTTATTTGATTATATGTCTTGAAACATACTATTGTCTTTGATATCTTATTTAGCAACGTGGATTGCGTCTTATCTTGTTATCTCATCTTTTAATTTGGTCTCATCACAAGAAAACTCCTAAAAAACACCCATCCGTATCATTCCACACTTAAAAACTTTAAAATATAAGAGCCTTAGTGAAACTCTTTGTAGGGACTATCCCCCTTGGCTTCGTTAGGAGTTAGCCTAAATGGAGAAGCTGGGATTCAGGTGACAGTACCTGGCTCATTGCTTGCCCCCAAGGCCACACCTCTCCCCACTTCCAATGAGGGAGACAGCTTTCGAAAGATTTCAGTTGCTGGTGTACAATCTGGCGGACAACAGTGCCATCTTCTACTAATAATTGCTTGCTGGTTTGCAGCAGATGATGATAAGACAAGGGGAGATGCTGGTCCAAAATTGAATATCTGGGCCATCCGAAGCACCCAAAGCTAAAATTTTTCAAAACTGGATATCTTTTCTCTCTATTTTTTGTAAGCCACTAAGTCATAAAAAGACTGGGGCACTTCTATTGTATTGTAAAAACATATCAAACGAGAGCAAGTGGGCTAACCAAGTGCCCACACCCCATCCCCCCATGGGGGAGAACCGTGTCGACTCAATTTTCGTGGTTTGCAATTTTTTTTAGTTTAGATTTCATTTTCTGCATTAAATAAAATTAACTAGAATTCAAATTTACCTCGTTGGTCCATTCCATTGGTGGGTCACGAGTTCACTCAAAACTTAGATTTTCTCATTTTTTTTACATTTTCAAAAACGCCCCCTTGCTTTCCCGAAGTAGGGTTTTAGGACAAGGGCTTGCCCGAGTACTGGCCTGAAAAGAGACTCTTGGGGTTCTAAAAAGATAAAATTTTGGTTCATAAAAAACTTAAAAAATTTCCAAGGTCTTCTCCCGTATGCTCTGTGGCCAACTTGCAGCTTAGTCTGATCATGTTGGTACACATCAGAAAGGGGACGATGACTAGTAATAGGTTTTAACACACCCGAATAAACAAACCTTCTTGTGAAAATCCGGCACAAAGCGAATATTCTTTTGTCGTGGGGAAATTTTTCAAAGGGCTTGGGATAAAACTGGATAGTGACCTCTTGGAAACCGTTAGGCTTGCCCTCGTTGGTATAGCATCTGAACACCTCCTTGAGACTCCGATTCAGCCTAAGTCTGAGTGAAAAACCACACATCAAAATTCCGGACATGTTCCCTGTACCTTTGCGTATATGGGGAATCCACCAGCCCTAATAAAAAGATCATTACCACAATAAAATAAAATAAACCAAGAACAATCGCACAACACTTCTTTTTCAGCTCATGCATCTATTTTGACTCCATTATTTGGCACTGGTTTATATTGTTTTGTTTCGAGTTGTTAATGATGATTTAAATGATAAATGATGATGATGGATGTTTGCAATCGAAGTGTTGATGAATGACTCTTGCTTTGCATACATATATATGCTGCATTGTCTTCGTTTAGCAAAAAATAATCTAACTCCTAGATTAGATGTTTTATTTTTTATAGATTAGACACCATAGTTTGTTTTCATTTTTAGGGTCCACCCCCCTTGGCTTCGCTAGGAAAGCCTAGACGGAGGAATCGAGTCTTAGGTGACAGCACTTGACTCTGACTTGCCCCCAAGGCCACACCAGCAGCTTGAAGACTTCTGCTGCGTTTTCCCAGGTGTGGAACCAGGCGGCAACAAGAATCAATGTCCTTTCCTGTGATCTTCCCAATGATGTGAGAGATGAAATGATCCTTCACAGAGTCAAGGATGACTCACTTGGCATTGGCCATCTTCTTTTTATGATCTGCCAATAGCACGAGAATGATAGGCTCTACAACTAGTTTCTCAACAAAGTCCCACAGATTTCGCTCCTCCAATATTATCTTTACTCGACACTTCCATGGAACAAAATTAGATGGACCTTCCAATCTGTCTCCATATCTCAGACTGAATGTAGTCTTGCCGCTGCACTGGAATATTCTTCTAAACAAAACATATCAGAAACTTAACAAAAAATAACCTTAACATAGGTCCACTGTGCTTTTCTCAAGCATGGATCATGGGCATCTCACCCCTGAAAACTCCCAAAAGATCCCTCTCACAAGTAGTAGCCATACTATCCATTCAAGGATTGCTACAAGGTTTTAGCAAACCGCCCTGATACCATGAAGAAGTATTCTAACTCATCGTAAACAGATTTTGCACTGTAATACAATTCCTATAGGAAACAAAAAATACAACAGAGCTAAGAACCTATCAAAACAACTCTGTTAGAAATGTAGAATCTATAAACACATGTTGTAGAAAACAATAAACAGAATTCAATAGATGACTGTCAAAATCTGTCACTGCGTTTATTAATTCTAAACATGAAAAAATATGCTATAGGAAAATACCACTAAACTGCCGACTGCTAGAATCAAGACTCAATAAATGAATCTATACCTCAGCCCCCTCTCTTATAGATCTGAGAAGGGCATACTAGGGATTACAAAATATATTTGCATGTGACTCCTGAAAAATAGAATTTGCTTTATCCCAAGTCAAACTCAGAAACAGAATTTACCAAATATTAAAACCAAACTAGATTTTATTTTTATAATAAGACTAAAATAAAACCAAACTAAATCTTTAACTGGTGGTGCATGCCTCTAAGATTAGCTAATGTTGGTGCATGCCTCTAAGATTAGCTAGTGGTGGTGCATGCCTTATCTAAGGCTACTTGGCAGATGCATGCATCCATCCTCTCCCTCTATAAATCAAAAGTGATGCACCTCCTCCTTGAGAACTAACGCACTCTCTCTAGCTTCTATAGGACACAATACGATGCTGCTCAACAGGTGCCTAGATCTGCTGCTGTAAAAGACTGTCAAACATACACTCACTAGCAACCCTCACTTTTCACATGAAGTGGAAGTAGAACCAGAAGAAAGGCATCACCCAAAAATAAAAAGGAAAGCAGGTTGGGGATTTCCACTGAAACAAAATGTTCACAATTTACAGACCACAAATGAAGGATGGCAAGTGAGGATGAGAAAAATAAAACTTTTGAGCCAAAACCCACTAGTTTCAAGAGAAAAGTACCTCTATGAGAGCTTTCATAAAGATTTGTGAGAAATGGAGACATTTCCAAGACATGATTTAGATGTCTAAAATTCTAAATATCTTCATTTATGAACACCTTGTCGCAGAAAACAAGGCTTTACTGAACTTGAAGAAATTGTATACAAAAAATGCAGATACAAGGATGTAGTTTTGCAATGCTTGCCTTCTCAAGTACAGAATTCACATCTCTACGTCTGCTAGCTGTGTTACGCCTTATCCTCCTAGCCAGCCTTACATCAGCATCTGTCTCAAAGAGAACCCATGAAAATGCAATTGGAATGAAAGACACAAATAAATCACTAAGAACTAAACCATGAATGTGAACATACAACATCTATGTAACTTTGAAAATCCAGTTCCAGGGAAAATTCTTCCCAGAATAAGAAACCATCCAGATTCATCAAAAGAACTACTTGAAAGTTTGGCATAATCAAGAGATAGTACATCATCCAAAAGAAAATAACACAATAGGAAAAAGAGAATTGAAGATAAATAGGAAAAAGAGACTTGAAGATAAAATGTAAAGCATGAGTTCTCCAAATATATTGTATGCACTACACTGGTTCAGAAAATGTTTAATTAGGAGATGGAATTTCAAAGAAAACCAAAAATTAAATGGCAGACAACGATCAAATGGTGTGAAAATGTAATACACATTCCTTAAAGATATTGAAGGGTGCAAACTGCAAACAAGGTGCAAATTTTGGACAGAAAACTCTGCAAGATTCATATAATCATTATACTACATCCAACTTCTGAAACAGTCTTGTTGGCTCGGATCCATAATTAAAGGAACATCATGATATTATTGAACAAAATAGAACAACAATATGAGAAACCGTGCATTGAATCGCATTAAAAATTGATTCTAAACAAAAGCATAAGAACAGACTGAACAAAACACAAGAAATAAAAACCTGTGTCAACAAAGATCTTCATGTTCAGCATTTCCCGGACACGAGGATCATGAAATACTAAAATGCCCTCTACAATAATGACATCTGATGGATTCACCTGATAAGCGTAAACAATAAATTAACAAGAATAAGCTTAAAAAATGCATACCACAATTATCTGGAAAATATAAAATCAAAATAGTAAGCCTAGTAAAATAGGTTTGATAGGCATTAAATTCAGCAATAAAAATAATATATCGTTTTCCACCATTGTCATTATTTTAATCCTTTTGCAGTGAACTAATAATTTCCCTCGTCTTTCAATATGGTTAGGTAGCAACCAACTACATCCCAGATTTCTCTGCTGTTCCAGAGAAAGTTTCTTTCCACCATAAAACTTCGATTAACCATGAAGGTCTTTTACATGAGGCCATCACCAAACAACAAATTTCCAAATAGATATTACCAATAACATTCTCATAATTTTACATTTACAGAATATTCGTCAGCTCCTGGAAAGCTACAGATTTTACTCCCTTCCATGTTTTCATTCTCGATCATGGGCACCCAAAGGAAGAGACGAACTCTCCTTACAAGAAGTTAATATTGAAAATACATTTTTAAGGGTTCTACTTACTGTGCTTTTGGTTTATTTGGCAACAAAAATTATGCCATTTTAATAAAATAGAAATGAAAATATCGACAAACAAAATGATCTCCCTTGTAATTAAGAATATGCATGCAGTAACGTTTCAGAAGAATATTTACTAAAACCATGTTCCTAAGCTCTTGTATCTTTGTGGTGTAACCTGTAGGTTTGTTAATTATTCAATCCCATCTTGTTTTCTATGATCTTACAATCAACTTCTATCTATTATTACCAGAAGAGGAAGTCCCATAGCCCCCATTTGCAAGTATAGAAAAAACCATAATCATTAATGATCACAAACTCATTAAAGCAGTATTTCTAGTATAGCACATTTTCCAGTCATAATCTATTCTCCATTAATGAAATGAACCATCATTAAGAGCCATCACCCTGTTTCAGCATGGGACAGGGCTGAAAGTAACTTAATTTGGCTCATGTTGCACGCCGATGTGCACACAGCAGCAGAAATCTTTTGAAGCTGCTTTGGGGAATGTGTGGCCTTGGGGGCAAGCAAAGAGTCAGGTGCTGTCACCTAATCCCAACTCCTCCGTTTTGGCAAACTCCTAACGAAGCCAGGGGGGTAGACCCTACAAAGAGTTACTAAGGCTCTTAGATGTTTTTTAAGTGTTTTTATGGATTGGGGTGGGTGTTGTTTAGGAGTTTTTGTGACAATTTGCAACAAAATTATATCCAAGTATAGATTTGCAAGATAAACACATCCACAATATGATGATAACTTAAAAAGGAAGCATCCACAACATGATATGATAAAATAAATGATAACAACTTCAAGATGGATAATAAGCAAACAAAAGATTGAACAATTGTTGTGGTTAAATGACCAGTGCCAATGGAGTTGTTATCACATTTTATGTCGGGAGCAGTTTCCACACTACAGACTGTGCGGTCGAGGACCGCACAGTACTTTTTTCCAGATCAGGAGATCAGTTGCCTTCAGATGAGGCATTTTTGTTCAGATTGCCCCTAGCAGACATATCAGAGGGGACAGACAGTTGGACTTACCATCTACCACAGGGTTACCTTTCCTTGCCAGGCTTTGACACAATCCCATTTGAGACAGTGCCTAGTCTTATTCTGATCAAGATTATCCCAGTACAGTGCTGGTTTATTATATGCCCGGATTCAGCAGAGATCCAGCTTAGATACAGGTTCAGTAGCAGCAGGTATATGGTGCAGCAGGTATTGCATATATTGATTATTGCTCATGTTGTACATTAGACTCTTTTATACTTGTTAGTACACTAACTTTGCATGAGATGATATATTTGGTGATCTGGTTATGATGTGATGTGTTTGGGCCCTTGGTGATGTCAGTCCACCCCTCCGGTTAGACTTATGTATATGCACGCTGAGTCACGTCCTACGTACTTGGCATAGACTTGACCACTGAACCCCCTCGGTAGCTGAATTTAGCACCATT
Organism: Larix kaempferi; assembly: GCA_027924585.1. NCBI lineage: Eukaryota > Viridiplantae > Streptophyta > Pinopsida > Pinales > Pinaceae > Larix > Larix kaempferi. The sequence goes on along the minus strand of BSBM01000346.1, from coordinate 85,918 downwards.
ATCACTTCCTCCACTCATCCGACTCATTCATGACACTTCTTCCCCTACTTGGATTCTAATTTGTGATCCCGAGGACCCCTTTCCCCACTGATCTCTGAGTTTGCCATGACTCCCTGTTTATTGTGCCTCGGCTCTTTAATGTGTGAGATACACGGTTAGACCTGGGATTTGCTCCTGTCGGTTGCCCCCGATGTTGCAATGCAATTAGGATAGTGTAGCCTCACCAGGTGCTCCCCACTTGTCGTCAAAGCATGTATTACCCACCTCCATTACCTTTGCAGTATGAGCGCCATGTTTATATCTTTTGAGATATGTATGTATCCCAAGAGGGCCATGAAGAAATGAAGAAATGAAATGTAAATCAGGCTAAAAAGGCCTTTGTGTTGTAAATGTAAAATCTAGCCAAAAAAGGGCTAAGTATGAAACTCATTGTAAAATCCATGCAATGTGTTTATAAACACACATGGATTCTGGTCAGCTATACATGTCAGCATTTGTAGTGGTTATTCCTCACCTAGTCCTGCAGGACAAGGAGGTGAGAGGGAGCAAGGGACAAGCTCAAGATTGCCCCCTAGAGTCTCAAGTTATGGTTTGCCGGACACCCAGTTTGGCGGCTCTAGAAAAGAACCTCACGGAGTCCTCGGATACGGATGTGAGTTGTGGGATACTTGTTAGATGGCTAGTGGTGGTTTCCCTGCACTATACCCATTTGTGAGGCACCGCCCTTCCTTGTGTTCTGTCATGGCACACTTACCTCAGTGGACCCCGCTTTCCTGAGATGTCTAAAGGGTCACATGATCTTCATCCTTGTCTTTCCATATCCTTTGCCTTGTTGTCCACATCACCTAGAGTCAGCAAAATGGTCAATTCTATAGAGATGCATAGCATCTTAGTCTTTTGGAGGTGGTGGGCCCACTTCACCAGGGGCTTGTACTATTTCGAGATTTAATGAATTTTTGATCACCATGTTATCATTTATTGCTTAGTAATGTACTAACTTGTATAATTGAGCCTTGTCACTTCATGATTGCATACAAGTTTCAGCTAGAACTATTGTTGACCAGATTTGACTTGGTCAAACTGGGTTGACTAGGACAAAAATGGGCCCGAAAAAATGTTGCAATCGGAATTTCGATTTCGATCATTTATTATCTGCAGGGGTTCCATATGAGCATGCAATTGACGGAATTCCAAAATATTGAACCATTTGAGAGATTTTGAATTATTATTGGTCAACTTTGACCTGTTTTAATTAAAATTCATGGATTTGGGGCAAATAATGCCAAAGTGATGGATCGGGATCGTTCGAGTGGTCATCCCTACTACTTTTGGGGTCCACGATCGCATTTCAACAAACGGTTCGGCAATCTGGGCAATAAAAGTGGGTCAAAAGCCCAATTTTCAGCTTCAGCCATATAAACCAGCAGAAAATACATGGAAATCAAAATTTGACTAAGGCAACTATAGGCAAATGGCAAAATCAATGGTTGGCAAAGGTAAAGGTAATTTCTAAGGTAATTTTGGTAATGTTTAGACATTATATTTTGTGTTGTGGGGCCTGTTATCACATATATAGTAGCCGGGCTACCATACATTATTCTTCTCATTCCAGTACACTATTCAGCCAGTTCCCTTACATTTGAGATGCTGAGATGAGCATCTATATTGGATCACTATCATATTGTGGACAGCAGTTGTATTCCCCATGCCATGACTGAGTCTCAGGACACTCAGAGAGATAACCGATATAGCCATTATACCATTTGTATAGAGCAGTCAGTAGTGTTCAGAGTTGCAGCAGTAGTTCTAGAGGACAGATGATGGTACAGGTTGATGAGCATTCAGGTATATGACTCAGCAGGTATATCATGGTGTTATGGTTAGATTGCTTTTATACTTATTCTTATAGCATGTCTTAGCACTCAGTGTCATGATATGGCGATCATATAGATATCTGGACCTGGTTGATCTATTATATATATTATATTGTCCCTACTCAGACTTAGAAGTTCACTATTCATACTCATTGGTATGTACCCTCCTTAGGGAGAATAGAGGTAATCATTCCACCATACCTTGGCTTGCTAGTGTTGGCTCCATCATTTCATTGTCTTCATCCATCCATGGCCTACCTTTTAGATTATCACCCTGACTTACTACTTGACTAGTGGCATGGAGGACTTTTCCCCACTGTAGCCTCTGTATTGGATGAGCTTCCCTGTTTATTGTGTCTCGGCTCTGAGTTGGTGACAAAACTTACCTATGGTGAGTTGGAGTTCCTTGTGAATTCCCCCTAGTCACTAAAGTTGTGTTGGCTAAACCTGAAACTTTTAGTGCTGCCATGAATACAAAATCTGGAAAAATGAAATGCTATATCTTGTATGAAAAGCCCATTCATGCAATGTGTTTCTAAACACACATGAATGAGAGGCATGCCAAATGAACATGGCAATGAAAATAAAATGTTATATCTTTTGGAAAATAAATACCTAGGTAAACAAGCTGTCCATGACACACCTAGAAGTGCTCAGGTAAACAAGTGCCTTAAAAACACACCTGCAGCAGAAAGCCTAAAGAAAAAATGTAAATCTATGCAATGTGTTTATAAACACACATAGATCAAGGCTATGGAAACTTCAGGCCCAAAAGCAATAGAACTTAAATGCTATATCTAAACAATTGCTGGCCTTATTTGTATTATGGATTGTGCGCATCTGTGAAGGTGAATAAACCCTCTTTAAACAACTCATCCATTTGTGAGACACCGCCATTCCCTGTGTTATTGCTCATTCAGTATATACTATGGTGTATATTCCCTTTCCCTTGCCAAAGTGTCACAAATTTAAGTCAGTCAAGTCATCCCTTAGCCTAGCCAATTATTTCAGCCTTCATCCTTCACTAGCAAATTGATCACAGCTATGAAGTGAGTATGATCCTGAAAGTCTAGTCTGAGTAATAATAACAATTAACGACACTATATATTTGGATTTAGATCGCCAGTTATGATTACTCTGTGTTATAATTGTTATTTGAATAAGTTGTAGAGCATGTATTAACCTTGACACTTTGCAGCAGCCTTGGATAATGGTCTGAGTTATATTTGGTCTTGGTTGGACCCAGTTTGACCATGGAGGACCATGGGACATGAGATGTTAGACCTTATGATGATATGGATAGATGATATATGGTCTATGTATACATACATGATGGTTCTATGCAGCAGCTACAGGGTTATGATGATGATTCTTGGGTTACAGCAGTATTTCGTCATTTACAGATCATTATTATTGGCCTTGTTCTGGTATATTGGATATTTATTTTGATCATGCAGAGACTCATATGGTGTATGAGTACACATCTTGGATGGATTTGGACCTTCTGAGTCCAATGGGACAGTTTGTTTTCAGTTCTGGGCACATACAGTGATGATTGAGCCTCAGTAGGCTGTCCCAGTGCAGTTTTGGTCTGTCGGAGGCCCTGTCAGAGCAGATGAGATTTTTATCCGGTTGACCTAGGGCGCTGATGATGGAGGGGGTGGTCCAGCCACTTGTTTTTACCATTATACCCCCCTCCCGGACACACTGGTGCCCTCACCTTGACAGCGCAGCCACTCCAGGAGGCTGTTTGGGGCAGTTTCACGCTTCCCGAGGCATTTCAGGATTGGTAGAAATGGCTATTGAGGAAATCGATTTGGGCTACTGAGGAAAAGTTATGGCATGGGATGATCAGTGATGATAGATCGGGGTCTTCTACACCTTCTCCAGCAGTTTCAGCTTCATCGGGGCTCGCATCCATCACTTATGGCACTTTCTGTGGATTTCTGAGGTCTTTCGAGGACCACGACTTGACTATGGAGGCACGAATTGGTACATTCATGATTATTTTATGGTTATTGTGCTATGGGGATTGACCAAGGAGGGATAAAATTACCCCTTGGACCCACCATAAGCCTCTTATGATATTTTGTCATCATGATTTGGTGGGATTCCCCTCTTCTAGGGCGATTTTGTCCACTTACATTATATTTTATTAGTGATCCATGTATATTATTGTTGAGCTCATCTCAACCATTGATTAGACATTTGTATCTTTTAATCTTAGCCACTCATTCAAAAAGTGGTCAGGGTTTTGGTGCCTCTCCTTCCTATTTAAAGGAGAGAGCTTCTCATTGTAAAGGGACTTTTGACTCTGGATTATTGGAATAGAAAATTATTATTGCATCTATCTCCAGTGTTGTGGTGAATGTTTTTGGTGTTCGTTCGTTGGTTCTTCCTTTGCACTGAGTTATTGGAGATCTTGTTTGCCATATATTTTGTACCACGATTTTTGCATCTACAGGTGGAGGTCGATTTGCTTTGAGGAGGAAGTATTGGTAGGGGAAGACTTTCCCTACTTCTTCTTTGGATCTCTTCGTTGGTAACAGGGAGTATTACTGTCCCAGGACCTTCTATTTCATGTTACTATTGCATTTCTCTTGTATTTCCTCCATACTTGATCTTACTGATTGAATTGTTGTTCCTTGGTTTGACAGGTAGAGGAGGTCGCACTTGTGGGCTAGGGCATCAATTCGGCAAGCAAATCAACAATCTCTCATTTGATCTCTGCGGGAATCTTCCTCAACATCAAGGCATCTCATTCACATCACTCAGGTATGATCTCAAGGTAAGTTCTATCTCCATGATCTATCCAATTGTAAAAAACATTTAAAACACTAATTAATCAAAACCCCATTTTTACATTTTCTCAGATCTACTTAGATCTAGTGGGTTGTTGGGCATAATATTGAAAACCCACCTCTATAGCATCCACGGCATCCTGGATCTATAGTTTGGTGAGGATTGGCTTCCGTTTGACCCCCCTCTCATGCCAACTTAGATCCTCCCAAGCAAAGCGCACTTCCTAGTTTGAGCAAGTTGACCTAGATCTAGTACATGGGTGTTTGAGATCCCGCTTGATCCATAACCTACACATCAAATAACATACACCCAGGTTGTTACTTTTCTGAAATTCACCTTGTGGGCCCTATTCCACATTTTAAGGGATTTAATCCCCATTTTGGACCATTAGGTGCACTTAAACTCAAATCTAGTAAGATCTAGCCGTTGGATTGCCACAAAATTATAGATCCATACTCCTACTTGACTAACCTACCCGGATCGAAAGTTTGGATGCCATCCGACTTGTCTTGACCCACCTAACCCCACTTTTAGGCCTCCTTGGGCAATGTCGCACCACCTTGGAGAAGTGAGTTGACTCACTTCTAGGACGTGGGTACTTGAGATTTTTGGAGATTTGAAACCGGAATAATTCAAAACCTAGGTCTAGACTATCACTTTGTCAAATCTTGCCTTGGGGATAGCATTCCTTGTTTTAAGGGATTGTAGTCCACTTGGGTCAAACCTAGATCTAGACACATTTATCCATTTAGACCTCTATTGCCCACTTGTCCCATGTACTAGGAGTCCTACACCACAAGTCAACCCTACTTTGACTCCACTTCCCAATTCCCAAGGCACTGGTTTCTCTCCAAGTTAATTCGACTTTCCTAGATTGTTTGATTGACTTGTGGATTGACCTATGCATGGAGAACCAAACCCTTGAAGCTATCATGTATCATGGTCAAGCTTGTCATCTGTACTAGTTAGCCCCAATACAACCCTTAAACTACCCTGCACTGGACACGGTTCCCAAGGCAGTGGGTCTTCTGACATTGAACTAGTACACTAGCCCTAGATCTCACTTCAAACATTATAAGTCACTCTTACATCAATCATGAACCAAAGCTATACCTATTGAACCCCTCACTTGGCTTGTGACTTCAACCTATTAGGTCTAGGATAAACCATACACCTAACTTCACTTAGAAATACCCTGATTTGGTGTCTTGGTTTTGATCTCTCCTGTCGGGAGTAGATCGGGTCTCCCCCTTTGTTGTCTGGGCTAGATAACATAAAGCGAAGGTTGCCTCGACTGGCGTGACAACCATAACATTGGAGGTCGAGGTGATCGTGGTTGCACCTTTTGAGTTGCCCTTCCCTATTGCCATCCATGACTGGATACATCCATAGGGGTAACTACAGTTTGGGTGATAACATTTTGGCGCCGTTGCCGGGGACGCAATAGGCTTACCTTGGAAAAGCTAGTAGTCCTTCCCGCATATACAACGACACATATCTTGGTAGAAGAGTTTAAATCTACCTGGCGACTCCCAATCGTGACTCTGCTGAGGAGCGAGCTCATTTACATCCTTAAAAACACCTAGAACTATGCCTTGCGACACTTATTCAGAGAACGATATGATTTTGAAAATGATGACTGAAATGAGTGGAATAATTCGCAACCTGAATGGGATAGTTCTCAAAAAACAAAGTGAAAATATCAAATGCTATGAGCCTTTTCCTAGAACCTTTGAGGGTGTGTATACTAATGAATATCTTCAAACTAAGTCCACTTCTGATGGTCGAGTAGTAACTAGGTCTCAAGCAAAGAATAACGCGAAAGATATAGATAAGAACAAAACTAGTATGAAAGAAAATTCCCTTGACCAAAGAAGTATCACTCGTAGAGTCCCCACTCAAACTCCAAACACTCCTCCTAAAGGAATCTTAAAGAAAAATGATCAACCTAGAAGATTGTCTTCTCAAGTCACCAAGAAGGTAACAAGCCCAAGCCCTGCTAAACCCCAGGCTAGGGATCCAGTGCAAAGAAAACAAGTGAGTACTCCAAATAAAGAAATATCTCCCATAACGCAAGAAAAGCTAAATTCAAATATATTGGGAAAACTCTCAGGATCTTCTGTCATGGTGTCTTTGAAAGATTTGGTAGTCATCCCTTCTGTTAAATCACAGGTAATGCATTTATTGGGTCTAGAAATGAATACCAAGGAGAAAGAAAAGGCTTGCAATTTAAAGATTGATTTGAGTAATTTCTTATCCAAACCCAATATTCCTGTGCCCTTGGAAGAACTCTTGAAAATCCCTTCATACTTTAACCAGGCAACTAAATTCTTAGGAATCAAGCCTAAAGTCAAGAATCCCGTGAGATTAACAACTGAGGAAGATCCCCCCGTTATGATTCAAAGTGTAGCTGATAAGGGTAGAGGTCACCCCCCTTTTTATATTGCTTTGGAAATCAATCAATTGGTATTGCATAACTGTATGTTAGACTCAGGAGCAGAGGTGAATGTTATGCCTCTTAAGGTCATGGAACAATTGGAGCTAAAACCATCCAGAGAATATAGAAATGTGTGTGGGATGGATTCTAGGCCTCTTAAGTCAGAGGGTATGATTGAGAATCTCAAGATGAAACTAGCTGCTTATCCTGCAATTGAAATAAGTATGGATGTTCTGGTTTTAGATATTCCTGACGCATGGGGGATGTTGCTATCAAGGGAATGGGCTGCCAAACTAGGAGGGAGCATCCAAATAGATTTGTCTTATGCAACTATTCCTATTGGAGGAAAGGCTTCTTATAAATTGATGAACGAAAAACCTATGACTGAGCATGTAGAGACCCCCGACTATTTGTTTGAAGAGGCTATGCGTCCCACTGAAGAGGTTGGAAATTATATGGTGATGGCCAACTTTTGGGAAGAGCCCCGGCAACATCCTTTTCCTCCTAGTCAAGTTTGGAAAATGCATTTTGATGGGGCTAAATCTAGACATGGTGCTGGAGCTGGAATTGTCCTTACATCGCCTTCTGGGGAGGAAAAATTATTCTCATATCGTCTTGAATTTGAATGCACAAACAATGTAGCCGAGTATGAGGCATTGCTGCTAGGGTTAGAGATTTGTCGCGAACAAAAGATTAAATGTCTAAATGTAACAGGAGACTCTGATTTGATTGTGTCCCAAGTGAAGAACCAGTTTGCGGCCAAAAATAATAGGCTTAGGGATTACCGAAATGTTGTTTGGGATACCATAGAAATGTTTGATGCCTTTGCAATAAAAGCAGTCCCAAGAGAAGAAAATACCCTGGCCGATGCATTATCAGTAATAGCGTGTACCTTTGAAACTCCAGATCATCTCAGGGATAAAGAGTATAAGGTTGAAGTGATATTTAGACCATCAGTTCCTGATAATCAAGATCATTGACAAATCTTTGATAATGATGCACAGATCATTGCATTCTTGCAAAACAACGAAAAATTCCAGAATTGCAATGTGAATTTGGAAGATAAATTAAACGATTCTTCTATTCAAAATTTTGATGTTATGAAATTAGCGATACCTCTGGAGAAAAATTTCAACAGGCATGATGAGTACAAAGGTAAGAGAGCTGAACCGGTAGATGAGGTTATAGAGATAAATATTGGAACTTCAGTTTCTCCCATAATGATTAGGATAGGAAAGAATGCCTCCCCAAAAGAAAGAAAGGCGATTGTAAATCTAATTAGGAAGTATCGAGACATTTTTGCCTGGGCATATGACGAACTCAAAACTTTTGACCCTGAAATTATTGAGCATACCATCCCTTTGCATGAAGGAGCTAAACCTTATAGGCAAAAGTTAAGAAATGTCAATCCTAAACTTGCTCCCTTGATTAAGAAAGAGCTTGAGAAAATGCTGGCTACCGGAATTATCCAACCCGTTCGACACACTACTTGGGTTTCTAACCCGGTGATTGTAAGAAAGAAAAGTGGTGAAATCAGGGTATGTATTGATTTCAGAAACCTTAATCAAGCATCCCTTAAGGACAATTACCCTTTGCCAAACATGGAAAACTTGCTACAGAGTGTTACTGGGGCAGGTATGTTGTCAATGTTGGACGGTTTTTCGGGGTATAATCAGGTACGTATTAGAAAGGAAGACAGAAATAAAACAACTTTTACTACTCCATGGGGAACTTTCTAATATATAAGAATGCCATTCGGGTTATTAAATGCCGGTTCCACTTTTCAAAGAGCTATGGATCAAGCATTTAGTGATTTGATTGGAAAAATCATTGCCATTTATCAGGATGACCTAACGGTGTTTTCCAAGGAATGGGGAGACCATATAGAACATTTGAGAAGAGTTTTTGAGCGTTGCAGAAAGTTTGGCATATCATTAAATCCCAAAAAATCAACTTTTGGAGTAGATGAGGGTAAGCTATTAGGACACATTGTGTCAAAAGAGGCTATCAGAATTGACCCAGAACGTGTCCAGGCCATCAATGCTATTGCAACACCCCATAACGTGGCCACCTTGCAATCTTTTTTTGGTAAAATAAACTTTGTCCGAAGATTCATTCCAAACTTAGCAGAATTGGCCAAACCATTAAATACCCTTCTTAAAAAGGATGTGAAGTTTGTATGGGATTAAGAATGTGAATCAGCTTTCACCAAGCTTAAAAAGGCCATTTCAACCTCCCCAGTGTTAGCTTGTCCTGATTACAATAGAGAATTCATGATTTACTCATATGCTTCGGAAGATACTATTGCTGGTGTGTTATTACAAAAGAACAACGAAAACCATGAACAACCTATAGCCTTTATGAGTAAAAATTTGAGAGATGCCGAACTAAAATATACCACCACTGAAAAGCAAGCTTATGCCTTAGTTAAAGCCTTGAAACATTTCAGAACCTATGTGGGGTATTCCAAAATTAAGGCATATGTGCCTTATCAAGCAGTAAAGGATGTTCTATCACAAGCAAATGGCATAGGTGTAAGAGGAAATTGGATTTCACGTATACAAGAATATGATCTAGAGATTAAACCAATCAAGATTGTGAAAGGTCAAGGGTTAGCTCAACTTCTAACTGAAAAGGGAGGCAACATGGTAAACATGATAAGTGAAAGGGATCCTGCTATTTTAAACATTGATGAAGAGCATGAATGGTACAAAGACATTGTATATTTCTTGAGAAACTTGTCATGTCCTGAATACCTGGTAGATCATCAAAGAAGGGCACTAAGGCTAAAAGCTGAAAAGTATGTTTTAACCCAAGATGGATTAGAATGGAGGAACCCTGATGGGATAATCCTAAAATGTGTTAACCTGGAGAAGTCCAAAATCATTATAAAGGAGATGCACTCAGGATTATGTGGTGGTCATTATGCTCCGAGAACAACTGCTGCAAAAATCATGAGAGCAGGGTATTACTGGCCAACACTCTTTAAGGATGTACATGCTTATATTAGGATATGCCAAGAATGTCAATTTTTCTCAGGAAAACCAAGATTGCCTGCCTTACCTTTAAATCCTGTAGTGGTTGAAGCTCATTTTCAACAATGGGGTATGGATTTTGTAGGTCCTTTTAATGAAAACTCGAGCAATGGATATAAATATATGTTGACCTGCACTGATTACTTTACTCGTTGGGTAGAGGCTATTCCAACCAAGAAGGCCACAGCCGAAGTTGTTGTGAAGTTCTTGGAAGAAAATATTGTGTCAAGATACGGTTGCCCTGTAAAACTAACAACAGATAATGCCCCAACTTTCAGTAAAATAGAAATGTCCACCTTTTGCATGAATCATGGAATCAACCTCTCTCATTCTTCGAACTATTACCCCCAGGGAAATGGTCTCGCCGAGTCTAGTAACAAAAATCTGATTAGGCTTTTGAAAAGAATGGTGGGTGAAAATAAGAGAAGTTGGGATGTAAAGTTAAAATATGCTTTGTGGGCAGATCGAACAACAGTGAAGAGAATTACAGGAAAATCTCCTTTGCGAGTTAGTATATGGACAAGACTGTAGACTGCCAATAAATCTGCAAATACCCGTTTATGAACTATTGCAGCAGTGCTCCTCAGATACAGAAGCAATGCAAGGTAGAATTGATAAATTGGTTGAACTGGATGAAAAAAGAAGGAATGCACTCGATAAGATGCTCATAGAACAAGAAAGGATAAAAGGCACATTTGATCAAAATACTAGAGGTACTACCTTTGGTACAGGAGATATAGTTTTATTGTGGGATAAGCATAAGGAGAAACGAGGAAATCACACGAAGTTGGAGAGTTTATGGAAAGGTCCGTATAAGATAAGTAGTCTGGCTGGAAAGGGATCTTTTGTCCTTGAAACTTTGGATGGAGATGAAGTTGAGTTACCTGTAAATGGGAGGATGTTGAAACATTACTTTCCTCCTATCAACCTTGAATGACCAAGTCTTGCATTGCCTGGTAGATTAGGGTAGGTAGGAAACCGAATAAGCCTACTTAGGCAGTAGTTAGTCTTTTAGGCCATTAAGTCTGGCACCTTCTTACTCTCCAAGCTCCTTTGTAAGCTCCTAGTTTAATTGAGTACCTGTCACTTTTCTTTTCCTGCACAATAAACTTCAAATTTTGCAAATTATGTTAGTAGTTTAATTTACTTTCTGCATTTATATTTCATGCATTTATATTTCTGACATAGAATAGATTTTATTTCAGTTGGTTTTATATTTTTCCCACACATGCGGCATGAGGTATTTTTGATGTTTGTGAATGCAGAAAATAGGTTGCAAGAATAAAAGCTGGAAATAAAATGGTAGAGTGCTGGATCGTAGATTCGAGTAGCAGAGTTCGAGGACCAGAGATTCTGAGGTTCTCAAGCACTCATTTCAGCAGAGCACTTGTCCCAGCCGGAGCCAGATGTTATCACATATATAGTAGCCGGGATACCATACATTATTTTTCTCATTCCAGTACACTATTCAGCCAGTTCCCTTACATTTGAGATGCTGAGATGAGCATCTATATTGGATCACTATCATATTGTGGACAGCAGTTGTATTCCCCATGCCATGACTGAGTCTCAGGACACTCAGAGAGATAACCGATATAGCCATTATACCATTTGTACAGAGCAGTCAGTAGTGTTCAGAGTTGCAGCAGTAGTTCCAGAGGACAGATGATGGTACAGGTTGATGAGCATTCAGGTATATGACTCAGCAGGTATATCATGGTGTTATGGTTAGATTGCTTTTATACTTATTCTTATAGCATGTCTTAGCACTCAGTGTCATGATCTGGCGATCATATAGATATCTGGACCTGGTTGATCTATTATATATATTATATTGTCCCTGCTCAGACTTAGAAGTTCACTATTCATACTCATTGGTATGTACCCTCCTTAGGGAGAATAGAGGTGATCGTTCCACCATACCTTGGCTTGCTAGTGTTGGCTCCATCATTTCATTGTCTTCATCCATCCATGGCCTACCTTTTAGATTATCACCCTGACTTACTACTTGACTAGTGGCATGGAGGACTTTTCCCCACTGTAGCCTCTGTATTGGATGAGCTTCCCTGTTTATTGTGTCTCGGCTCTGAGTTGGTGACAAAACTTACCTATGGTGAGTTGGAGTTCCTTGTGAATTCCCCCTAGTCACTAAAGTTGTGTTGGCTAAACCTGAAACTTTTAGTGCTGCCATGAATACAAAATCTGGAAAAATGAAATGCTATATCTTGTATGAAAAGCCCATTCATGCAATGTGTTTCTAAACACACATGAATGAGAGGCATGCCAAATGAACATGGCAATGAAAATAAAATGTTATATCTTTTGGAAAATAAATACCTAGGTAAACAAACTGTCCATGACACACCTAGAAGTGCTCAGGTAAACAAGTGCCTTAAAAACACACCTGCAGCAGAAAGCCTAAAGAAAAAATGTAAATCTATGCAATGTGTTTATAAACACACATAGATCAAGGCTATGGAAACTTCAGGCCCAAAAGCAATAGAACTTAAATGCTATATCTAAACAATTGCTGGCCTTATTTGTATTATGGATTGTGCGCATCTGTGAAGGTGAATAAACCCTCTTTAAACAACTCATCCATTTGTGAGACACCGCCATTCCCTGTGTTATTGCTCATTCAGTATATACTATGGTGTATATTCCCTTTCCCTTGCCAAAGTGTCACAAATTTAAGTCAGTCAAGTCATCCCTTAGCCTAGCCAATTATTTCAGCCTTCATCCTTCACTAGCAAATTGATCACAGCTATGAAGTGAGTATGATCCTGAAAGTCTAGTCTGAGTAATAATAACAATTAACGACACTATATATTTGGATTTAGATCGCCAGTTATGATTACTCTGTGTTATAATTGTTATTTGAATAAGTTGTAGAGCATGTATTAACCTTGACACTTTGCAGCAGCCTTGGATAATGGTCTGAGTTATATTTGGTCTTGGTTGGACCCAGTTTGACCATGGAGGACCATGGGACATGAGATGTTAGACCTTATGATAATATGGATAGATGATATATGGTCTATGTATACATACATGATGGTTCTATGCAGCAGCTACAGGGTTATGATGATGATTCTTGGGTTACAGCAGTATTTCGTCATTTACAGATCATTATTATTGGCCTTGTTCCGGTATATTGGATATTTATTTTGATCATGCAGAGACTCATATGGTGTATGAGTACACATCTTGGATGGATTTGGACCTTCTGAGTCCAATGGGACAGTTTGTTTTCAGTTCCGGGCACATACAGTGATGATTGAGCCTCAGTAGGCTGTCCCAGTGCAGTTTTGGTCTGTCGGAGGCCCTGTCAGAGCAGATGAGATTTTTATCCGGTTGACCTAGGGCGCTGATGATGGAGGGGGTGGTCCAGCCACTTGTTTTTACCATTATACCCCCCTCCCAGACACACTGGTGCCCTCACTTTGACAGCGCAGCCACTCCAGGAGGCTGTTTGGGGCAGTTTCATGCTTCCCGAGGCATTTCAGGATTGGTAGAAATGGCTATTGAGGAAATCGATTTGGGCTACTGAGGCAAAGTTATGGCATGGGATGATCAGTGATGATAGATCGGGGTCTTCTACACCTTCTCCAGCAGTTTCAGCTTCATCGGGGCCCGCATCCATCACTTATGGCACTTTTTGTGGATTTCTGAGATCTTTTGAGGACCACGACTTGAATATGGAGGCACGATTTGGTACATTCATGATTATTTTATGGTTATTGTGCTGGGATTGACCAAGGAGGGATAAAATTACCCCTTGGACCCACCATAAGCCTCTTATGATATTTTGTCATCATGATTTGGTGGGATTCCCCTCTTCTAGGGCGATTTTGTCCACTTACATTATATTTTATTAGTGATCCATGTATTTTATTGTTGAGCTCATCTCAACCATTGATTAGACATTTGTATCTTTTAATCTTAGCCACTCATTCAAAAAGTGGTTAGGGTTTTGGTGCCTCTCCTTCCTATTTAAAGGAGAGAGCCTCTCATTGTAAAGGGACTTTTGGCTCTGGATTATTGGAATAGAAAATTATTATTGCATCTATCTCCAGTGTTGTGGTGAATGTTTTTGGTGTTCGTTCGTTGGTTCTTCCTTTGCACTGAGTTATTGGAGATCTTGTTTGCCATATATTTTGTACCACGATTTTTGCATCTACAGGTGGAGGCCGATTTGCTTTGAGGAGGAAGTATTGGTAGGGGAAGACTCTCCCTACTTCTTCTTTGGATCTCTTCGTTGGTAACAGGGAGTATTACTATCCCAGGACCTTCTATTTCATGTTACTATTGCATTTCTCTTGTATTTCCTCCATACTTGATCTTAGTGATTGAATCGTTGTTCCTTGGTTTGACAGGTAGAGGAGGTCGCACTTGTGGGCTAGGGCATCAATTCGGCAAGCAAATCAACAATCTCTCATTTGATCTCTGCGGGAATCTTCCTCAACATCAAGGCATCTCATTCACATCACTCAGATATGATCTCAAGGTAAGTTCTATCTCCATGATCTATCCAATTGTCAAAAACATTTAAAACCCTAATTAATCAAAACCCCATTTTTACATTTTCTCAGATCTACTTAGATCTAGTGGGTTGTTGGGCATAATATTGAAAACCCACCTCTATAGCATCTACGGCATCCCGGATCTATAGTTTGGTGAGGATTGGCTTCCGTTTGACCCCCCTCCCATGCCAACTTAGCTCCTCCCAAGCAAAGCGCACTTCCTAGTTTGAGCAAGTTGACCCAGATCTAGTACATGGGTGTTTAAGATCCCGCTTGATCCATAATCTACACATCAAATAACATACACCCAGGTTGTTACTTTTCTGAAATTTACCTTGTGGGCCCTATTCCACATTTTAAGGGATTAATCCCCATTTTGGACCATTAGGTGCACTTAAACTCAGATCTAGTAAGATCTAGCCGTTGGATTGCCACAAAATTATAGATCCATACTCCTACTTGACTAACCTACCCGGATCTAAAGTTTGGATGCCATCCGACTTGTCTTGACCCACCTAACCCCACTTTTAGGCCTCCTTGGGCAAAGTCGCACCACCTTGGAGAAGTGAGTTGACTCACTTCTAGGACGTGGGTACTTGAGATTTTTGGAGATTTGAAACCGGAATAATTCAAAACCTAGGTCTAGACTATCACTTTGTCAAATCTTGCCTTGGGGATAGCATTCCTTGTTTTAAGGGATTGTGGTCCACTTGGGTCAAACCTAGATCTAGACACATTTATCCATTTAGACCTCTATTGCCCACTTGTCCCATGTACTAGGAGTCCTACACCACAAGTCAACCCTACTTTGACTCCACTTCCCAATTCCCAAGGCACTGGTTTCTCTCCAAGTTAATTCGACTTTCCTAGATTGTTTGATTGACTTGTGGATTGACCTATGCATGGAGAACCAAACCCTTGAAGCTATCATGTTCAAGGTCAAGCTTGTCATCTGTACTAGTTAGCCCCAATACAGCCCTTAAACTACCCTGCACTGGACACGGTTCCCAAGGCAGTGGGTCTTCTAACATTGAACTAGTACACTAGCCCTAGATCTCACTTCAAACATTATAAGTCACTCTTACATCAATCATGAACCAAAGCTATACCTATTGAACCCCTCACTTGGCTTGTGACTTCAACCTATTAGGTCTAGGATAAACCATACACCTAACTTCACTTAGAAATACCCTGATTTGGTGTCTTGGTTTTGATCTCTCCTGTCGGGAGTAGATCGGGTCTCCCCCTTTGTTGTCTGGGCTTGATAACATAAAGCGAAGGTTGCCTCGACTGGCATGACAACCATAACATTGGAGGTCGAGGTGATCGTGGTTGCACCTTTTGAGTTGCCCTTCCCTATTGCCATCCATGACTGGATACATCCAAAGGGGTAACTACAGTTTGGGTGATAACAGGGCCCTCATTTGCCTAGCTCACCATGAGGGGCGAATTTGCCCATAGGGGGCGTTTTTCCACTCATAATTTTATTGGTGTTTTATTGTATTTGGACCATAGTGTATTGGTATTGGGGGCTAAAACAGCCCATAGGCACCCCCCAACTACTATTGTATTGATTTTATGGGCCCCACTCTCCACTTGGGCGTTTTTTAGGGTAACTCGCCCCCCCTCTTGAGAGTGATCTTCTCCATTCGTTTTTGATGGTTGGGGATTGATCTCAACCCTCCATTTTGGGGGGAAATAGGTATTAAGAGCTGCATTCCTCTATAAGAGAGATCACTCCCCCATTTTGTATCTCTCTTGGCATTTTTTGGACTTGGAGTAGAAGAGAAAACGTTGTTGCTCTACTTGGCTCTTGTGTGATAGCTTCTTGATCTTGTTGATTGCCATACTATCTTGATGCACTAGTTGTAGTTGGTGTATGATTTCAACACTGTTTTACTCACCATTGTTTGCAGCAAGCTCAAAATCTTGGAGGAGGGCGCCCCATTTGGCTTCCACTGGTGCTCCACTCTCCGGATCGGTATCACAAGGGAAGTGTTTTTTCCATTCCTGCCAAACATTTTTCCTCATTCTTATTTTTATTGTTGTAGATTTACTTGTTTGTCAACACTAATCTGATTTTCTTGTCCATTGGTGTTTGCAGGCAAGGAGGACGAGTTGGTGGGGAGAGAGCAAATCGATTTCAGCTGGGACATCTTCAGCTGCTGCTATTTGATCTTCGGGATGTACAAACCTCTTCAAAATCAGAATTATCAGCTAGTTCCAAGTAGGCGTTACTTCTTCTTCTCTTGCATTTCAATTTCTAAATCTTGTTTAAGAGAGAAAACCCATATAAAATCTCTAAAAATTAAAATCTACAAAATCCACTATTAGAATTAGTTTATTTTGAAAACCCACAAATGATTTATGCATAAAAGCCTATATCCCGAATTTCATTTGATTTGGACTCCATTTACCCGCTTTTTAGGCACTGGTCACTTTGCCAAAAACACCCCTCTAGGGTGTTCTTCTCTTTCAGCCTGTTGGGTGCATTTTGGAGTTATGGGTACTCTTTAGTCTGCTCCGTAACGTCTTTTTACCCTCGCGTACCAATTATCAGCAGCTGGAAATGCTTATAAACGTCTTTTTTGACTGCCCTAGGTCCCTTTTTTTACAAATTAACTCATTCCCCTAGGGCTGTTAATTTCATTGCTTGCTGGTCTGTTTTTTGTGTCTTTAATCAGTCATTTAATCAAGTTATAATTGCTGGAATATGTGTTTAAATTGCTTATCCATCTCTGCCATGTATTGATAAATCATCACAAGCTTCATTTCCCCATTGGCAGGGTCCCTAACCACTCTTCCAGTAATTTTCTGTTTGCTGATTTAATTTCCAGCCTTCTAATCTTTCATAGAATTCATCAATTATATGTGTAATTAGATCTGAATTTGTTTCATCTAGTACATCCTCCCGTCCAGAATCTCGATTCCACTAGGATGGATAAATTCTCACACTTAGTCATCCATTTTGTCTCTCGCTTTGTTTATCTTTTGGGTTTGGGTGTCTGATTGTCGAGTCTCAACCTTAATCGGTTGAGTGGGTCTCCCCCTTGACTAGGCCAAATGCCTCGTCTAAAGTGACTGCAGCCTTGTCCGGTGTGACTTCTGTCCCTTGGACAGAGGACCTGGCTGCTGTTGGTTACACCTTCCTGGTTGCTCATCCTCTACCGTCCCTATTGGGATATCCCTCTATAGCAACTAGAGATTGTGTAATAACATTTTGGTGCCGCTTCCGGGGAGGTAGAGGCCTACCCGTGTTTTTGTTCGAGTTTGAGTCTTTTGCTTGTTTGTTTTCTTTTCATCTTCGCATCTACACTTAAACTCTGTTGGCTGGTTTTGTTCTCATTTACATAATTATTTCAGCCAACACATTTTTGTCTCACTCACCACTTCCCCTTCGACATCCCACCTTCGGTGAACAAGGTATCCCGTTCACCTGGTGACTCCACTGGAGGCCGAACCCATCCATATAACCTTCGTAGCCTTGAGTGTTCTGACGCATCACATAGCACACCTATCGTTTACGTCAGACAAGAATTTTGAAAGAACTCTCCCTTGCACCTGTAAGGATGCCCGCTCCGGAAAAGGATGCAGTGGCAAGTGGAATGACCATGAAAGTGCTATCTCAATTAGTTGAGTTGGTCACCAATGTCACGTTCCTTCTAAAACAACAAGATGAGGATAATAGGAAACGCGACCAACATATCCGACACATTTACGAGGAAGCGTATAATTGTTTCACCACGTCTGCCAAGGTCCTTACCCGGGGGCCAGTTGGCTAAGAAAAGAGCTGACCCGACAGACCCTAGTCATACCAAGGCTAATCCCGAAAGTCTAAAAAGAAATAGTTCTCATCCTAGTCCTAGTCCCGCGAGATCCCAAGGAAAGGATAAACCCAACACAAAGGAAAAAATGATTCTGAAACCAAATCCCAAGGTTATGATCAAAGAAAAGGAGCGCCCTAGAACAAAAGAGGCAGATGTTCCTAAAAACGTGACCAAGTCTAACTCAATGCCAGAAACTAAAGCCACCCCTTTGCAGGCAAATAGGTGGAAAAGGGACGTCAAAAATCCTGAGGAAATCTCTAATGAAGAATCCCATGGCCTGGATCCCATTAAGGTAGCTGTTTCAAACAAGCTATCCAACTCCTCGATTCAAGTCTCTTTGAAGGAACTAGTCAAAGTCCCAGCCATCAGAGCCCAGATCATGGAATTCCTCGGCATTAAGACCACCCCGATTAGCAAGGTGAAGCAATATGCTTTTCAATTCGACATGGGAAACTATTTGTCCAAGCTCAGCATGCCTATACCCCTAAGTGAAATCCTGAAGATTCCCGAATGCATGATAGAGCCCGAACCTTCTGGGGAATACAGCCAAAAGAGACCCTTCCTACGAAACCAATCGAGATCGCACATGACCCTCCAATAAACATCCACAGTGTATCCGGAAACTCTGAGGGGTGCCCTCCATTTTACGTCGCCCTCGAGATAAATCAACTTATCCTCCACAACTGCATGCTTGATTCAGGGGCTAAGGTCAACGTCATGCCGCTACGGGTCATGGAACAACTCGAGTTGACCCCATCTAGACCCTTTAGGAATGTGTGTGGGATGGACTCCCGCCCGGTGCAAGCAGTAGGAGTTATTGAAAACCTCCACATGAAGTTAGCTGCCTGTCCCGATATCCGGATATCCATGGATGTTCTTGTTATCGATGTCCCGGATGTTTGGGGCATGCTTTTGTCTAGAGAATGGACTGCTAAGTTGGGTGGTAACATCCAAATGGATCTCACATACGCAACCATCCCTAGGGGGCAAAACAAAAACATCACCCTACTCAATGAGCCTCCTATGAAAGAGCATGTGGAGACCCCTGATTACCTTTATGAAGAAGCCATCCGCCCAATGGATGAGGTGGGAAACTTTATGGTGTTGGCAAATTTCTGGGAAAATACTAGACAACACCCTTTCCCGCCTAGCGAGGTGTGGAAGATGCATTTCGATGGGGCTCGCTCTAGGCATGGTGCAGGCGCCGGGGTGGTCATAACCTCACCCGCTTGTGAAGAAACCATATACTCATTCCGTTTAGAGTTTGACTGCACTAACAATGTGGTGGAATATGAGGCCCTTCTCCTTGGACTCGAAATTGCCACGGGCTACAAGACTAAATGTTTGAGTGTTGTCGGTGATTCTAATCTCATAGTCTCCCAAATTAGAAACCAGTTTGCTGCCAAGAATGATAGATTGCGTGCCTACAGAAACGCCGTGTGGGACACCATTGAGTTATTCGACGCTTTCTCAATTAAGGTTGTCCCTAGGGAGGACAATTCATTAGCAGACGCACTAGCCATAGCTTCCAGTACCTTCGAAATCCCTGACAGCTTGAATGAACGTAAATGCCAAGTCGAGGTCCTTTTTAGGCCTTATGTGCCCGACAACGAAGACTATTGGCAGGTTTTCCAAGATGATGCCCATATAGTACGTTTCTTGCAAGGAGTAGAAAATTCCCTCGATCCAATGGTAAGCCTGGAAGACCAGTCTTCGAAACAATCCCCAAGCAGCATCAACCTATCAGAGTTGTCCCTGCCACTTGAGAAAAATTTTAACAAACACGACGAGTACAAGGGGGGCAGAGCTCAGCCTGTTGATGAGGTAATTGAAGTAAATATAGGCTCCTCGGTCAATCCCAAAATGATAAGGATTGGGAAGAATGCATCCAAAGAGGAACACAGGAGAATCATTGAGCTAATCCTCAGATACGAAGACGTTTTCGCCTGGACATATGATGACTTAAAGACTTATGATAAATCAGTCATCGAACATACTATCCCGCTAGTAGAAGGTGCCAAACCATATAGGAAAAAATTGAGAAATGTCAACCCAAAACTAGCTCCTCTAATCAAGAAGGAGATTGAGAAAATGTTGGCAGCTGGAATCATCAGACTTGTAAGACATACCTCTTGGGTGTCTAATCCGGTAATAGTGAGGAAGAAAAATGGTGAAATCAGAATCTGCATTGATTTCAGAAATCTGAATCGAGCTTGACTTAAGGACAACTACCCTTTGCCTAACATGGAAAACCTGTTGCAAAGTGTCACTGGAGCAAGGATGTTGTCCATGTTAGATGGTTTCTCTGGGTACAATCAGGTCCAGATTAAGAAGGAAGATAGGGGGAAAACTACGTTCACCACCCCATGGGGAACCTATGAGTACATTCGCATGCCTTTCGGATTACTAAATGTCGGTTTCACGTTTCAAAGAGCTATGGACCAGGCTTTTAGTGACCTGATAAGCAAGATCATTGTCATCTACCAAGATGACCTGACCGTGTTTTCCAAGGAAAGGGCTGACCACGTGGATCATTTGAGAAAAAGTTTTGACAGATGCAGGAAATTCGGGATATCCCTTAACCCAAGAAAGTCAAACTTTGGGATTGATGAAGGAAAGTTATTAGGACACATTGTGTCCAAGGAGGGAATTAGGATTGACCCAGAGAGAATCCGGGCTATCACAGATATCCCACCCCCTCACAATGTCACCTCGCTTAAATCGTTCTTTGGAAAAATCAACTTTGTGCGAAGGTTCATTCCCAACCTCGCTGAGCTAGCAAATCCGTTAAATGCCCTCTTGAAGAAGGATGCCAAATTTATATGGGGCAAAGAGTGTGAGGCAGCATTCATCAAACTGAAGAAGGCCATCTCTGCTTCCCTTGTCCTGATCTGCCCTGACTACAACAAGGAGTTCCTGATCTACTCCTTTGCCTCTGAAAACACCATTGCGGGGGTTCTCTTGCAAAAGAACGAGGAAAACCACGAGCAACCCATCTCCTTCATGAGCAAGAATCTCGGAGATGCGGAGCTCAAGTATACTACAACAGAGAAGCAAGCATACATTTTGGTTAAGGCTCTGAAGCATTTTCGAACCTACGTGGGCTTTTCCAAGATTAAGGCTTATGTACCCTACCAAGCCGTGAAAGATGTTTTATCTCAAACAGATGGGATTGGTGCCAGGGGAAATTGGATCTCCAGGATCCAAGAGTACGACTTAGAAATAAAGCCAATAAAAATCGTGAAAGGACAGGGCCTAGCCCAGCTATTGACTAAAAAGAAGAGTGATTCCCAAATAAACCAAGTAGGCGAAGGCGGGGAGGTTGATGTAAACGTTAATACGTTGGAAGAGCACGACTGGTATCGGGATATAGTTTTTTACTTGAAATACCTAACATGTCCCGATCACTTAGTTAATCACCAAAGGAGGGCCCTCAGACTGAAGGCCTCAAAGTTTGTCCTCACGCAAGACGGCCTAGGGTGGAGAAACCCGGACAGGATTATCCTGAAATGTGTTGCGCCTGACGAGTCACATGTAATTATCAGAGAAATGCATTCTGGGCTGTGTGGCGGCCATTATGCCCCTAGAACAACTGCGGCCAAGATCATGAGAGCAGGTTACTATTGGCCCACATTGTTTGGAGATGTCCACAAATATATAAAGACATGCCAAGAATGCCAGTTCTTCACTGGGAAACCAAGACTTCCCGCTTTACCCCTAAGCCCTGTAATAGTAGAAGCCCCTTTCCAGCAGTGGGGAATGGACTTTGTGGGACCATTCGACGTAAATTCAAGCAAGGGCTACAAATATATCCTCACGTGCACTGAATATTTCACTCGTTGGGTTGAGGAAATCCCTACAAAGAAAGCCACAACCGCAGTTGTGGTAAAGTTCCTAGAAGAAAATATTGTCTCGAGATATGGGTGTCCCCTCAAGCTCACTACGGATAATGCCAAGGCATTCAGTAAAATAGAAATGTCGATTTTCTGCCTCAATCATGGCATAGTGTTGTCCCACTCTTCGAACTACTATCCCTAGGGAAACGGGCTAGCAGAATCAAGTAACAAGAACCTTATCAGACTCCTCAAAAGAATGGTGGGGGGTAATAAGAGAAGCTGGGACAACAAACTTAAGTATGCTGTATGGGCTGATTGAACTACGGTGAAGAGAATAACAGGTAAATCCCCGTTTGAGTTAGTGTACGGACAGGATTGCAGACTCTCCATCAATTTGCAGATCCTTGTTGACTTGTTGCAACAATGCGGATCTGATCAGGAGGCAATCCAAGCAAGGATTGATAAATTAGTCGAACTTGATGAAACAAGAAGAGAGGCTTTTGTCAGGACTGTCATAGAGCAAGAAAGGATAAAGGGGACCTTTGACCAAAATACCCGAGACGAATACTTTAAGGTTGGTGATGTAGTCTTGTTGTGGGATTCACATAAGGAGAAACCCGGAAAGCATGGCAAGTTGGGGAGGATTTGGATGGGCCCGTATAGGGTTGCCAGTGTAGCAGGAAAGGGCTCTGTACGTTTACAGACACTGGAAGGTGAGGAATTGGAACTACCTGTAAATGGGAGGTTTTTGAAACATTACATCCCATTGATAGAAAATGAATGAC
This sequence comes from Larix kaempferi, assembly GCA_027924585.1. Classification (NCBI taxonomy): domain Eukaryota; kingdom Viridiplantae; phylum Streptophyta; class Pinopsida; order Pinales; family Pinaceae; genus Larix; species Larix kaempferi. The sequence continues at coordinate 62,799 of BSBM01000346.1, read as the reverse complement.
CTGAGCCCATGGCTCTCCCTCCTTTTTGCGGCTAATAAGCTCTCGAGAGCAGCAGCCGGTTGTCCCTCGCCTAAGATTGACCTTATCTTTGTCCGACGACCGGTTGACCTTTTTGTTTTGATTCTACATTGCGCCCTTCACACCTTTTCACTTCTGGCGCCCTTTTGTACCATAGTTTCCATTCAGTTACCCTTTTTCACTTTGTTACACCTCATGTGTCGGCCTAATAAAAAATTTAAAATGCTGTGAAGTTAATTTCATTATTGATATATATTTATTTCAGCATTATCATTTCGTTTATTTTTCTGGATTATTATACATGTATATTGTGCGGCCTGACGTGTGGTTTGCAGAGATTGGTATAGCGTCTGCATTTTACAGGACTAGCTACACATTGATGATGATGATGCAGATGGCATGTGGGTGCGTGTACGTTGATGATGATGAGGGGGGTGCTACGGACCAGAGATTCTGTGGTTCTCAAGCACTCTCTCCCTTAGAGCACTTGTCCCAGACGGAGCCAGATGTTATCACATTTTATGTCGGGAGGAGTTTCCACACTACAGACTGTGCGGCCGAGGACCGCACAATACTTTTTTCCAGATCAGGAGATCAGTTTTCTTCAGATGAGGCATTTTTGTTCAGATTGCCCCTAGCAGACATATCAGAGGGGACAGAGAGTTGGACTTACCATCTACCACAGGGTTACCTTTCCTTGCCAGGCTTTGACACAAGCCCATTTGAGACAGTGCCTAGTCTTATTCTGATCAAGATTATCACAGTATAGTGCTAGTTTATTATATGCCCGGATTCAGCAGAGATCCAGCTTAGATACAGGTTCAGTAGCAGCATGTACTGCATATATTGATTATTGCTCATGTTGTACATTAGACTCTTTTATACTTGTTAGTACACTAACTTTGCATGAGATGATATATTTGGTGATCTGGTTATGATGTGATGTGTTTGGGCTCTTGGTGATGTCAGTCCACCCCTCCGGTTAGACTTATGTATATGCACGCTGAGTCATGTCCTACGTACTTGGCATAGACTTGACCACTCAACCCCCTGGGTAGTTGACTTTAGCACCATTATCACTTCCTCCACTCATCCAACTCATTCATGACACTTCTTCCCCTACTTGGATTCTAATTTGTGATCCTGAGGACCCCTTTCCCCACTGATCTCTGAGTTTGCCATGACTCCCTGTTTATTGTGCCTCGGCTCTTTAGTGTGTGAGATACACGGTTAGACCTGGGATTTGCTCCTGTCAGTTGCCCCCGATGTTGCAATGCAGTTAGGATTGTGTAGCCTCACCGGGTGCTCCCCACTTGTCGTCAAAGCATGTATTACCCACCCCCATTACCTTTGCAGTATGAGTGCCATGTTTATATCTTTTGAGATATGTATGTAGCCCAAGAGGGCCATGAAGAAATGAAGAAATGAAGAAATGAAATGTAAATCAGGCTAAAAAGGCCTTTTTGTTGTAAATGTAAAATCTAGCCAAAAAAGGGCTAAGTATGAAACTCATTGTAAAATCCATGCAATGTGTTTATAAACACACATGGATTCTGGTCAGCTATACATGTCAGCATTTGCAGTGGTTATTCCTCACCTAGTCCTGTGGGACAAGGAGGTGAGAGGGAGCAAGGGACAAGCTCAAGATTGCCCCCCTAGAGTCTCAAGTTACGGTTTGCCGGACACCCAGTTTGGTGGCTTTAGAAAAGAACCTCACGGAGTCCTCGGATACGGATATGAGTTGTGGGATACTTGTTAGATGGCTAGTGGTGGTTTCCCTGCACTATACCCATTTGTGAGGCACCGCCCTTCCCTGTGTTCTGTCATGGCACACTTACCTCAGTGGACCCCGCTTTCCCGAGATGTCTAAAGGGTCACATGATCTTCATCCTTGTCTTTCCATATCCTTTTCCTTCTTGTCCACACCACCTAAAGTCAGCAAAATGGTCAATTCTATAGAGATGCAAAGCATGTTAGTCTTTTGGAGGTGGTGGGCCCACTTCACTAGGGCCTTGTACTATTTCGAGATTTAATGAATTTTTTATCACCATGTTATCATTTATTGCTTAGTAATGTACTAACTTGTATAATTGAGCCTTGTCACTTCATGATTGCATACAGGTTTCAGCTAGCACTATTGTTGACCAGATTTGACTTGGTCAAACTGGGTTGACTAGGCAAAAAATGGGCCCGAAAAAATGTTGCAATCGGAATTTCAATTTCGATCATTTATTATCTACAGGGGTTCCATATGAGCATGCAATTGACGGAATTGCAATGGATTTCGCTGGATTCTGACAACAACTGATTACTTCACCAAGTGGGTTGAGGCTATTCCTACCAAGACAACTACTGAGAAGGTTGTTATGAATTTTATTGAAGATAAAATCATCACTAGATTTGGTACCCCTTTGAAGATAACCACCGATAATGCCAAGGCTTTCAGTTCAACAGAAATGAATGATTTCTGTTTCAAATATGGCATTATTTTATCTCACTCTTCCGACTATTATCCACAAGGTAATGGCCTTGCTGAATCCTCAAACAAGAACCTGATGACTATCCTTAAGAAAACTGTTGGTGATAACAAAAGATCCTGGGATAGCAAGATCAAATATGCCCTTTGGGCGGACAGAATTACAAAGAAAAACTCCACTGGAAAGTCCCCCTTTGAACTTGTTTATGGCATCACAGCAACATTACCTCTTAGCATGCAGATCCCCATCTTCAGAATGCTAACTGATTATGACTCTGAGAAGTTAGAGTTGGAAGATAGGGCCAACCAAATCATCGAGCTTGATGAAAATAGAAGAAATTCCTTGGACAAAATGTTGAGACAAAAGGAGAGTATGAAAGCCACATTTGATAAGTCAGCCAAGCCAAGAGCCTTTCAGGAAGGGGACACTGTTCTATTATGGGACAAAAGAAGGGAGAAACCTGGGAAGCATGGGAAATTCGACAGCCTTTGGAAAGGTCCTTTTATTATACGCTGCCAAGTTGGAGATAATTCTTTCGGCCTCAACACTATGGAAGGAGAAATACTGCCTCTTCCTATAAATGGGCAACATTTGAAGCCCTTTTACCGGAACAACATACAAGATGACCAGGGGGTCATCTCAGGACTTCCCTAAACTCTTATCTTTGTACTTTATGTATCATTATTTCTGTATCATAGTGTATTTTTGTACTATAGTTCTTATACATGCTGAAAAAGAAAAGATTTCCATTTTTGTATTGTAAATTTGAAAAGAAAAAAGCAAAAATATAGTTTCATAGTTGATATTTCATTTTGGCATTATTTATCATGTACATGGGAACTAAGACACTTCTCTTTCTGTGCAGGAAAATGATATTCTGGGATTCTCGAACACCTTCTTTGACTCCTAGATCAAGCAAGTGTCCGTCCCGCAGTTGGAGCCAGATGTTATCAACTGATTTGTACAAATAGTTGAAACCTTATTGAGCCGCCAGTGTTGGAACACATCAGTGTTCATTTCCAGAGTATCTGGGTTTCATTGTATTTGGGTCTAGCCAGTTTTGGCTAGCCAGTTTTGTTTTTGAGTCGACATGACCATGGCCCCATGGGGGTTTGTATCAAAGTGTGCTAGTAGGGTCTGAGTGGCTCGGTTCCCCATGACTGGATTATACAACTAAGGTATTCCAGGGAGTTTTTTCACCGTCAGATTATACTTTGATTCAGGCGAAATATAATCTCTTGGTTTTTCTCCCGCTTCCTCCAAAGCTGGAATGCCCGATTTTGGAAATTTGGCCATGGGGGGTTATTAGGGTCCAACTATAATGTATAAACCTACTAGACACTATTAGAATAGGTTTTGGTCATGTCCTAGGTCTCTAGGACCCCCAGAAAAAATTTCGAAAAATTTTTACCGGACGCGTCGAAATTTGGGGTTTTTAATTTTTTTTAAATTTTAATTAAATTTCTCTATAGTTTAAATAGAGAAATTTGGGTCTGTAATTATGTCAGTCATCCGGGGTTCGATTTTAGTGTTTGATGGCTCGTTTCATAAGCCAAAAATCACACATGACCCGTGGAGCAGCTAAACCCAACTTTCGGATGTCAATTCAGCCTCATAATTAATATTTTCTCTGAAAAGTCATTTACAGAGAAATTATTAATTAAAATAATAAAATTGAATATTTTGGAGATAATCCAAATCTCTCCAAAATTAATCAATTTGATTAAAATAAAAGGCTAAATGACATGGCAATGGACATTTATGAGGATTCCAATCAACTCCCAGTCACTCCAATCAATTATCCAGTCACCAGAAAGTTATCCACTTGAGCAAATTCGCCCTCCTCATGCAAAACTCGAGTTTGATGTGTTGTAAATTGATGATTGGGTGGTGGTTTGCATTAAAGCCTAAGGTAGGTGACAAAGTGTCCTCAGACACATAACTTTATTAATGAAGAAGGAAAATAATTACATCACAGAGATGTGAGGGCTAAATCCCGAAAGATTACCTCACATGGAAAACTCGATGGATTTAAATATCCAAAGAGTAACAACTAATTTACCGTTACCAAAACTAACTAAGGGACACCTCACATAATCACGTGAGTGTGTAGATGCCCTTTTACATTTATTAAACTAAACTTCTATTTATTACATTTTTGGATCATAATTCCTAACAATCCCCCCTTTGATCCAAAAATTCTTTTGAACAAATACCAAGTTCATTTCTAAACTTATCAAATTTGACCCTTCCAAGAGATTTTGTAAAAATATCTGCAGTTTGATCTTCTGATGGACAATACTTTGGCTTGATGATTTGTTTGACGACGAAAGCCCGAATGTAATGATACTTAGTATCCACATGCTTAGTTTTTGAATGAAAAACAGGATTTTTGGCTAACTTGATTGCTGACTGATTATCAATAAATAATGAAGTTGCTTCTTTCTGATCAACTTTGAGGTCTTGCAAAATCCTTCTTAACCAAACTATCTCACAAGCAGCTTCCCAAGCTGAAATATATTCTGCTTCTGCTGTAGAATTTGCAATTGTATCTTGCTTTTTACAACTCCATGCCACTGCAGCTGATCCCATATTCATTAAGTAACCTGAAGTAGATGCCCTGTCATCAACATCTCTAGCAAAATCCGCATCTGAATAGCCAACAAGCTTGAAATTTTTGTTTCTTTTAAACTCAAGTCCAAAATCCTTTGTTCCTTGAAGATACCTTAACACCCTTTTTGCTGCATTCCAATGACTTTCTCTAAGTTCCTGCATATATCTAGAAAGTATGCTAACTGCATAAGATAGATCAGGACGAGTATTCATCAAGTAAATGAAACATCCAATTAACTGTCTATATCCAGTACAATTTACAAGTTCCCCCCCTTCAAACTTAGAAAGTTTTAAATTTTGCTCCATGGGAGTAATCGCTGGTTTACATTCCTCCATTCCAAACTTCTTCAATAATCCAGATATGTACTTAGCTTGAGAAATAAATATACTCCCTTCCTGCTGCTTTACTTCAACTCCAAGATAGTAATGAAGTAAACCCAAGTCTGTCATTTCAAAACCTGTTTGAAGTTCTTTCTTAACCTGAAATATATGATCATTATTGTTACCTGTTATGAGCAAATCATCAACATACATAACCAAAATGACTAAGTTGTTTTCCTGGATTCGAACATACAAAGTATCATCTGAATCACTACGAAGAAAACCAACTTTCTGTAGGTAGGCATCCATTTTTGCATACCAAGCTCTGGGAGCCTGTTTCAATCCATACAATGCCTTAACTAGTTTACAAACTTGATTTTCTTTCCCTGGAACCTCAAAACCAGGAGGTTGAGTCATATAAACATCCTCTTGTAGATCACCGTTTAGAAATGCACTTTTTACATCCATTTGATGCACTTTCCATCCATTTTGTGCAGCTAAAGCTAGCACAATCCTGATAGTATTCCATTTCGCTGTTGGAGCAAAAGTTTCTTCATAATCAATCCCTTCTTTCTGAGCAAAACCCTTTGCCACCAATCTTGCCTTATATTTATCAATATCTCCATTTGCTTTGTACTTAATTCTGTAAACCCACTTACAACCAATGGGTTTAACATCATGTGGACAATCAACTATTTTCCAAGTCTGATTCTTCATTACTGCATCATACTCACTTTGCATGGCAATTTTCCATTCATCATACTCAACTGCTTCATTAAAAGTAGTTGGTTCAACAACTGAAAGAGCAAAATTTCCTGAACCCGTATTAGAACTCCTTGTACCTGTTTTGCCTTTTTCATCAGACTTAACATCCTGAAGTAACTTAGTTGCCCATTTTGGTTTCTTCTTTTCAATGTTAACTTGATTTGAATCATCCAAGTTAACTTGTGAAGAATTCAAAGTATCTTCAACCTGTTCATCATCCTGTACTTCCGAAGTGAGATCAAACCATTGTTCATTCCTTGTCTTATTTAAGTGTTGCATCCTTAATTGTTCCTTAGTTACTTTTTCCTCTAAGTGACGAAGTTGTTTTACAACCTCTTCTACACTTAAACTTTCAGTTTCATCAAAAATCACATCCCTGCTGACAATAAACTTTCCATCTGACAGAAGCCTATACCCCTTTTTCTCATGAGAATAACCAATCAACATGCACTTAACACTTCTAGACTCTAACTTCTTTCGTTTTTCTTTTGGGACAAGTGCATAACAAACTGAACCAAAAACTCTCAAATGTTTGACCATAGGTTTGAATCCATACCAAGCCTCAAAAGGAGTTATTCCATCAAGTGATGATGAAGGAGATCTATTCCTCAAATAAACTGCTGTATGAACTGCTTCTGCCCAATAACATGATTTCAACCCTTTGAAAAATAACATTGCTCTAGCCATACCCAATAAAGTCTGATTCATCCTTTCTGATACTCCATTTTGCTGTGGAGTATAAAAATTGGTCAACTGTCTTTTAATCCCTTTTTCCTGACAATAAGTCAAAAAATGATTTGATGTAAACTCACCACCATTATCAGTTCTCAAAGTAGCAATCTTTTCCTTTGTTGCCGTTTCAACCAAATTTTGAAATGACTGAAACTTTTCAAACACTTCTGATTTTTCCTTCAAAAAATACACCCAAACCATTCGGCTAAAATAATCAATAAACAACAAAAAATATTTACAACCACCAAGTGAAGTTTCCAAAGGACCACAAACATCACTATGAATAAGCTGTAATCTCCTTGTTGCTCTCCAAGTGCTTTTTGAAAAAGCTATCCTTCTCTGTTTGCCATAAATGCAAGCTTCACACTTTGCATTTTCCTTCCGAAAAGTAGGCAACCCCTTTACCATTCCTTGTTTTTGAAGCTGTACAAGACTGTCAACATTCAAGTGCCCAAAACGAATGTGCCACAATCGGATAGGTGAAACATCAGTTTCAACTAAACCTGCAAATTCCTTCAAATGTTCCTTTGATCTAGGAATGACTGTTCCCTTCATCCTAAGAAGCTTTCCGTCTTCATAACCTGTCATAACTGGTTTGTATGCATCCATTGTTGAATTAACAAAAAGGATACCACCTTCCATTACAATTTGATGTCCTAATTGGCGAATGACAACTAAAGACAACAAATTTTTCTTAAATGTAGGCACATACCAAACATTAGAAATCAATCTTTCTCCAATTCCAGGCAAATCAACCTTAACTGTTCCTTTTCCTTGTGGTAAATGAATAGAATCATCTGCAAGAAAAATAGAATTTAAATGACAATCTTCATAACTCCAAAAGAAATCTTTCCTATATGTCATATGCTGAGTAGCCCCTGTATCCATAATCCAAGCATCTTCAAAATCATTTTTGAAACAATAAGAAGACTGAACAAAATTCACTGATTCCAACTGATGAACTTGAACAAAATCCATTGATTCTGATTGTCCAAGTGCTGTAAAGACATATTCACAATTTTCACTATCATCTGCATGAGCATAATGTGCCGCTGATGAAGATTCTTTAGATTCTCTTTCTTTTAGAATTTTTTCAAATGAAACTCTACAGTCTGAAGCATAATGTCCAACTCTATTACAACGAAAACATGTGACCTGTTTATTAGCTCTTCCTCTTCCAGAGACCTGTTGGTTACCTGAACCTCTTCCTCTTCCAGAAAACTGTGACTGTGTACTTTCAAATTCTTTAGAACCTCTTCCTTGATTTCTTCCTCTTCCTCTTCCGCGACCTCTTCCTCTTCCAAAACCCTGACCACGACCTCTATTTGAATTTTGAAAAGCTTTCTGATCATGGCCTTTTTGATGATTACCTGGAGACTGTTTGCTAGTACTTGCAACCAAAACATCTTCTCCTGCTTGCTTTGTTTGACCAAAATTTTTTTCATGTGTGGCAAGTAATTCACTTAGTTCATCAAAAGAAATTTTATCCAATTTATTTGTAATTTGTAAAGTTTCCAAAAAATGCTTATATATCTCAGGCAATCCTGCGATCAAAATGGTCACCATCATGCTGTCTTCAATTTTATCAAAACCAACTCTTGAAATTTCTTGTTTGATATTTTTTAATCTAGAAATGTACTCCATGACATCACCTCCTGAAGACATTTTTTGTTGAAACAACTTCAATTGAAGATCAATTTTCTTAGCTTCACTTTGATAATCAAATAAATCTTTCAATGTCTTCCAAGCTGACCACGCATCAGAACTATTTTCAATATGCACATAAATATCATCAGAAACAGTACTGTGAATCAATGCTAAGGCCTTTTCATCTTTTACTTCCCACTTTGCAAGCTGATCATGATTAGTTGGTTTGGTAGGCTTAGCATTACAGAAACCCTTCCACAATTCATTGTAAATAAGAGTGCTTTGAATATGACGACTCCAAACTTTATAATTTTTCAATCCTTCCAACTTGTCAGATTCATTAAAAAGACTTATAACTTTAGACATTGTAAAAAAATAATAAACACCTTGTAACTCCAGAAGATGTGTATTATGCAAATCTTATAGCTCCAAGCATTAAAGAAAGCACCTTATATCACCAGAAGAAGTAAACAATGACCTTATATCACCAATGGAAGATTTTATGCAAAAATATCACCACCAACATGAAAAGAAAATTACTCATCAACAAGAGTCACCATGGAAGAAATGCTGCAAGAAACACCACACACCATGCAAAAAAAAGCTATAGGGGCTTGGCCTTGACCCACTTATAGCCTCAAGAAAAGAATTTGATAGAGCTTCACTTTGCTCTAATCAAACCTTGAGTGAAAATACAAATACTCCTTATGACACCAACAATGCTCCTTATTACTCCAATGCCCAATAAAAAAAAAATTACACCTTATCACTCCAAAAAATAACAAATCTTTATAGGTGAATTGGAGAGATACAATATTGTTGAGTGGGAGGTCACAAGATCGAGTCCCATCAACTTCAAAACCTTTTTCTTCTTAGTATAAAAAATCTCCAAAAATAAAAATTAATAATAAAATACCTTATCTCTCCAAAACAACTTATTCACTTTTCAAAATATTACATAAATATTGAATTAAATGAAAAGTGAAAAAATTATACAAGATTGTGAACTCTTCTTCTACGCTGGAGTTTTGTTGGAGTTTTGCTGGATCTTTCCTCCCTTCACGATGGCTTCCTGCCTTCAGTTCACGCAGGCTCCTGCAGACTCGGTGGTGGCTGGATCTTTTTCATGGGCTTCACACAGGCTTCACGCTGGGCTCAGATAACGGTCCTTCCTCCACAACCTGCTCTGCGAAAATCCAGCCTCTGGAACGTTCAGAGTGCAAACAAATATATCATAATCAGACAAAGAATAAGAAGACGACGGAGACAGCCTTGGATTTATCAGAATTTGTGTCTATTTGGGTTCAAATAACATGACGATATTCTTTCTCCAAATGGAAATGTCCACTCTGACCTACACTCATAACGGATCCAACACTTAGCCTTTGACCATACTTGAAAATAAAGAGCCTGCTCTCGATGGTTTCAGCAGCCCATGCAGCTCGACTGCTCCTATCATGTCTCCACGGTCACTACCAGCACTCCCGTCGTCGCACTGATATGTGTTTTCAAGGTGGATCCGCTATCACAAATCAACACCACCACGCTGTGCACCGGGCATGACTCATCTCACATCACCAATGGGACCCGCAGATCATTGTGTGGCTACAGGAAACTCCTCTCAGCACTCCACCTCTGTGTTATTCCAAGACGGGCACGCAGTCTCCACGACCAACACGTACGTCAGTCAAGGAAGAGAGGTATAAGGAGGAGTTGGAAGAGCGAATTATCTCACTTACTGCTTCATTATTTGATGGACTGTCACAGGGTTCAAGAAAGGATCGCTTGTTGAGCAATTTTGTGGAGAGCGAATTTGAAAAGGTTGACAGACTAATGGAATTATATATCAGGTATGCTGATCGGGTAAAGGCAGAAATTGAGCGGATGGATCGGCTCCAGCTTGATGATTTAGAGTTAAAGATACAATCGGAAGCTAGAATCTGGGCTCTATACTCTTCAACTAATTGCTGTGATTCTTAGGTCACTTATGATATATTTAATAAATGAAGACCGGATCGCTATCCGAAGCACTTATAATGAGAAAGTAAAGAAAACCTGCCAATCTGTGGCTAGGAGACACTAGAATGCAGAAGAGAAAGTATGGCCATTTCCAAAGAATGCACTGGACGATCTTCTATATTCTTTAGACATGATATCTTCACTTTCTATCATTTTTGTAAAAATTCTCTTCCACAAAAATTTTTAAATAATCTTGCCTTAAAAAAAATAATAATATTTTACTCTCTCCAAGTAAAAATTCTGCAGAGATTCTTTTTAGCCCAAAAGAATAGGAAGCATTAACTTACGGTTAAAATTTCGCTATTCCAAAACCTTGAAAGTCACCTTCTTCAAACAACCTTTAGCACCTTCCAACCAGGTTCCAACCAGACCAAGCTTCAACCGCGTGCTCTGATACCACTTTGACAAAGTGTCCTCAGACACATAACTTTATTAATGAAGAAGGAAAATAATTACATCACAGAGATGTGAGGGCTAAATCCCGAAAGATTACCTCACATGGAAAACTCGATGGATTTAAATATCCAAAGAGTAACAACTAATTTACCGTTACCAAAACTAACTAAGGGACACCTCACATAATCACGTGAGTGTGTAGATGCCCCCCCCCCCCCTTTTACATTTATTAAACTAAACTTCTATTTATTACATTTTTGGATCATAATTCCTAACAGTAGGCGCCCTCATGACTCACCAATCAATCCAAAGTTTGGCTCCTTGTTGAGATTCGAGTTACACCTACCATCACCACGTGTTCCTACCTCAACTAGCTCGCAATCCCTTTAATTCCTCACGTCAATCCTCATATGAGCTCGAGTCTAGCCTTGTTGGACCTTGCCTATTGGTTGTGATACATCCCATGCTTCTACCATTCGAGTTATTGCCTACCACATTACACTTGGCTCCGAGTTACACCTACCATATTACACTTGTCTCTCCATCCTCTAACTCGCACCTTCCATTATCCTCACGTCAACCTACCATGCCTCACGTGGATCCTTGTTGGAAGGTGTTTATTGGTTATTGATACATCTAAACCTACCACCCAAGTCGAGTTTGCCACATATCCAATCATACCTACCACACAAACTCGACTTTGTCTATTGTCTTTTGCTCCAAGCCCTCTCATGATTGGAATTCGATCTACTTGTTTATTGCCAATTCGACCTAGGGTTTTATCTTAGGATTTAGTATAAGGAGAGGCCCATTAGGGGCTATTATCTCATGGAGAATTTGTGCAAAGTTACTCTGAGAAAATTGTATCAAGCTTTTGTTTTGAACTTATGAATAAAATATTTCGACTTTGGAGGTCCATGGATTCTTGTTCATTATGATGAATTCGTCATGGTTGAGGTGATCTCTTTCTAAGTACTTCTTTTTCAATACTTATATGTGGTGATCAAATGCTAGCTTTAGAGGTCTATTTATAGAACATAAGATTTGTCATTTGTATTGTCAATTTGATTCATTATGCAACGATTATCAAAGTGATATGAGTAGGACGTAGTTGGTTATACCAATATTGATAGAGCTTTGATTCTCTTAGCATACTAGTTGTTTTGATCTCACTTTGGTATTGAGTTTGTTGTGCTTGATCAGGTTTCACAAATTTGAAGAAGGGAATGAGTTCGGTTACATCTATCCCAAGCTTCAATCAACTTTTGTTTGGGTTTAACATTTTGTGATTGCAGGATCTAGATCTACAAAGCTTGTTGTCTTTGTCATAAGAGGAAAACCAGGGTTTCTCTTGCTTATATCCATCAACAAAAATCTTCACTTTCAAAATTGGTTACTAGAGTTAGGCCTTAGATCCTTCACCCTTTGGCTTTCCTCCCATTCATCTTCTCCCTTCATCCATCTCATCCAAGCTTCTTTTTCCCTCTTTCCATTCTTGTTTAGCCCTCTTCTCCATTTCGTCCTAGCTCTTTTAGGGCTTCCTCTATTGCTCTCGTCCCACCTCCATTCTGCCCTATCTCCCATACCTTTCGTTTTTGCTCATCTTTCCTCCTCGTCCATTTTCATATCAGCCCTAAACACATAAAAAACACATCAAAACAAACAACAAAAAACAATCAAGTGATTAGATGTTAGCTAGGTGTTAGTTTTTTTTTTTGCATTTGTAGATCTTACTTTGTATCATTTGCTTTTGTTAGAATCTAGTTAGTTTGTTAAACTAGCTAATTGGCATTTCAAAGTCTAAACACTCATATCTCATGACATGCTAGATTAGCTACTAGCTTTGTTGGAAATTTGATAGTTAATTACATTGTTAGGGGTGATTATCATAGATCTTTTCCTAAGTTACCGTCTAGTCTCAAATTTTGTCAACATGCATTGAACTCCATATCTTGTTGTGTTGTTGGCTGCCATTACAAACTTTGGTTGACTGTTAAAATCCTTGTGGGCTGCCATACATCCATTGTTGACTGTCCTATAGACTGTTGGCTGCCTTTTGAGCATTGAGAGGGTTGTTAAGACCTTAAGGACTGTTATAACATTTTGTGGGCTGCCATCTCACGCATCTTAATCGACTGTCATAAACACCTTCCCTGTTGAGTGCCAACTTAAACATCATTAGGATGACTGTTATAAGTCCTTGACCGCCATTCAAACTTTGACTTTGACTGTCCTAAAATGATGTATTGACTGCCACCCCACAGTTAGGAAGTCTATTTGGCTGCCAGCATTTGATTAGACAGTCCTAGGTGAGTACAAAGTAGTCATTTGAAAATCTTATTATTGGCTGCCACTTCACTTTTTTCATTCTTTTGGTAAATAGCTAGTGTCATTTTGTTATTTAATTTACTAATGCTAATGGGTATTGGAGCAATTATTTTGTTATAGACTTTTTTTTCAGGGAGTAGAAGTCAAGAAACTTCAAGGCGAGAAGCCATTAAAAACACAAAAAGGACAAACAAGCAAAGCTAGATCCCTCTTATCCTTTGTAAAAGCCATTGAGGGCTTCATTTTTTCCAATTTTTATAAGTTATTCATAGATAGTCATTAAAGACCTTCCAAGGATTTTCCCTTGAGGCACTTGTAAAAGATTAATAAAATTTATATTGGAGAGGTCCTCCATTCTTGGGTTTTCTTCCCCATTTGGGGAAGAGTGTTGGGTCTCGGAGATTTGATTTAGCTTAGATTTGTGATCTCATATTCTTAGATTAGTATTTTGCTTAATAAGTCATTCAAAGTTATCTTCCATATTCACTTACCCCCATGCTTTCCCGAGTAGGGTCTTTGACCTGAAAGAGATTCTTGGGTAGTTTAGTTTTATTTTTGCATTTATCTTGCTTCTCTTCCAAATCCTTCAGCCGGAAGTTGTATCCTTGAGATTTTGTCTCAAGGGCAGGACCACATAGATTGTGGTTACTCTTCCATCCCCGTCGGTTTCCTTGGCAGAGCTTTCAGCTAGCTGGAAGTTCTCAAGTGCAGGCGGTTCTAGTGGTTGATCCTGTTTCGGGGATCAATCCCACCTAGTAGATTAAAGTTTGTGTGGTAGAACACTAGATTTATTTATCTTGCAAGCATTATTGTTAGTGGCAATTTATATCTTGTGATCAATACTACTGCTTAAAATCTGTTTCAAGTTAAGATATACTGTTACTACTTTCTTTCTGCTTCTTAAAATAAACCAAAGTCTCTTGAACTTGGCCAAATCCAAGTCAAGAGCACCCTCTATCGGAGGGCATCTTAGTTTCTTGCATTTCCCTGCATTAGGCATTGTTAATCTAGCAAGTCTCTTGAACTGTGGTCATAAGACCAAGTCAAGAGCGCTCTCTGTCGGAGAGTTGAACAAGGTTTTCTAATAATAAAAATTTTCCACTCATACACCCTTTAATTAATTTACCTTGGTTTCTGTCCTACACCCATATGCTCTGCCAACCGGAAACGGTTGGGCTTAGTACTCAGAAAGGTGGAAGGACTTGATAATTTACAAGTGAAAATCTAATTAAAACTTTCACCCCCATAACCAACAAACCGGCGTTGACATAAAGTATTTTAATCGGTTCTCAGGGGGAGGCGCCGGACCGCCCAATCTGCGACATGGTGGCTGGTTAGCATTGCGCGCCTTGCCGTGATTCCAGACAGGCCCCGACACGTCTCTTAAAGGAACTGCTTAAAACTACTTTCCGGACACTCTTTGAACATCCTTGGTTTTAGCCCTAATAATCAAGACAATTAAAACTTTGAATTTACCAAGATAAGCTGCACAACGTTCTCACAAACTTTCAATTCAAGCACTTGTGTCAAATTTTCACAATTCATGCTTAATTTTTGACTCCATAAGGCACTGGTCCTTTATCTTATATTTTTTTTGCCTAAATATCAACATTGGAGTATCTGCTTATATTTCGTGAAAAGTAATTTACTTATTGCCCAAGTGTATCTTTCATCTTGTATTTGCAACGTGGATTGCGTTATCTTGTCTTATATTTAATTTTTATAATTGTCTATCATTTCAAAAAACTCCTAAATAACACCCATCCGCATCACTACATCAAAAACACTTAAATACACAAAGAGCCTTAGACAACTCTTTTTTAGGGACTACCCCCCTTGGCTTCGTTAGGAGTTTTGCCTAAACGGAGGAGCTGGGATTCAGGTGACAGTACCTGGCTCATTGCTTGCCCCCAAGGCCACACCTCTCTCACTTGTAGTGAAGAGACAGCTTTCGAAAGATTTCCGCTGCTGGTGTGCATATGGGCGGACAACAGGGTCCACGATCGCATTGCAACAAACGGTTTGGCAATTCGGGCAATAAAAGTGGGTCAAAAGCCCAATTTTCAGCTTCAGCCATATAAACCAGCAGAACATACATAGAAATCAAAATTTGACTAAGGCAACTATAGGCAAATGGAAAAATCAATGGTTGGAAAAGGTAAAGGTAATTTCTAAGGTAATTTTGGTAATGTTTAGACATTATATTTTGTGTTGTGGGGCCCTCATTTGCCTAGCTCACCATGAGGGGCGAATTTGCCTATAGGGGCCGTTTTTCCACTTAGCAAAACTCATAATTTTGGTGTTTTATTGTATTTGGACCATAGTGTATTGGTATGGGGGGCTAAAACAGCCCATAGGCACCACCCAACCACTATTGTATTGATTTTATGGGCCCCACTCTCCACTTGGGCGTTTTTGAGGGTAACTCGCCCCCCCTCTTGAGAGTGATCTCCTCCATTCGTTTTTGATGGTTGGGGATTGATCTCAACCCTTCATTTTGGGGGGAAATAGGTATTGAGAGCTGCATTCCTCTATAAGATAGAGCACTCCCCCATTTTGTATCTCTCTTGGCATTTTTTGGACTTGGAGTAGAAGAGAAAACGTTGTTGCTCTACTTTGCTCTTGTGTGATAGCTTCTTGATCTTGTTGATTGCCATACTATCTTGATGCACTAGTTGTAGTGGGTGTATGATTTCAGCATTGTTTTACTCACCATTGTTTGCAGCAAGCTCAAAATCATGGAGGAGGGCGCCCCATTTGGCTTCCATTGGTGCTCCACTCTCCAGGTTGACCACAAAAGGGAAGTGTTTTTGCTGTTTTCAGTCAAGCATTTCTCTCATTTTTATTTGTGTTGTTTTATATTTCATTTTTTTGCCAATACTAATTTGATCTACTGTCTATTGGTGTTTGTAGGCAGAGGAGACGAGTTGGTGGGGAGAGAGCAAAATCGTTTTCAACTGGGACTCCTCCAACTGCTTCAATTTGATCTTCGGGACGTATCAGCCTCTTCAAAATCAGAAATATCAGTCATTTCCAAGTAGGTGTATTTTCTTCTTCTCCCACATTTCAATTTCTAATTCTTGTTCAAGAGAGAAACTCATTAAAAAAACCCTAAAAATTGGTAACTTAGGATTTCACTGTAGGAACTTGTTTTAATTAATAACCCAGTAATGATATATGCCTAAACTCCCATATCTCAAGTTTCATTCGAATCCGACCCCATTTACCCTTAGAATTAGGCGCTGGTCACCTGTTGAATTCGCCCCCCTTGGGCATTTCAGCCAATCTTACTGTTGGGTAAATTTTGGGGTTGTGGGTAGTCTTGATTCCATCTTAGAACGCCATTTTACCGTAAGGAATCAAGTTTCAAATCTTTTGGACTCCATTTGCCCATAATTTTAACACTGGTCCACCTGGCAAAAACGCCCCACTTGGGCGTTTTTCTCTTGCTGCTTAATTGGGTTGATTTGGGGTTCTGGGTACTTCTGATTTGGGTTTCAATTGTCATTTTACCTTAGGAAATCAAGTACCATCTTCTAGAAGTGATCATAAACACCATTTTCTTGCTTCCCTAGGTCCACTTGACTCATTATTCAACCATTTCCCTGGGCAGTTCATTATAGCACATCACTTCTATTTTTATAGCTCCCTGTTATCAACTGATTTGTACAATAGTTGAAACCTTATTGAGCCGCCAGTGTTGCAACACATCAGTGTTCACTTCCAGAGTATCTGGGTTTCATTGTATTTGGGTATAGCCAGTTTTGTTTTTGAGTCGACATGACCATGGCCCCATGGGGGTTTGTATCAAAGTGTGCTAGTAGGGTCTGAGTGGCTCAGTCTCCCATGACTGGATTAAACAACTAAGGTATTCCAGGGAGTTTTTTCACCGTCAGATTATACTTTGCTTCAGGCG
Source organism: Larix kaempferi (assembly GCA_027924585.1). Lineage (NCBI taxonomy): Eukaryota > Viridiplantae > Streptophyta > Pinopsida > Pinales > Pinaceae > Larix > Larix kaempferi. The sequence goes on along the minus strand of BSBM01000346.1, from coordinate 45,567 downwards.
AAATATAATCTCTTGGTTTTTCTCCCGCTTCCTCCAAAGCTGGAATGCCCGATTTTGGAAATTTGGCCATGGGGGGTTATTAGGGTCCAACTATAATGTATAAACCTACTAGACACTATTAGAATAGGTTCTGGTCATGTCCTAGGTCTCTAGGACCCCCAGAAAAAATTTCGAAAAAAATTTACCGGACGCGTCGAAATTGGGGTTTTTAATTTTTTAATTATTTTTAAATTTTAATTAAATTTCTCTATAGTTTAAATAGAGAAATTTGAGTCTGTAATATGTCAGTCATCCGGGGTCCGAATTCAGTGTTTGATGGCTCGTTTCATAAGCCAAAAATCACACATGACCCATAGAGCAGCTAAACCCAACTTTCGGATGTCAATTCCGCCCCGTAATTAATATTTTATCTGAAAAGTCATTTACAGAGAAATTATTAATTAAAATAATAAAATTGATTATTTTGGATATAATCCAAATCTCTCCAAAATTAATCAATTTGATTAAAATAAAGGGCTAAATGACATGGCAATGAGCATTTAGGAAGATTCCAATCAACTCCAGTCACCCATCCAGTCACCAGCAAAGAATCTCCTCAAGCTAATTCGCCCTCCTTCATGGGAAAATCGATTTAGTGATGTGTCAGTCATTGTTTGGGTTGATGGTTTGCATTTAAGACATGAGGTGGGCGCCCTCATGACTCACACCATCCACCATATCTTGGCTCCTTCACAATTCGAGTTGCACCTACCATTCCCCACGTGTTGCCTTCACAACTAGCTCGCATGAGCATATCCCTCACGTCAATCCTTTAGGGATCCACGCCATTCCTTGTTGTTACTTGTTCATTGGTTAGTAGATATGTTGATTGGCTTGGCTTTTGATCAAAGTCGAGTTAGTGCCTACCTCTACCACGTGCCATCCAATGAACTAGCTTCAACCTCCCTCACAACCAACTCGCAATCCCCTAGATCCTCACGCATATCCTACCTTCCTCACGTCAGTCCCTAGCAAGCTCGAGTTTTATCCTTGTTGGAGCTTTCTCGTTGGTTGTGATGTATCCTTGGCTCTCACTCATACGAGTTAGTACCTACCCGTGCCACTTGCCCTCCTTTGAGCTAGCTCGCAACCTACCACATCCAAGCTCGCCCTCTCCACATTGGCTCACGTTTTCCTCACCCTAGCTCGCACTTCCCTTGTGTAGCATGCCCATTCGTTGTATCTCCTTCACAAAGTCGAGCCCTTTGCCACATAATGCCAATCTCACCAAACACCAACTCGACTTTGACCATGTCTCTTGCTCCAAGCCTTTGATTGATTGGAATTTGACCTCATGCTCACCACCAATTCGACCTAGGGTTTTGGCACTTAGTTTTAGTATAAAGAGAGGCCCATTTGGGTTGTTATCTCATGGAGAACTTGAGGCAAACTTACTCTGCCAAAATTGTATATGTGTTATAGCATTTGCTAATTGAAATAAAGTGGCTTTGGAGGTCCATATGGTGTGTTGATCTTGTTCATGGAAGGTGCTTCAAATTAAATCAAGGTGATATTGTGTTATGTTTTTTATTTACATGTCCCAAGTTTTGATCAAATTATTTAAGCTTAGAAGACTTTTCCAAGTCCATAGGGTGGGCATTTGGGTTCAATTTGTCCATTGATGTTGGGTTGTTTGTGATTGGGAAGTAGTGGATTGTAGTCGGAAATACTAACACTCTTCTTATCCCATTCAACTTGGCATACTATATTTGATCAATCTTGTTTGTAAGTGATACATTTTGCAGATCTAAAAAGTTTATGAAGAGGAGTTGGAACTAGGTTGTCTCCTCCATCTTTTCAAAGAACAAATCTTTCCATTAACATTCATACATTGCAGGATCTCTCAAAGTCGATCTCACAACACCAAGATGGTGGCATAAAGGGGTTTGATTTCAAAAAATCCATCTCTCATATTCAAAACATTGTTTATTGGTTACTTTGGGCTTTCATTTCTTCAAGCCTTCTCATTTGCTCTTTGAAAGTTTTATATTTGCATGCTAAGCCACTTCTAGCCCCTCTAGCTTTGATCCAAGATTGCCTTGTCTTCAAGCTATAGTTTGGAAATCCATAAGGTTGAAGTTCCTTCAACCTTGGGGAATAACTTGGGATTTGCTCCCTTGTGCTCTCTTCAACACTCGCTGTCGGCGTATCACCGGTTAACCGGAGGATTTCCAAGGCGGTGTTCTATTACCTCAAGTGTTCCACTTGTAGCCCTTTGCCCTTGTCTTGCTTTTTCATCCTCCTTTGCCCTAGTTTTCTCCCCTTTCTCATTTACATTTGCCTTCTAGTCTCTCCCTTTCCATAGCTTTCGTCCCACTTCTTTTTCCCTTTCTCCCTCTTGCATTCGTTTCTCTCAACCATTGCTCCTTTCGTCCTACCTTACCTTCCTCCTCTCGTCCATATCTTATTCATCTCCTCCTTCCATTCTTTTCCTTCTTGGTTTTTTGCCTCTCTTCCCATCGTCCATCCCCACTCGCCCTACAACATAAAATACAACAAAATACAAAACATAGAACAAGTTAAAGGTTGGTTTTGTTAGACTTATTTTATGATCATAGATCTTGTCCTTTGATTGAAGTAGATTAGATCTCAATCATTTTGCTTGAGTAGCTCCTAGTACATGCTTTAGAAATAGTGTTATAACTTGCATCTAGTATCTATTAATAAAAGTCCTTAACTTTATTTCAAAGACAAACACATTGGCACATAGGATAGTGTAAAATTTTATGGTTGCATGTTCATTCCCACCATTTTTTGGGGCACTTTTGTTCGCTGGTCCGTTTCACCATAGTTAACATTTTATGATAAATTTTTATGCATTCCACATTTTGGAGTTAAAATTCCGAATTTAGACTCAACTAGTTGCAAGTTTTGGCTTTGTATTTTGCTAATGGTTAATGGGTGCCTTGTTTAGATGTTCTTGAACTTGTGTAGGCATTTGAGAGAGAAGTACTTGATAAGATCTTGAAACAGGAGGATCAAAGCAAAACAAAGTGAAGGATCCATGAAAATGACCTAAACTTGATACACTTATCCTTTGTAAAAAGCTTATAAGAGCTAGCCTTGTATTTCCATTTTGCTTCATTCTCTAAAGACCTTGCAAGGTTTTAAACCCAAGGCATCTGTAATCTTTCAATAAAAGTTTCAAGTGGAGGAGGCCTCCACTTTCTTGGTCTTCTTCCCCATTTGGGGAAGAGTGTTGGGTCTTGTGGTGTGGTTTAACTTGGTTTATGTTTCCATGCTCTTAGATTAGTTTCTATTTCGCTAAGTAACTTGTTTATTTATCTTCTATATTTTACTTACCCCCATGCTTTCCCGAGTAGGGTCTTGAACCTGAAAGAGATTCTTGGGTAGCTTAGTTTAATTTTTATCATTATATTGTTTCTCTTCCAATCCTTGACCAGAGAATAGCTAACTTTGGGATCGTATCCCAAAGGCCACATAGTTTTGTGGTAGCTTCTCGCTCCCCCATCAACTTCTTGTGGACATCCAGCTAGCTGGAAGGTTTCCAGGATTGGTGGTTTCTAGTGGTTGATCTTGTTCGGAGATCAATCCCACCTAGTAGATTAAAGTTTGTGGTAGAACACTAAATTTATTTATCTCGCAAGTATTTCGTGTTAAGCATTAAGTTATATCTTTCAAGTTTATCAAGTGGTTTCATCTTTTAAAAGTTATTTTACTGCTTTCACAACACAAATACTTTTGCTTCCTTAAAATAAACCAAAGTCTCTTGAACTTGGCCAAATCCAAGTCAAGAGCACCCTCTATCGGAGGGCATTTTAGTCTTGCATCATCCCTGCATTAGGCATTGTTAATTTAGCAAGTCTCTTGAACTGTGGTCATAAGACCGAGTCAAGAGCGCTCTCTGTCGGAGAGTTGAACAAGGTTCTTTTAATAATAAAATTTTCCACTCACACACCCCTAATTAATTTATCTTGGTTTGTCCTACACCCGTATGCTCTGCCAACCGAAAATGGTTGGGCTAGTACTCAGAAAGGTGGAAGACTTGATAATAACGATCGATAAACTTAATTAAAATTTTTACCCATAACCTCAACCAAGGCAAAATACTGTTCTTCCCACGAGGGGTGACGCCGGATTCCCACTGTCAGACTCAGGGGCGGTTCAAACATTGGACACCAATCCTTATCGAATCTGGGTGCTTCCGACAGGTCATTCAGGGTTGCCAGTATCTTTCTTGGGTAGGGTTCTACCATCTTCTGATACCTTTGGTTTTAGCCTTAATAAACAAGACAATTAAAACTTTTAATTTACCAAGATAAGCTGCATAACGTTCTCACAATTTTTCCATTTCAAGCACTTTCGTCAAGTTTACAATCGCTTTTATTTTCTGACTCCATAAGGCACTGGTCCTTTATCTTATATTTTGTTTGCCTAAATATCAAACATTAGAGTATTTGCTTATATTTACATGAAGTGATCTGTTTATTGCCCAAGTGTATCTTTCATCTTGTATGTGCAACGTGGATTGCGTTATCTTGTCTCATATTTAATTTTCATAATTGTCTCTCATTTAAAAACTCCTAAACAACACTCATCCGCATCACTGCATCAAAAACACTATAAAAAACAAGAGCCTTAGTGAAACTCTCTTTTAGGGACTACCCCCCTTGGCTTCGTTAGGAGTTTGCCTAAACGGAGGAGCTGGGATTCAGGTGACAGTACCTGGCTCATTGCTTGCCCCCAAGGCCACACCTCTCTCACTTGTAGTGAAGAGACAACTTTCAAAAGATTTCCGTTGCTGGTGTGCATATTGGCGGACAACACTCCCTTAATCATTTCAGCCATACAATCCCTTGTTATAATCTTGGTCTTTAACTATTTCCGATTGCTGGTCACTTGTCTCATCACTCTCATTTTACTGCTTGTGTCCATTTATTGGCTAAAATCAAACACGAGGAGCTCATTTACACTCACTCCTTGCTTTCATCTCTCATCTTTCTGTGTTTGGGTGTATTTGTTGTCTCTCAACCATCACTGGTTGAGCAGGGTCTTCCCCTAGACTTGGCCAAGTGCCTCGTCTAAAGTGACAGTAGCCTTGTTCGCTGTGACTTCCGTTCATTTGAGCGGAGGACCTAGCTATTGCCGGTTACACCTTCCTAGTTGTATCCTCTACCGTCCCTATTGGGATATCTACCACAAACAACTAGAGATTGTGTGATAACAGGAGTCACTGTATTTGTAATGCTTGGAATGCTTGGAGTGCTTGAGAATGTTTTGCAAATGAATCTTGGTAAATTTTATTGTAAATTTTGAGAGTGAGGTGGATTATTGTGGAAAAGGGGATCTCCAAGATATACCTTTCGGTACAGGAGATATGTCCGGAATACAGTCTAAGTGGCTCCGTACAAGGACATGTGGGCTGGAACGGAGTCTCGAGAGCGGTGTTCAGCACTACACCAACAAGGATGTAGTCTAACTGGTGCTCTGAGGTCTCTTCCCAGTGGTTCCCGCGTCCCCAGGCAGAATTTTCCCACTTTTGACTGTAGCGATCAATGCCGGATTTTCGTTGGTTTTCTAGGGAGTTTATTTTATTAAGTTGAAGTAGAATTAAATGTGAGGAAATTAAACAATCTACAACTGTTTCTGGATAGCCCACAGATCCGAAGGAATACTGGTGGGTAGAGCATACACAGTGTAGTCAATAGGTTCGTTCCAATTTTATTAGGTGATGAACATGAGAGCCATAGACTCTTCGACAGAGAGCACTCTTGATCTGCCTTATGGCGAGATTCAAGAGATTTTATGAAACAAGCAAAGTAAATCTAAACAACTTAATGAAATAAAGCTCTCCGACAGAGAGTGCTCTTGATCCACTTTATAGTGAGATTCAAGAGACTTTTTGTTCTTTTTAAACAGTTTATATCAAAAGAGAACTAAATAGCTAAAAAAATGAAACTCTCCGATAGAGAGTGATCTTGATCCACTTTACAGTGAGATTCAAGAGACTTTGGATTCCTTTTAGCAATTATATAAAAAAAAAAAATCTAAGTAAGAGCTTGAAATGAACTTAGAATAAAACTACAAACTTGAAACTAATAGCAGTTTATCAAAAATGAAACTACTCTAACACTCCTAGTCTACTCTTGCAGGTATAAAGCAAATAAATAACTCCAAAAGACAGCACAGGCTTCCCCCAAATGGGGGAAAAAGGGTGTGGGAGCCTTTATCCGACTTACTCTTTATTAATGTTTTACAAATGATAATGTGTTAATCCTGTTGAAAGCACAAGGATAGAAGTGGGAATGAAGAAGAAGGGAAAAATAGGAGTTTTTTGTGCCTTTTTTGCTTTTCCTTGCTCTTCTTGGTTTTGCTTTAGCCTTTGGGCTTTTTGCTTGGATTTGCCTCCTTGCTTTCCTGTAAATAAGAGCTTTAAACAAAGAATAATTAGTGGATTAGTATTGTTAGTATATAAACACAAGAAATACAACCTAGATCTAGAATGATAATGCTTTAGAAGAAACTAATATCTAGATACTAACAAAGTAGATCAACAAGAATGTAAACTTTGAAAAACTTGAACTACTTAAGAGTTAATAGGTTGGGAGAGTAAAAATTGAAGCTAGAACCTATTTGCATGTAGGAGAGCGAAAGCCCTAAAGATGAGCGAATGCACTTGAATGATATTAGACCTTTAGAAGTAAAGCAAATGCACCCTAACAAACAGATCTAGAAAGATGAGCTTTCAAACTTATGATCTATTGCATGAAGAAGAGCGAATATGTGTGAGAATGAAACGTTTTAAGCTTGAAACTACCTACTGCATGCATAAGAGCGAATGCATAAAGGATTGAAACTTGAAGTAGAGCAACTCGCTTTTGGTAACCAACAAAAGGGAAAAAGGTTTAATAATTTGATTTAAGAGGGTGAAAGAAAGAGCCTGTTGCCTCCTGGTTCCACACCTGGGAAAACGCAGCGAAAGTCTTCAAGTTGCTGGTGTGGCCTTGGGGGCAAGTCAGAGTCAAGTGCTGTCAAGTGAAACTTGACTCCTCCATCTAGGCTTTCCTAGCGAAGCCAAGGGGGGTGGACCCTAAAAATGAAAATAAACTATGGTGTCTAATCTACGAAAGACAAAGCATCTAAACTAGGAGTTAGAATATTTTTTGTAAACCAAGACAATGCAGCATATATATGAGTAAAGCAAATACCATTCATCATCATTTCATTTGCAAACATCCATCATTATCATTGTTATTTAAAACAGTCATCATCAATTTGAAATATAGCAAGATAAACCAGTGCCGATAAATGGAGTCAATAAAGATGCATGAACTGAAAAGAAAGTGTTGTGCGATTGTTCTTGGTTTATTTTATTTTTACTGTGGTAATGATCTTTTTTATTAAAAGCTGGTGGATTCCCGATATACACAAAGGTATAGGGAATATGTCCGGAATTCAGCTGTGTGGTTTCTCACTCAGACAGGTGGGCTGGATCGAAGTCTCAAGGAGGTGTTCATATGCTATACCAATGAGGGCAAACCTAACAGTTTCCAAGAGGTCACTACCCAATGCTATCCCACGTCCTTTGAAAACTTTGCCCACAACAGAAGAATGTTCGCTTTGTGCCGGATTTTCACAAGTAGGTTTGTTTATTTGGGCGTGTTAAAACCTATTACTAGTCATCTTCCCCTTTTTGATGTGTACCAACATGTTCGGACTAAGCTGCAAGTTGGCCACAGAGCATACGGGAGAAGATCTTGGAAATTTTAAGTTTATTAAGAACCAGTATTTTACTTTTTTTAGAGCCCCAAGAATCTCTTTTCGGGCCAGTACTCGGGCAAGCCCTTATCCTGAAACCTTACTTTGGGAGAGCAAGGGGGTGTTTTGAAATTGTAAAAAAAATGAGAAAATCTAAGTCCTGAGTGAACTCGTGGCCCACCAATGGAATGGACCAACGAGGTAAATTTTAGCCCTATTTTATTTTATTTAATGCCGAAATGAAAGAAATAAAACTAATCTAACAATCACGCAATGAAAATTGAGACGACACAGACCACCCCTGGGGGGATGGGGTGTGGGCGCTGGTTAGCCCACTTGCTCTCATTTAATATTCTTTACAATGAGATAGATAAATGCCCCAGTCTCTTTAGAATGACTTGGTGGCTTACAATATTGAAGAGAAAAGTAATCGGTTTTAAAAAAATTAAGTTTTGGTACTCCGGATGGCCCGGATCTTCGATTTTTTGCCAGCACTTCCTCTTGTCTGTTCGTCTTCTGCTGCAAACCAGCAAGCAAACTTTAGGACAAGATGCCCAAAAACATTTTAAGAGTGTCTTTGGAACACCTCCTAAAAACCCCAAAAAAATTCTAAGTCTAAAACTAGTTAAAAATGCAAAAAATTAACCAAGTAAGACAAGCAGTGAGGTTTGTTTACTTGGGATCTTTGCAAGCTTTATGAGCTGCAAATTATAAGCTCTTGTAATCAGCTAGATAAAATTTTCAATCAGATCTAACACTACCCTTTAAACTCTTTGAAATTTTAACAATTTTTTTAACAACTTTGAAAAGAAAATGCTAGATAAGCAAGGAAATCTAATCTAATCTGGGCTACCATACATTATTTTTCTGATTCCAGTACACTATTCAGCCAGTTCCCTTATATTAAGATGCTGAGATGAGCATCTATATTGGATAACTATCAGATTTTGGACAGCAGTTGTATTCCCCATGCCATGACTGAGTCTCAGGACACTCAGAGAGATGACCGATGTCGCCATTATACCATTGGTACAGAGCAGTTAGTAGTGCCCAGAATTACAGCAGCAGTTTCAGAGGACAGATGATGGTACAGGTTGATAAGCATTCAGGTATTATGACTCAGCAGGTATATCATTGTGTTATGGTTATATTGCTTTTACACTTATTCTTATAGCATGTCTTAGCACTTAGTGTCATGATCTGGCGATCATATAGATATGTGGACCTGGTTGAACTTATTATATATATTGTATTGTCCCTACTCAAACTTAGAAGTTCACTATTCATACTCATTGGTCTTACCCTCCTTAGGGAGAATAGAGGTGATCATTCCACCATACCTTGGCTTGCTAGTGTTGGCTCCATTATTCATTGTCTTCATCCATCCATTTGCCTACCTTTTAGTTTCTCACCGTGACTTACTACTTGACTAGTGGCATGGAGGACTTTTCCCCACTGTAGCCTCTGTATTGGATGAGCTTCCCTGTTTACTGTGCCTTGGCTCTGAGTTGGTAACAAAACTTACCTTTGGTGAGTTGGATTGTAGGCCTAAATCATTCTGGTCGGTTGTCCCGATGTTTGGCATTGGCTTGAACTCCCCCTAGTCACTTGAGATGTTGTTGGCTAAAACTGAAAGCTCACGTACTATTTATGGAAACTGATAAATTCGCCCATGGAAACTAAAAAGGGCAAGAGCGATGAACTGCTGAAAAATACTCCACGAAGAGTATAAGAAAGGTCCAAAAAGCAATGATTCTTAAAAGCTATATTTAAACAATTGTTGACCTTATATATGTATGAAAAACATGCCCTGGATGCAAGCTGCAACTAGTTGTGCTTATCAGCACACCTGAGATCCGAAGGGTTATGTAGGCCAAAAAGGCCATGAAATGAAATTGAATGATCCTAATGAACCTGGATCAACTTGATATAGACATGATGCCTAAGTTGAATAAGCACTCTCTAAACAACTTATCCATTTGTGAAACACCGCCATTCCCTGTGTTGTTGCTCATTCAGTATATACTATGGTGTGTATTCCCTTTCCCTTGGCCAAAGTGTCACAAAGTTAAGTCAGTCAAGTCATCCCTTAGCCTAGCCAGTTATCTTAGCCTTCACCCTTCACTAGCAAATTGATCACAGCTATGAAGTGCGTATGATCTTGAAAGTCTAGTCTAAGTAATAATAATAATTAATGACATTATATAATTGGATTTAGATCGCCAGTAATTATTACTTTTTGTTATAATTGTTATTTGAATAAGTTGTAGAGCATGCATTAACCTTTGACACTTTGCAACAACTTCCGATGATGGTCTGAGTTATATCTGATCATGTTGACTTGGTTAGACCTAGTTTGACCAAGGTCAACCATAGGACATGAGATGGTTGGACCTTGTGATGATATGGATAGATGATATATGGTCTATGTACATGTATATGATGATTCTATGCAGCAGCTACAGGGTTATGATGATGATTCATGGTTTACAACAGTATTTGATCATTTACAGATTATTATTATTTGCCCTGTTCCGGTATATTGGATATATATTTTGATCATGCAGAGACTCATATGGTGTATGAATACACATCTTGGATGGATTTGGACCTTCTGAGTCCAATGAGATAGTTGTTTTCAGTTCCGAGCACTTACAGTGATGATTGAGCCTCAGTAGGCTATCCCAGTGCAGTTTTGGTCTATCGGAGACCCTGTTAGAGCAGAGGTGATTTTTATCCTGTTGACCTAGGGCGCTGTGCTTAAAGGGGGTGGTCCCGCCACTTTTTTTTACCATATTACCCCCCTCCCGGACACACTGGTGCCCTCACCTTGACAGCGCACGCACTCCAGGAGGCAGTTTGGGGCAATTTCATGCTTCCCGAGGCATTTCAGGATTGGTAGAAATGGCTATTGAGGAAAATTGATTTGGGCTACTGAGGCAAGGTCTTGGCATGGGATGATCAGTGATGATGGATTGATGTCTTCCACACCTCCTCCAGCAGTTTCAGCTTCATCGAGGCCCACATCCATCACTTATGGCACTTTCTAATGATTTTTGAGGTCTTTTGAGGCCTACGATTTGTCCATAGAAGCACGATTTGGTATATTGATGACTATTTTATTATTATTGTGCTATGGGGATTGACCAAGGGTGGCTAAAATTACCCCTTGGACCCACCATAAGCTTCTTATTATATTTTGTCATCATGAAGTGGTGGGATTCCCCTCTTCTAGGGCGATTTTGTCCACTTATATTATATTTTATTAGTGATCCATGTATTTTATTGTTGAGCTCATCTCAACCATTGATTAGACATTCGTATCTTTTAATCTGAGCCACTCTTTCAAAAAGTGGTTAGGATTTTGATGCCTCTCCTTCCTATTTAAAGGAGAGAGCTTCTCATTGTAAAGGGGAGTTGTGGCTCTGGATTATTGGAATAGAAAATTATTATTGCATCTATCTCCAGTGTTGTGGTGAATGTTTTTGGTGTTCGTTCGTTGGTTCTTCCTTTGCACTGAGTTATTGGAGATCTTGTTTGCCATATCTTTTGTACCACGTTTTTGCATCTACAGGTGGAGGCCGATTTGCTTTGAGGAAGTATTGGTAGGGGAAGACTCTCCCTACTTCTTCTTTGGATCTCTTCGTTGGTAACAGGGAGTATTACTATCCTAGGACCTTCTATTCTATGTTATCATTGCATTTTACTTGTATTTCCTCCATACTTGACCTCTCTGATTGAAATCGATTTTCCTTGGATTAACAGGTAGAGGAGGGCGCACTTGTGGGCTAGGGCATCAATTTGGCAAGCAAAATCAAGAATTTCTCATTTGATCTCTGCGGGAATCTTCCTCAACATCAACGCATCTCATTCGCATCACTCAGGTATGATCTCAAGGTAATTTCTATCTCCATGATCTATCCACTTGTCTAAAATATTTCAAACCCTAATTAGTCAAAACCCCCATTTTTACATTTTTTCAGATCTACTAAGATCTAGTGGCTTCTTGGGTAAGATATTGAAAACCCACCTCTATAGTATCCACGGCATCCCAGATCTATAGTTTGGTGAGGATTGGCCTCCATTTGACCCTCTTCCTAAGGCATTTAGCCTCTCCAAGCAAGGGCGCACTTCCTAGTTTGGTGGGTTGACCTAGATCTAGTATGTGGGTAGTTGAGATCCCGCTTAATTCATGATCTACACATCCAATAACCTACCCCCAGATTGTCACTTTTCTGATTTCTACCTTGTGGGCCCTATTCCACATTTTAAGGGATTTAATCCCCATTTTGGACCACTTGGTATCTTCAAACTCAGATCTAGTAAGATCTAGCCATTGGATTGCCTTGAAATTGTAGATCCATACTCTCACTTGCTTAAACCACTTGGATCTAAAGTTTGGATGCCATTGGACTTGTCTTGACCCCACTTATCCCACTTTTAGACTTGCTTGGGTAAAGTCGCACCACCTTGGAGAAGTGAGTCGTCCCACTTCTAGGACGTGGGTACTTGAGATTTCAGTGGATTTGGAACGGGAGTAATTCAAAACCTAGGTCTAATAGGTCACCTTGTCAAATCTTGCCTTGGGGATAACATTCCTTGTTTTAAGGGATTGTGGTCCACTTAGGTCAAACCTAGATCTAGACCTATTCATCCATCAAGACTTTAATTGCCCACTTGTCTCATGAAATAGGAGTCCTTAACCACAAGTTAACTTTACTTTGACTCCATTATCCCAATTCCCAAGGCACTGGTCTCTCTCCAAGTCAATTCGACTTTCCTAGATTGTTGGATTAACTTGTGGTTTGACCCTTGATTGGTGAGCTAAACCCTTTGATGCCATCGTACTGCATGATCAAGCTTGTCACTTGTACTAGTTAGCCCCAATTCAACCCCTAAACTACCCTGCATTGGACACGGTTCCCAAGGCAGTGGATTTTGTCACATTGAACTAGTACTTTAATCCTGTATCCTATTTCACAAATCATAAGTCACTCTCACATCATTAATGAACCAAAGCTATACTCATTGAACCCCTCACTTGTCTTGTGACTTCATCCTAAGGTCTAGGATAAACCATACACCTTACTTCACTTAGAATTAACTTGATTTGGTGTCTTGGTTTTGATCTCTCCTGTCGGGAGTAGATCGGGTCTCCCCCTTTATTGTGTGGGCTAGATAACATAAAGCGAAGGTTGCCTCGACTGGCGTGACAACCATCTATTGGAGGTCAAGGTGATCGTGGTTGCACCTTTTGAGTTGCCCTTCCCAATTGCCATCCATGAGTGGATACATCCATAGGAGTAACTACAATTTAGGTGATAACATTTTGGCGCCGCTGCCGGGGAGGCAATAGCTTACCCTGGTTCGACATACCTTTCTTAAAGCCCTTCCGTTCTCTTTGCCTAACATTTTGGTATTGAAAGGCATAGGGCTTACCTTGGATAAACTAGTAGTCACTATTCACTCTCTCCTGCATATACAACGACACACATCTTGGTAGAAGAGTTTAAATCTACCTGGCGACTCCCAACCGTGACTCCGCTGAGGAGCGAGCTCATTTGCATCCTTAGAATACTAGAATTAAGACAGATCCTATCATTATCTAGAACCCATGGGGTGCATCATTTTGTTTTCAGGCTCTTGAATTTAAAAATAAATATAAAAATATTAAAAATATAAAATATAAAAAATAAAAAGAAATTATCCATGGCTGCCTCTGAGCGACCTAGAACTTTCGGTCGTTTAAAAGTTTTTTACTTTTCAAAAATTGCTGGGTATCCTCATCATATTCATCATCAAGCATGTGCAAGGTTGCCTATTTTCGATGGAAGTTATGAAATCTCTGCTAAAAGACACCTTGAAATTTTTAGGGAAATTATTAAAGAATTATCCATAACCCATGAGGATGTGTGTATGAGACTATTGGCTTCATGTTTCAAAGAAAGAGCTGGACTCTGGCTTTCGAATTTGAAACCCAATAGCATTTCTGGTTATGACATGTTTGAAAATAAATTCGTAGAAGAATGGGGAAGTGAATTCAATGCTATGTATCTTTCAAATCAAATCCAAGATCAAAACCTTCCCCTTTCCGATCCTATTGTGGAATCATTTAACAATCAAATATCAAGTGATTTGTCAACATTCGGAGATAACCTTTCCTGCCCAATTTCTTCTGATGATAAGTCTTCTACTTTTGAGTGAATCGAAAGTCAAATCTTTAATCATTGTACAAACCATAAGTTTTCAAATTGCTTTTTAGGTAGCCCTAGTCCTGATCCTGAGGGAATTTCTGAGGATGAGCTTTTAGTTAACAGGTCTACTGAAGTTCCTCCCTCAGAGAGACTCATTAGTCATTCTGTCTTTAGTGATCATTCAATTCCTTATCAACTTACTGAAGAAGAAGAAAGTGGTGACATTAACCAAGATCATTTAGTAGTGCTTTCACATGATCATTGTGCAAATAATCAGGATGTTTTAGATGAGCCTGTTAATTTTATCCCTGACAAATTGAATAAAAATGATCATTTATCCTCGTACAAATTTAATGATGAATCAATAAATAAATATCAAGGTGAGGATGAATTAGTGAATCATACTAGATATTCTAATCTTTGCTCCACTTCTTATAATGAATCTTTAAATTTTCCTTTTCTTATCCTTAGTCAAGATAGCTTAGAGTTAGATAGCTATGGTCAATCTTGTCTTCAGATTGTAAATATTAAACTTGATCAAAAGCTTGAAATAATTTCTAGAGTAAAGAGTGTTTTCTTTTATCAAAATCTAAGGTCGAACTTGTCTATCTATTTGGGAGAATTTTCATATTTACAATACACCCTCCCGTCCCAACTCTTTCAATCATCTTTGGGTTAGTGCTATAGTCAATCTTTTGCCTTTGGAATTTTCAGAAGGAAGTATATGCATGATTACATGTTTGGAGAAAAAACACTTGATTCCCCTTTTCGGTCACTTTGGAACCATAATGCTTGTTGTCAAGTTATCAATCACTCTTGGTGGCTAGGAAAGGTGTTTAAAGATCAATTCCATTTTTTCTCCATTTTTGAGCATCAAGTGGGTTTGACTTTGTTTTTCCGTCCTTTAAACTTTAAGTTATCCCCACTTGGTTTCTATTTGATCATTAATCCCAGGGAGAACCAAATTGAATATGTAAGAGAAGTAAATGAGGAAGTTATGTTCTGTGAAAAAGAATTGAGTTACAAGCCTTATATTTTTCCTCCATCAATCTTAAGCAATAACTTGCATGAATTTTATGATCCTATCAATTCTTGGATGGAGGATGTTTGCATCAGTCAATCTTTTCCTTGGCATGATTTCAGTTTGCACTATTCAAACCTTTATTCAATTTTTGAACAAACCTGGAAGATTGCATTATCAAATTCTCTGATCTTTAATCCAATCATGACTTGTTTCATTACCAGAAATCAAAAAAGAATCACTAATATGTTTGATGAATGGTTGCACTGGATCTATGATTTTGCCTAGCATTTGGTTTGACTGGTTAGATTAGAGTAGGTAGGAAACCAAATAAGCCGACTTGGGCAGTAGTTAGTCTTTTCAGCCATTGAGTCTGGCACCTTTTTTGTTTTTTCTTAAGCTCCTTTGTAAGCTCCTAGTTTAAATGAGTACCTGACACTTTCTTTTCCCTGCACAATAAATTTCAAACTTTGCAAGTTATGTTAGTAATTTGATTTACTTTCTGCGTTTATATTTCATGCATTTATATTTATGACATAGAATAGATTTTATTTTAGTTGGATTTTATATTTTTCCCATATATGCGGCATGAGGTATTTTGATGTTTGTGAATGCAGAAATAGGTTGCAAAAATAAGAAGCTGGAAGCAAAATGGTAGAGTGTTGGATCGTGGATTCGAGTAGCGGAGTTCGAGGACCAAAGATTCTGAGGTTCTCAAGCGCTAATTTCAGCAGAGCACTTGTCCCAGCTGGAGCCAAATATTATCACATATATAGCAGCTGGGCTACCATACATTATTTTTCTGATTCCAGTACACTATTCAGCCAGTTCCCTTACATTGAGATGCTGAGATGAGCATCTATATTGGATCACTATCATATTTTGGACAGCAGTTGTATTCCCCATGCCATGACTGAGTCTCAGGACACTCAGAGAGATGACCGATGTAGCCATTATACCATTGGTACAGAGCAGTCAGTAGTGCCCAGAGTTACAGCAGCAGTTTCAGAGAACAGATGATGGTACAAGTTGATGAGCATTCAGGTATTATGACTCAGCAGGTATATCATTGTGTTATGGTTATATTGCTTTTATACTTATTCTTATAGCATGTTTTAGCACTTAGTGTCATGATCTGGCGATCATATAGAGATGTGGACCTGGTTGATCTTATTATATATATTGTATTGTCCCTACTCAGACTTAGAAGTTCACTATTCATACTCATTGGTCTCACCCTCCTTAGGGAGAATAGAGGTGATCATTCCACCATACCTTGGCTTGCTAGTGTTGGCTCCATTATTCATTGTCTTCATCCATCCATTTGCCTACCTTTTAGTTTATCACCCTGACTTACTACTTGGCTAGTGGCATGGAGGACTTTTCCCCACTGTAGCCTCTGTATTGGATGAGCTTTCCTGTTTACTGTGTCTCGGCTCTGAGTTGGTGACAAAACTTACCTTTGGTGAGTTGGATTGTAGGCCTAAATTATTCTGGTCGGTTGTCCCGATGTTTGGCATTGGCTCGAACTCCTCCTAGTCACTTGAGATGTTGTTGGCTAAAACTGAAAGCTCATGTACTATTTATGGAAACTGATAAATTCGCCCATGGAAACTAAAAAGGGCAAGAGCGATGAACTGCTGAAAAATACTCTTTGAAGAGTATAAGAAAGGTCCAAAAAGCAATGATTCTTAAAAGCTATATCTAAACAATTGCTAAACTTATATATGTATGAAAAACATGCCCTGGATGCAAGCTGCAACTAGTTGTGCTTATCAACACACCTGAGATCCGAAGGGTTATGTAGGCCAAAAAGGCCATGAAATGAAATTGAATGATCCTAATGAACTTGGATCAAGATTTGAACCTCAATCTCTTCATAATAGTGCCCCTACTTACCATTCATTTGTAGGTCAATGAACAACTTGTGAGTTTCTAGTCCCATGCTAAATTGGAAAAAATAACTTGAACCACAAGCACCAATATCACCCAACTGAAATATATTTTGGTGGATTCTAGAAAGAAGTTAGTTATATGTGAAAGACGTGTTGTCCTCCGAAATGGCATGCGTGTCGTTTGAAAGCCCAAAATGTGCAACGCTAGCCGGAATGACAACTCTCTCAAGAGAGAGGCCAATGTCACCACACTCCTCTCCTCTTCGCTTTAGGTTGGCTCTTCTCCAACACTAGGGGGGTATCCCTAAAATAGGATCGCTAAGGCAGGTACAGTAACGGGCAAGGTGAATGGAAGAGGCTGCCTTAGAGAAACGGATGTAACAAAAGATGGTTTTGGATGGGTGATGGAAAGGAAAGGAAGATCAATCCTCAGGGAAAGACCAGTGCCAGTATCAGAGAGGGGCGAATGGAGTCAAAGGAAAAATCTAAAATGACCTTGCTGCCAGATGAAAGTAGTAACCAACTAAGAGCTCTTGCACTAGAGCATACCTGAAAGCCACAAAACTTAAGAGAAAAACATGGGTCAAATAAAGTTGTGCTAGATTGTTAGCCTTCTATTCAGATGATCCCAGCTTAAGAGTCAAAAGCAAAGAGCTAAGAGAGGTATTGCCTCATACAAAATGAAAGATGACATACAAATAAAAATGGCAAACAAAGGACGAAAGAATTTCCAATTTATCCCAAGAATCCCATCATGATATTTTTCTATTTAAGTTCACGGGAAAAAACTTTCAAAATTCTCCATCCCCTTACAATGGAGAAGGCTTGGCTCTTTATAGGCTCAGCAACCTCCTACTTCTCAAAAAGAAAAAATAATAATAACATAATGAAAAAGAATGGATCCCTAGATCCACTTTTTTAGCTCTATCGAATCTCAAAAAGCCCTGAATCTGCCCTTAGGTGAACAATGGTCAATCAGATGACATGCAAGTCACTTAATGGTAGTGTTATCACCTAAACTGTAGTTACCCCTATGGAAGGATCCAGTCATGGATGGCAATAGGGAAGGGCAACTTGAAAGGTGCAACCACGATCACCTCGACCTCCAATGTATATGGTTGTCACGCCAGTCGAGGCAACCTTCACTTTATGTTATCTAGCCCAGACAACAAAGGGGGAGACCCGATCTACTCCCGACAGGAGAGATCAAAACCAAGACACCAAATCAGGGTATTTCTAAGTGAAGTTAGGTGTATGGTTTATCCTAGACCTTATAGGTTGAAGTCACAAGCCAAGTGAGGGGTTTAATAGGTATAGCTTTGGTTCATAGTTTGAAATGAAAGTGACTTGCAATGTTTAAAGTGAGATCTAGGGCTAGTGTACTAGGTCAATGTCAAAAGATTCACTGCCTTGGGAACCGTGTCCAATGCAGGGTTGTTTAGGGGTCAGACTGGGGCTAACTAGTACATGAGACAATCTTGACCATGGTCCATGATGTCTTCAAAGGTATAGTTCACCATGCAAAAGTCAAACCACAAGTCAATCCAACAATCTAGGAGAGTGGGTTGACTTGGAGATAAACCAGTGCCTTGGGAATTGGGAAGTGGAGTCAAAGTAGGGTTGACTTTATGGTTTAGGACTCCTACAACATGAGATAAGTGGACAGTATAAGCCTTGATGGATAAATGTGTCTAGATCTAGGTTTGACCCAAGTGGACCACAATCCCTAAAAACAAGGAATGCAATCCCCAAGGCAAGATTTGACAAAGTGACAGTCTAGACCTAGGTTTTGAATTATTCTGATTCCGGATCTGCAAAAATCTCAAGTACCCAGTTCCTCGAAGTGAGTGAACTCACTTCTCCAAGGTGGTGCGACTTTCCCTAAGGAGGCTTGAATCGGGGTTTAGGTGGGTCAAATCATGTCGGATGGCATCCAAACTTTAGATCCGGGTAGGTCAGTCAAGTAGGGATATGGATCTATAATTTCGTGGCAATCCACCGGTTAGATCTTTGTAGATCTGAGTTTAAGTGTTCCAAGTGGTCCAAAATGGGGATTAAATCCCTTAAAATGTGGAATGGGGCCCACAAGGTGATTTTCAGGAAAGGGACAACCTGGGTGTATGTTATTTGATGTGTAGATGTCAAATCAAGTGAAATCTCAAACACCCATCGCTTAGATCTAGGTCAACCTGCTCAAATGGTGAAGTGCGCCTTCCTTGGGAGAAGCTAGGTTGGCTTGGGAGAGGGATCAAACGGGAGCCAATCCACACCAAACTATAGATCCGGGATGCCGTGGATGCTATAGAGGTGGGTTTTCAATATCACGCCCACCAACCCACTAGATCTTGGTAGATCTGACAAAATGTAAAATAGGGTTTTAAGATATTTAGGGTTTTAACAATTTATGTATTATGTCAATGGATTGGATAAAGGAAAGAGAAACAAACCTGTGGATCTTACCTGGATAACCTTGTAGATGCCTTGATGATGATGATCTATGCAAACCCGATCAATTTGGAAGCTTTGAGGTAGTCTCTATGCAAATCGATTTTGTCCAAGAAGCCAATGCGCCCTCTCTCCTGCACAACAAACGTCAACAATATCAGATTTGATGCATCAAGAGATAAGACTAATGCCACAAAAGAAGTAACAGAAAGATAGCATAGATCACAATGATACTAATGATAACCCCCTGATACAAGCGAATGCCAAAAAAGTCGATTTGAAGAAGCCTTGCAAAATCGCCCTTGTTGAAGTCGCCCTCCTGTAGACAAACAATGATTTCCAAAAAAAAGATAGATCTTGCCATAAATTTCCAAATGCTAGGTTCCAGTAGACTTTCCAATCACCATCTAAGAACACCAGATGCAAAGGAGACCACAAGAATTTCCACAAGAATATTTTTCTATACCAATAATCCAAGAGCCAAAGACCCTTTACAATGAGAGGCTCTCTCCTTTAAATAGGAAGGAGAGGCACCAAAACCCTAACCACTTTTTGAATGAGTGGTTAAGATTAAGAGATACAAATGTCTAATCAATGGTTGAGATGAGCTCAACAACATAGTACATGGATCACACATAAAATATAACATAAGTGGACAAAGTCGCCCTAGGAGAGGGGAATCCCACCAAATCATGATGACAAAATATCATAAGAGGCTCATGGTGGGTCCAAGGGGTAATTTTATCCCTCCTTGGTCAATCCCCATGGCACAATAACCAATACATAATCATGAAAGTACCAAATCGTGCCTCCAAGGTGAAGTCGTGGTCCTCCAAGGTGAAGTCGTGGTCCTCAAAAGACCTCAAAAAATCCACAGAAAGTGCCATAAGTGATGGATGCGGGCCCCGATGAAGCTGAAACTGCAGGAGGAGGTGTGGTAGGTCCCGATCTATCATCACTGATCATCCCATGCCATAACTTTGCCTCAGTAGCCCAAATCGATTTCCTCAATAGCCATTTCTACCAATCCTGAAATGCCTCGGGAAACGTGAAACTGCCCAAACAGCCTCCTGGAGTGATGGCGCTGTCAATGTGAGGGCACCAATGTGTCCGGAAGGGGGGTAATATGGTAAAAACAAGTGGCTGGACCACCCCCTCCATCATCAGCGCCCTAGGTCATCCGGATAAAAGTCATCTCTGCTCCGACAGGGCCTCCAATAGACCAAAACTGCACTAGGACAGCCTACTGAGGCTAAATCATCACTGTAAGTGCCCGGAACTGAAAACAAACTGTCCCATTGGACTCAGAAGGTCCAAATCCATCCAAGATGTGTACTCATACACCATATGAATCTCTGCATGATCAAAATAAATATCCAATGTACCGGAACAAGGCCAATAATAATGATCTGTAAATGACCAAACACTGCTGTATCCCAAGAATCATCATCATAACCCTGTAGCTGCTGCATAGAATCATCCTGTATGTGTACATGGACCATATATCATCTATCCATATCATCATAAGGTCCAACATCTCATGTCCCATGGTCCTCCATGGTCAAACTAGGTCTAACCAAGACCAAATACAACTCAGACCATCATCCATAGCTGCTGCAAGGTGTCAAGGTTAATACATGCTCTACAACTTATTCGAATAACAATTATAACACAGAGTAATCATGACTGGCGATCTAAATCCAAATATATAGTGTCGTTAATTATTATTATTACTCAGACTAGACTTTCAGGACCATACTCACTTCATAGTTGTGATCAATTTGCTAGTGAAGGGTGAAGGCTGAAATAACTGGCTAGGCTAAGGGATGACTTGACTGACTTGACTTTGTGACACTTTGGCAAGGGAAAGGGAATACACACCATAGTATATACTGAATGAGCAATAACACAGGGAATGGCGGTGTCTCACAAATGGATGAGTTGTTTAAAGAGGGTTTATTCACCTTCACAGATGCGCACAATCCATAATACAAATAAGGCCAGCAATTGTTTAGATATAACATTTAAGTTCCATTGCCTTTTGGGCCTGAAGTTTCCATAGCCTTGATCTATGTGTGTTTACAAACACATTGCATAGATTTACTTTTATTTTTAGGCTTTCTGCTGCAGGTGTGTTTTTAAGGCACTTGTTTACCTGAGCACTTCTAGGTGTGTCATGGACAACTTGTTTACCTAGGTATTTATTTTTCCAAAAGATATAACATTTTATTTTTCATGGCCATTTTCAATTGGCATTTCTTTCACATACAAGATATAGCATTTCATTTTTCAGATTTTGTATTCATGGCAGCACTAAAAGTTTCAAGTTTAGCCAACACAACTTTAGTGACTAGGGGGAATTCTCAAGGAACTCCAACTCACCATAGGTAAGTTTTGTCACCAACTCAGAGCCGAGACACAATAAACAGGGAGGCTCATCCAATACAGAGGCTACAGTGGGGAAAGGTCCTCCATGTCACTAGTCAAGTAGCAAATCCGGGTAATAATCTAAAAGGTAGGCCACGGATGGATGAAGACAATGAAATGATGGAGCCAACACTAGCAAGCCAGAGTATGGTGTAATGATCACCTCTATTCTCCCTAAGGAGGGTATGTACCAATGAGTATGAATAGTGAACTTCTAAGTCTGAGTAGGGACAATATAATATATATAATAGGTCAACCAGGTCCAAATATCTATATGATCGCCAGATCATGACACTAAGTGCTAAGACATGCTATAAGAATAAGTATAAAAGCAATCTAACCATAACACAATAGTATACCTGCTGAGTCATATACCTGAAAGCTCATCAACCTGTACCATCACCTGTCCTCTGAGACTGCTGCTGTAACTCTGGGCACTACTGTCTGCTCTGTATCAATGGCATAATGGCTATATCGGGCATCTCTCTGAGTGTCCTGAAACTCAGTCATGGCATGGTGAATATAACTGCTGTCCACAATCTGATAGTGATCCAATCTAGATGCTCATCTCGGCATCTCAAATGCAAGGGAACTGGCTCAATAGTGTACTGGAATGAGAAAAATAATGTATGGTAGCCCGGCTACTATATATGTGATAACATCTGGCTCCGGCTGGGACAAGTGCTCTGCTGAAATGAGCGCTTGAGAACCCCAGAATCTCTGGTCCTCGAACTCTGCTACTCGAATCCACGATCCAGCACTCTACCATTTTATTTCCAGCTTTTATTTTTGCAACCTATTTTCTGCATTCACAAACATCTAACAAAAATACCTCATGCCGCATGTGTGGGAAAAAATAATAAAATCAACTGGAATGAAATCTATTCTATGTCAGAAATATAAACGCATAAAATATAAATGCAGAAAGTGAATTAAACTACTAACATAATTTGCAAAATTTGAGTTTTATTGTGCAGGAAAAGAAAAAGGTGACAGGTACTCAGTTAAACTAGGAGCTTACAAAGGAGCTTAGAGACTAAAAAGACGCCAGACTCAATGGCTGAAAAGACTAACTACTGCCTAAGTAGGCTTATTTGGTTTCCTACCTACCCTAATCTAACCAGTCATCACAAATGTTAGGTAAAATCATAAATCCAGTGCAACCATTCATCAAATAAGTTAATAATTCTTCTTTGATTTTTGCTTAAAGAACGAGTCAAGATTAGATTAAGGATTAATGAAATAGATAGCACAACTTTCCTGACTTGTTCAAAAATTGAGAAAGGAGTTGAATGGTGCAAGATGAAATCATGCAAAGGGAAAGACTGATTACTGCAAACATCCTCCATCCAAGAATTGATAGGGTCATAAAAATTGTGCAAGTTATTATTCAAAATATATGGAAGAAAAAGATGTGATAACAAATTTAACTCCCCTTGTTTCAAAATGCTTTCCTCATCTACCTGACCAGGATATTCAATTCTGAGAGCTCCAGGAATGATGCATAAACCAAGTAGGGATAAATTGTGGAATAAAATTAAGATTGAGATTAGCCCCACTTGTTGTTTAAGGATGGAAAAACGATGAAATTGATCTTTATATACCCCTTCCAGCCACCAAGAAGATTTAAGAATGTTATTTGTTAAAGATAACTGAAAGGGAAAATAAAACTCTGTATCTCCATTTATGCGACAATACCTAGACTCTGGTTTGAAAATTTCAACATTCAAAGATTTACCAGACCACAAATTCAAAGTAGACTTAGAAAAATTAGATGGGGGGGCGGATTGAAAATTGATTGACCCAATTTTTTTAGAAAAAGGACAGAACTTATTGCGAGCACCCCACCCCAACAATTGAAAAAGACAATCCTGAATAAAAATTGAATTGGAAAAATTATAACCATTGGATGAGTTAAGTGAAGGATTATTTCTGAGCTTCCCATAAACATTAAGATATTGATTTGAGGATTTGATTAAGGAAAACTCTT
The DNA here is from genome assembly GCA_027924585.1 of Larix kaempferi. Lineage (NCBI taxonomy): Eukaryota > Viridiplantae > Streptophyta > Pinopsida > Pinales > Pinaceae > Larix > Larix kaempferi. Next base: position 21,837 of record BSBM01000346.1, on the reverse strand, counting down.
GATTAGTTTGATTCACCAACCCATCATCATGAGACTTCTCTTCAATTGATTCATCACTAAATTCATATGACGATAATTTATCAGGAATAGCATTGACCAATTGATTAACAACCATTTGAACATTTTCATAAAATTGATCTCTAAAAACAGGATGATCATTGGCTTCTAAAGAAACTTGGTTGTTGTCCCTACTTTCTTCTTCAGTGTCATGGTAAGAAAAATCATCAATTACACAAGGATTATGGAAAGGGATCTCAAAAATATTTTCAAAAGATTCACTAATGGAAGACTCAACCATGGATGCTTCTTCATGGAAATCATTGGAATCATCCTCTTTATCTGAAACTTCTTTAGGTAATGATGATAAAATTTTCATAAGTTCCCCTTTTATGTCAATATTAAGGCAATAATCCTGAGGGGTTGAGATTTGCTCAGTGTCATACATTACCTCATCATGAGACTTAATTGGTTCAGGAGAAAAGGAATTACTTTGATAAGAATAATCGTTAGTTAACTCATTATTGTAATATTCATCATCTTCATCAAGTTGATTTTCATCAACACAGTCATCGTCTGATTGCCCTTCCATAGATTCACCAATTGTTTCTTTCCATTGACTTACTAGCAATTGTTGGAACATGTCATATCCGGTGATGGATCCCGGTGCTAGATAATCAAACCATATCCGAGCATTTCCCTCTAGAGATGAACCCAGGGCCCTCATTAGAACATCCTCCTCAGTTGTTCCCAAACTATCCATATAATACCAGAGATCATACAAATGATTTATAATTGAAACACCATCGCTTCCATTGAAACGAGGTAATCTTTGATTAAAATTGTTTGGCATAGGATGAGGTGCCCCATAAATTTTAGAGAAGTCAAAGGCTTTTAAACGACCGAAAGTTCTAGGTCGCTCAGAAGCAGCCATGGATAATAAATTTTTTTTTTTTTATTTTTTATATTTTTATACTTTTTTAATATTTTTATATTTATTTTGAAAATCAAGAATCTGAAAACAAAATGATGCACCCCATGGGTTCTAGGTAATGATAAGATTAGTGTTATAGGGATGTAAATGAGCTCGCTCCTCAGCGGAGTCACGATTGGGAGTCGCCAGGTAGATTTAACTCTTCTACCAAGATATGTGTCGTTGTATATGCAGGAAGGACTAGGGTAAGCTATTGCCTCCCCGGCAACGGCGCCAAAATGTTATCACCTAAACTGTAGTTACCCCTATGGAAGGATCCAGTCATGGATGGCAATAGGGAAGGGCAACTTGAAAGGTGCAACCACGATCACCTCGACCTCCAATGTATATGGTTGTCACGCCAGTCGAGGCAACCTTCACTTTATGTTATCTAGCCCAGACAACAAAGGGGGAGACCCGATCTACTCCCGACAGGAGAGATCAAAACCAAGACACCAAATCAGGGTATTTCTAAGTGAAGTTAGGTGTATGGTTTATCCTAGACCTTATAGGTTGAAGTCACAAGCCAAGTGAGGGGTTTAATAGGTATAGCTTTGGTTCATAGTTTGAAATGAAAGTGACTTGCAATGTTTAAAGTGAGATCTAGGGCTAGTGTACTAGGTCAATGTCAAAAGATTCACTGCCTTGGGAACCGTGTCCAATGCAGGGTTGTTTAGGGGTCAGACTGGGGCTAACTAGTACATGAGACAATCTTGACCATGGTCCATGATGTCTTCAAAGGTATAGTTCACCATGCAAAAGTCAAACCACAAGTCAATCCAACAATCTAGGAGAGTGGGTTGACTTGGAGATAAACCAGTGCCTTGGGAATTGGGAAGTGGAGTCAAAGTAGGGTTGACTTTATGGTTTAGGACTCCTACAACATGAGATAAGTGGACAGTATAAGCCTTGATGGATAAATGTGTCTAGATCTAGGTTTGACCCAAGTGGACCACAATCCCTAAAAACAAGGAATGCAATCCCCAAGGCAAGATTTGACAAAGTGACAGTCTAGACCTAGGTTTTGAATTATTCTGATTCCGGATCTGCAAAAATCTCAAGTACCCAGTTCCTCGAAGTGAGTGAACTCACTTCTCCAAGGTGGTGCGACTTTCCCTAAGGAGGCTTGAATCGGGGTTTAGGTGGGTCAAATCATGTCGGATGGCATCCAAACTTTAGATCCGGGTAGGTCAGTCAAGTAGGGATATGGATCTATAATTTCGTGGCAATCCACCGGTTAGATCTTTGTAGATCTGAGTTTAAGTGTTCCAAGTGGTCCAAAATGGGGATTAAATCCCTTAAAATGTGGAATGGGGCCCACAAGGTGATTTTCAGGAAAGGGACAACCTGGGTGTATGTTATTTGATGTGTAGATGTCAAATCAAGTGAAATCTCAAACACCCATCGCTTAGATCTAGGTCAACCTGCTCAAATGGTGAAGTGCGCCTTCCTTGGGAGAAGCTAGGTTGGCTTGGGAGAGGGATCAAACGGGAGCCAATCCACACCAAACTATAGATCCGGGATGCCGTGGATGCTATAGAGGTGGGTTTTCAATATCACGCCCACCAACCCACTAGATCTTGGTAGATCTGACAAAATGTAAAATAGGGTTTTAAGATATTTAGGGTTTTAACAATTTATGTATTATGTCAATGGATTGGATAAAGGAAAGAGAAACAAACCTGTGGATCTTACCTGGATAACCTTGTAGATGCCTTGATGATGATGATCTATGCAAACCCGATCAATTTGGAAGCTTTGAGGTAGTCTCTATGCAAATCGATTTTGTCCAAGAAGCCAATGCGCCCTCTCTCCTGCACAACAAACGTCAACAATATCAGATTTGATGCATCAAGAGATAAGACTAATGCCACAAAAGAAGTAACAGAAAGATAGCATAGATCACAATGATACTAATGATAACCCCCTGATACAAGCGAATGCCAAAAAAGTCGATTTGAAGAAGCCTTGCAAAATCGCCCTTGTTGAAGTCGCCCTCCTGTAGACAAACAATGATTTCCAAAAAAAAGATAGATCTTGCCACAAATTTCCAAATGCTAGGTTGCAATATACTTTCCAATCACCATCTAAGAACACCAGATGCAAAGGAGACCACAAGAATTTCCACAAGAATATTTTTCTATACCAATAATCCAAGAGCCAAAGACCCTTTACAATGAGAGGCTCTCTCCTTTAAATAGGAAGGAGAGGCACCAAAACCCTAACCACTTTTTGAATGAGTGGTTAAGATTAAGAGATACAAATGTCTAATCAATGGTTGAGATGAGCTCAACAACATAGTACATGGATCACACATAAAATATAACATAAGTGGACAAAGTCGCCCTAGGAGAGGGGAATCCCACCAAATCATGATGACAAAATATCATAAGAGGCTCATGGTGGGTCCAAGGGGTAATTTTATCCCTCCTTGGTCAATCCCCATGGCACAATAACCAATACATAATCATGAAAGTACCAAATCGTGCCTCCAAGGTGAAGTCGTGGTCCTCAAAAGACCTCAAAAAATCCACAGAAAGTGCCATAAGTGATGGATGCGGGCCCCGATGAAGCTGAAACTGCAGGAGGAGGTGTGGTAGGTCCCGATCTATCATCACTGATCATCCCATGCCATAACTTTGCCTCAGTAGCCCAAATCGATTTCCTCAATAGCCATTTCTACCAATCCTGAAATGCCTCGGGAAACGTGAAACTGCCCAAACAGCCTCCTGGAGTGATGGCGCTGTCAATGTGAGGGCACCAATGTGTCCGGAAGGGGGGTAATATGGTAAAAACAAGTGGCTGGACCACCCCCTCCATCATCAGCGCCCTAGGTCATCCGGATAAAAGTCATCTCTGCTCCGACAGGGCCTCCAATAGACCAAAACTGCACTAGGACAGCCTACTGAGGCTAAATCATCACTGTAAGTGCCCGGAACTGAAAACAAACTGTCCCATTGGACTCAGAAGGTCCAAATCCATCCAAGATGTGTACTCATACACCATATGAATCTCTGCATGATCAAAATAAATATCCAATGTACCGGAACAAGGCCAATAATAATGATCTGTAAATGACCAAACACTGCTGTATCCCAAGAATCATCATCATAACCCTGTAGCTGCTGCATAGAATCATCCTGTATGTGTACATGGACCATATATCATCTATCCATATCATCATAAGGTCCAACATCTCATGTCCCATGGTCCTCCATGGTCAAACTAGGTCTAACCAAGACCAAATACAACTCAGACCATCATCCATAGCTGCTGCAAGGTGTCAAGGTTAATACATGCTCTACAACTTATTCGAATAACAATTATAACACAGAGTAATCATGACTGGCGATCTAAATCCAAATATATAGTGTCGTTAATTATTATTATTACTCAGACTAGACTTTCAGGACCATACTCACTTCATAGTTGTGATCAATTTGCTAGTGAAGGGTGAAGGCTGAAATAACTGGCTAGGCTAAGGGATGACTTGACTGACTTGACTTTGTGACACTTTGGCAAGGGAAAGGGAATACACACCATAGTATATACTGAATGAGCAATAACACAGGGAATGGCGGTGTCTCACAAATGGATGAGTTGTTTAAAGAGGGTTTATTCACCTTCACAGATGCGCACAATCCATAATACAAATAAGGCCAGCAATTGTTTAGATATAACATTTAAGTTCCATTGCCTTTTGGGCCTGAAGTTTCCATAGCCTTGATCTATGTGTGTTTACAAACACATTGCATAGATTTACTTTTATTTTTAGGCTTTCTGCTGCAGGTGTGTTTTTAAGGCACTTGTTTACCTGAGCACTTCTAGGTGTGTCATGGACAACTTGTTTACCTAGGTATTTATTTTTCCAAAAGATATAACATTTTATTTTTCATGGCCATTTTCAATTGGCATTTCTTTCACATACAAGATATAGCATTTCATTTTTCAGATTTTGTATTCATGGCAGCACTAAAAGTTTCAAGTTTAGCCAACACAACTTTAGTGACTAGGGGGAATTCTCAAGGAACTCCAACTCACCATAGGTAAGTTTTGTCACCAACTCAGAGCCGAGACACAATAAACAGGGAGGCTCATCCAATACAGAGGCTACAGTGGGGAAAGGTCCTCCATGTCACTAGTCAAGTAGCAAATCCGGGTAATAATCTAAAAGGTAGGCCACGGATGGATGAAGACAATGAAATGATGGAGCCAACACTAGCAAGCCAGAGTATGGTGTAATGATCACCTCTATTCTCCCTAAGGAGGGTATGTACCAATGAGTATGAATAGTGAACTTCTAAGTCTGAGTAGGGACAATATAATATATATAATAGGTCAACCAGGTCCAAATATCTATATGATCGCCAGATCATGACACTAAGTGCTAAGACATGCTATAAGAATAAGTATAAAAGCAATCTAACCATAACACAATAGTATACCTGCTGAGTCATATACCTGAAAGCTCATCAACCTGTACCATCACCTGTCCTCTGAGACTGCTGCTGTAACTCTGGGCACTACTGTCTGCTCTGTATCAATGGCATAATGGCTATATCGGGCATCTCTCTGAGTGTCCTGAAACTCAGTCATGGCATGGGGAATATAACTGCTGTCCACAATCTGATAGTGATCCAATCTAGATGCTCATCTCGGCATCTCAAATGCAAGGGAACTGGCTCAATAGTGTACTGGAATGAGAAAAATAATGTATGGTAGCCCGGCTACTATATATGTGATAACAGGTAGCTGCACCAAACTCCATGTAGCAAAAAGAAAACCCTTTAATCAACTGCTCGTCATTTTTTTAACAGCTGCTCCTTTATTCGGCTGTATGCAGAAATGCCTGGAAACCCAATCTGAGTTAGATGTACTCGGCTACCAAGGAGCGGAAACTTTGACTGTCGTGAAAACGCGGGCTTCTTCATAATTAATTGACCAACGATTTAAATGTAAGCTCGGCTGTGATAAACAACGCGTGGGCAAACACTGCCCAAAACTCCATGCTGCCACATCACTGAAGATGCCCCACGTATTTGCTAAACGCTGAAAGTTTAGGAAAAGAACCGGTGTTATCCACAGTAAACTCGCTGTGAAGTAACCCGATGCTAACAGATGACGGATGTGGAATTGACCGCCGATGTAATCCAACTTCTTCGGAATAGTTTGAGTTAGGGTTCTGCTGCGTCCTTCATAACATTCTGTATGGTAAAAGATGCTGATGGAATCGTTAAACGCGTTTAAAATTGTTGGTAACTCAGCATCGACATCGAAATCGGCTATCAACAGAACTTCATGAATTGCGGACACATCTGCGTGAATGGCGTAAAATAGACAGGAAATAGATGGCCCGTGGCTAGATATGATTTTGGAAATCGCGACCCCTACCGATGAGTTGATTTCTCCCTGGGCCCGAGTTCATCCGCATTAATTAACTCGCTGTCGAGAGGAAGCTTGAACCCAAGCTCTCACCGAAATCCATGTGATCGGATGTCAAAGTAAAACGGCGTGACCCCGATCATCTTTGATTTTGCTGCATTTAGTTAATCGCTGAAACCCGGAGCTAATAAAATATCATCGATCCGATTTCTGCTACATTGATTTGACAGAGTTCACCCTTCGCTTTCTTCAACCAGTCGAGAGGAATAATTGTATGGATATTGGGCCTTAAAAATGTGACCCTGGCGCGACTAACCATCAAACGCTGTCGAGTTTTATGCACACGACTGAGAGCTCCCATAACAAAATATATTGTTGTTTCTTTAGAGTTTCGGGCTAGCTGCCGTGGAGTCAATGGTCGACCTCCCCGCAACTTTCACCGCCGGGTTTATCCTCGAATCGCTGGAGCTCTGCCTCATTTCCGACTGCAAACACTTATTTTCGTCATCTTCCTCAACCGTTGCATCCGGGTTCACGAATCGTGCGTTGATCGTCTAGTTCAAACCCGAGTTCTGGCGTTTGAAGGTAACATTGCAATCGGCTGTGAATGTGACCCGTGGAGAAACACAGGTGCGCCGCGTGATTGAGATCCTGTTGATGACGAGTCTTTTTTGTACTGGCGAAATGTCCCTCACATGGATACATCAGGGATCTTCAGTTTCCAATAAACTCACATGCTGTTAATATGATGTAATCTCAACATAAATACAATCTCAGTCAGCTTCCAGGCCACCATTTTCTCTAGCAAGTGATAACCTCAAACAAGAATAGATCTAGCAGCTCCCACAGGCGTTGCCTGCATTCGTTTGAGTAGTAAAGTAGTGACGACCATGTTGTAGATGGACAAATCCTCTACATAATATACAGACAACAGGCATAAGATCTGACAAAACAAGACTTTTTTCTTAAACGTTACAGATTAAATAATCCATCTCCATATAACTGTGAAGCAGTCAACATAAAATCCATGCTTGCTAACTATTTTGTCGAAAACTCAAGATCTGTTTTGAATGCATCAAACAGTGGGCTGTATGTGGGTGATTTTCTTCATAATTTGTATGCTGGAAATGCCTTCTTTACCAGTGAATCAACAGACATCTTCTGATTAATGCACCATTTGTGCTACTTCCACGCACTCCACCAATTTGCCTGTTTTTGGAAACAGTTTCAGCCTCAGATGGAAAACATCCCCCATGATCCAAAGCAGCCCCCTGGTTGTTTTCGGATTACAGCTTCGCATATTTTACAGAATGTGGTCCATAGTTCATTCTTTCATATAGAACAATAGAACCCCCTGTCATCCAAGTCACCAGTTCTCCAGTTCTATACTATGACGAGTCTTAATTTGTAAACCAGGGCCTGCATTGATTTAAACAAAAGATCATATGCAGTTTGTACGGAAAGCGATATTCAGAACCAACAAAAAATAGCTGTCTTTGACATCTGGAGACCCTGATCTGCCGAAATGAGACATTTTCTTTAAAGCTTTTGAGGCGCTGCAAAGTCTCTGCTTCATTCGCCCAGTTTCCTTTAATAGCCATTCAACAAATCTCCCATATATAGCTGCAAACTCATGATGAATGTCCTTTAATGCAGACCATTCAGAACTGGAGGGTTGCCATAAAGATCTCCTAATCGTGGAAGCATAACTGAGCAAAATCTGACTGTTGCTTTGCAAAAAAGCCCTCCTGCTGCGCCTGTGGACAACCCTGCCAAAATGGGGTGATAACAAGACGCAAAACACCATTTCACAAAGGGAATTCAATCTCATGGTTGCCTTGAAGATGAAGCTAGTGGAAGTCATGGAACACAAAATGCCATTAGACACATGAATATTTTTAGTAGCTACAACTTGTTCAACTAAATTCATTAGTCATTTTTGTGTTAATGTTTGTGAAGGGTCTCGTCAATTAGGCTGGTAAGCCAATAGCCAATAGCCAATAGCAGGGTTTTTTGGTTAGTAGCTTGAGTAATATGATTATCTATACAAATGATGGCACTAACAATGTGTTTAACCATGTAAACCTCAATAGCAAAATCTCAAAGAAAAAAGACGAAGGAATAACTTTTTGATATTATATTTTAGTATTTTATGGATCATAACATTTCTTTGTTGAAAATGACACTTCTATTAATTAGAAAGTCTATCAACAATCTTTAGTCTTCCCCCTATATCCTGAAAGATTTACAAAGATAGGTGACATCAAAGGAAAAGCATCATATTAAGTATTTTATGCAAGCAGTCATTAGGATCAACATAAACAAACAAAAAATGACACATAAATAACATATCACAAAATTAGGGCGAAGGCCTACAACCATGTTGTTATATTTTGAAATAATAATTTACAAAATATTGCTTCCAGGGGAAAATGATTCAATCGCAATCTTGATGTATATCAAATAAATGAATAGGAACCATTCTCAACTCTTTGCCAACCTTAACGTTAAAGGCCTACTGTTTTTAATGATGTCCTTCCTCGTGACTTGTTTCAAGAGATTAAAGACAATTCTATAAACTGTAATGATTCTCATTTAAAATAACCAACGTGTTCATCTTCCAGGAAAAGAGATATGCAAAAGCTCTGTTGATTCTTCAAAGATTTCTAGCCATTCCCTGTGTTGTTGCTCATTCAGTATATACTATGGTGTGTATTCCCTTTCCCTTGGCCAAAGTGTCACAAAGTTAAGTCAGTCAAGTCATCCCTTAGCCTAGCTAGTTATCTTAGCCTTCACCCGTCACTAGCAAATTGATCACAGCTATGAAGTGAGTATGATCTTGAAAGTCTAGTCTGAGTAATAATAATAATTAATGACATTATATATTTGGATTTCGATCGCCAGTAATAATTACTTTGTGTTATAATTGTTATTTGAATAAGTTTTAGAGCATGCATTAACCTTTGACACTTTGCAGCAGCTTCCGATGATGGTCTGAGTTATATCTGATCATGTTGACTTGGTTAGACCTAGTTTGACCAAGGTCAACCTTAGGACATGAGATGGTTGGACCTTGTGATGATATGGATAGATGATATATGGTTTATGTACATGTATATGATGATTCTAAGCAGCAGCTACAGGGTTATGATGATGATTCATGGTTTACAACAGTATTCGATCATTTACAGATTATTATTATTTGCCCTGTTCCGGTATATTGGATATATATTTTGATCATGCAGAGACTCATATGGTGTATGAATACACATCTTGGATGGATTTGGACCTTCTGAGTCCAATGAGATAGTTTGTTTTCAGTTCCGGGCACTTAGAGTGATGATTGAGCCTCAGTAGGCTATCCTAGTGCAGTTTTGGTCTATCGGAGACCCTGTCAAAGCAGAGGTGATTTTTATCCGGTTGACCTAGGGCGCTGTGCTTAAAGGGGGTGGTCCAGCCACATGTTTTTACCATATTACCCCCCTCCCGGACACACTGGTGCCCTCACCTTGACAGCGCACGCACTCCAGGAGGCAGTTTGGAGCAATTTCACGCTTCCCAAGGCATTTAAGGATTGGTAGAAATGGCTATTGAGGAATTCGATTTGGGCTACTGAGGCAAGGTCTTGGCATGGGATGATCAGTGATGATGGATTGATGTCTTCCACACCTCCTCCAGCAGTTTCAGCTTCATCGAGGCCCACATCCATCACTTATGGCACTTTCTAATGATTTTTGAAGTCTTTTGAGGCCTACGATTTGTCCATAGAGGCACGATTTGGTATATTGATGACTATTTTATTATTATTGTGCTATGGGGATTGACCAAGGGTGGCTAAAATTACCCCTTGCACCCACCATAAGCTTCTTATTATATTTTGTCATCATGATGTGGTGGGATTCCCCTCTTCTAGGGCGATTTTGTCCACTTATATTATATTTTATTAGTGATCCATGTATTTTATTGTTGAGCTCATCTCAACCATTGATTAGACATTTGTATCTTTTAATCTTAGCCACTCATTCAAAAAGTGGTTAGGATTTTGATGCCTCTCCTTTCTATTTAAAGGAGAGAGCTTCTCATTGTAAAGGGGAGTTGTGGCTCTGGATTATTGGAATAGAAAATTATTATTGCATCTATCTCCAGTGTTGTGGTGAATGTTTTTGGTGTTCGTTTGTTGGTTCTTCCTTTGCACTGAGTTATTGGAGATCTTGTTTGCCATATCTTTTGTACCATGTTTTTGCATCTACAAGTGGAGGCCGATTTGCTTTGAGGAGGAAGTATTGGTAGGGGAAGACTCTCCCTACTTCTTCTTTGGATCTCTTCGTTGGTAACAGGGAGTATTACTGTCCCAAGACCTTCTATTCTATGTTATCATTGCATTTTACTTGTATTTCCTCCATACTTGACCTCTCTGATTGAAATCGATTTTCCTTGGATTGACAGGTAGAGGAGGGCGCACTTGTGGGCTAGGGCATCAATTTGGCAAGCAAAATCAACAATTTCTCATTTGATCTCTACGGGAATCTTCCTAAACATCAAGGCATCTCATTCGCATCACTCAGGTATGATCTCAAGGTAATTTCTATCTCCATGATCTATCCACTTGTCTAAAATATTTCAAACCCTAATTAATCAAAACCCCCATTTTTACATTTTTTCAGATCTACTAAGATCTAGTGGCTTCTTGGGTAAGATATTGAAAACTCACCTCTATAGTATCCACTGCATCCCAGATCTATAGTTTGGTGAGGATTGGCCTCCATTTGACCCTCTTCCTAAGGCATTTAGCCTCTCCAAGCAAGGGCGCACTTCCTAGTTTTGTGGGTTGACCTAGATCTAGTATGTGGGTAGTTGAGATCCCGCTTGATTCATGATCTACACATCCAATAACCTACCCCCAGATTGTCACTTTTTTGATTTCGACCTTGTGGGCCCTATTCCACATTTTAAGGGATTTAATCCCCATTTTGGACCACTTGGTATCTTCAAACTCAGATCTAGTAAGATCTAGCCATTGGATTGCCTTGAAATTGTAGATCCATACTCTCACTTGCTTAAACCACTTGGATCTAAAGTTTGGATGCCATTGGACTTGTCTTGACCCCACTTATCCCACTTTTAGGCTTCCTTGGGTAAAGTCGCACCACCTTGGAGAAGTGAGTTGTCCCACTTCTAGGACGTGGGTACTTGAGATTTCAATGGATTTGGAACAGGAGTAATTCAAAACCTAGGTCTAATAGGTCACCTTGTCAAATCTTGCCTTGGGGATAGCATTCCTTGTTTTAAGGGATTGTGGTCCACTTAGGTCAAACCTAGATCTAGACCTATTCATCCATCAAGACTTTAATTGCCCACTTGTCTCATGAAATAGGAGTCCTTAACCACAAGTTAACTTTACTTTGACTCCATTATCCCAATTCCCAAGGCACTGGTCTCTCTCCAAGTCAATTCGACTTTCCTAGATTGTTGGATTAACTTGTGGTTTGACCCTTGATTGGTGAGCTAAACCCTTTGATGATATCATACTGCATGATCAAGCTTGTCACTTGTACTAGTTAGCCCCAATTCAACCCCTAAACTACCCTGCATTGGACACGGTTCCCAAGGCAGTGGGTCTTCCAACATTGAACTAGTACACTAATCCTAGATCTCACTTCAAACATTATAAGTCACTCTCACATCAACTATGAACCAAAGCTATACTCATTAAACCCCTCACTTGTCTTGTGACTTCATCCTAAGGTCTAGGATAAACCATACACCTTACTTCACTTAGAATTAACTTGATTTGGTGTCTTGGTTTTGATCTCTCCTGTCGGGAGTAGATCGGGTATCCCCCTTTGTTGTCTGGGCAAGATAACATAAAGCGAAGGTTGTCTCGACTGGCGTGACAACCATCTATTGGAGGTCGAGGTGATCGTGGTTGCACCTTTTGAGTTGCCCTTCCCTATTGCCATCCATGAGTGGATACATCCATAGGGGTAACTACAGTTTAGGCGATAATAGGATCCATTGAGACACTTATCTTTCAGTTCCAGGTACTTTTGATGATGATGGCAGTAGTTATCCACTTGTTGACCGCTTTTGGGCATGCTGATCCAGCCTATCCAGTAAAGGCTTGGAGGCCAGTCGTTTCCTAGGGCGCTGTGTAGGAAGGGGGTGGTCCAGCCACTTGGTTTTACCATTATGCCCCCCTTCTAGATAGCCTGGTGCACTCTTTTTGACAGCGCAGGCACCCTGGGTGGCAGTTTGGGCAGTTTCAGTGTTTTTCAAGAGGATTAAAAATGGAATAAAAGGGTCACTGAGGAATTCGATTTGGGCAATTGAGGCAAGGTTTTGGCACTTGGTATTCACAGAGGTCTTCCAGGGTGACCCCCCCATCTTCCAGATCAATTGGCATCAGTCAGTGGGGTCCACAGTGGCCACATGAGGCCTTTTACTTCATGTCTCTCTCAGTTTTGGAGACAGGATTTTGATCATTTGTGTCATTTGGACATGTCATGGTCCTATTATTTTATATTATTGTTCCATGGGGATGAGGTAGTGAAGGATTGATACCTCCTAGCCCCACCATGTGTGTCTTGAGTCATGTCCATGTCATATTTGGTGGGCCCATGTATCTTAGCCCCTTTTGGAGGATGACGTCACCCTCACTTAGTCACTTTTAGCTATGACGTCATCCCTCTTCTGTGTGTTCCATGATATTATGTATTGGCTCATCTTAGCCATTAATTAGATTGTGAGATCTTTTAATCTCAACCACTCATTTCAAAAAGTGGTTTTGAGGCTTAGGGTTTTCATCTTTATTATCCTATATAAGGAGGAGACCCCCTATTGTAAAAGCACCTTTGGGCTCTGGAAAACTTGGAATGAAAATATTATTTTGGAGATCTACTTCTTGGCTTTGATTGGGTTTCTCTTGTATATGTTCTTGCATCTCTTGTTTCTAGACATTATTTGCTTTTCAGGTGAAATCGATATCAAGAGAGAGAGGCCGAATTGGTTGGAGCTAGAGCACGTTTTTGCTTGATGGGAAGATTGTAGGGGTTGCTCACATTCCCCATGGGCAAGACGTCTTCATCTTGAGGGAGTTTTTCAATTTTGCTTTGTCCATTGATTACTTCTTTGACATGATATGCTTGTTATCACATATATAGTAGCGGGGCTACCATACATTATTTTTCTGATGCCAGTACACTATTCAGCCAATTCCCTTACATTTGAGATGCTGAGATGAGCATCTATATTGGATCACTATCAGATTGTGGACAGCAGTATATATTTCCCATGCCATGACTGAGTCTCAGGACACTCAGAGAGATGACCGATATAGCCATTATACCATTTGTACAGAGCAGTCAGTAGTGCCCAAAGTTGCAGCAGCAGTTTCAGAGGACAGATGATGGTTCAGATTGATGAGCATTCAGGTATATGACTTAGCAGGTATATCATTGTGTTATGGTTATATTGCTTTTATACTTATTCTTATAGCATGTCTTAGCACTTAGTGTCATGATCTAGCAATCATATAGATATGTGGACCTGGTTGATCTTATTATATATATTACATTGTCCCTACTCAGACTTAGAAGTTCACTATTCATACTCATTGATTTTACCCTCCTTAGGGAGAATAGAGGTGATCATTCCACCATACCTTGGCTTGCTAGTGTTGGCTCCATTATTCATTGTTTTCATCCATCCATTGCCTACCTTTTAGTTTATCACCCTGACTTACTACTTGACTAGTGGCATGGAGGACTTTTCCCCACTGTAGCCTATGTATTGGATGAGCTTCCCTGTTTACTGTGTCTTGGCTCTGAGTTGGTGACAAAACTTACCTTTGGTGAGTTGGATTGTAGGCCTAAATCATTATGGTCGGTTGTCCTGATGTTTGGCATTGGCTCAAACTCCCCCTAGTCACTTGAGATGTTGGCTAAAACTGAAAGCTCATGTACTATTTATGGAAACTGATAAATTCGCCCATGGAAATTAAAAAGGGCAAGAGCAATGAACTGCTGAAAAATACTCCTCGAAGAGTATAAGAAAGGTCCAAAAAGCAATGATTCTTAAAAGCTATATCTAAATAATTGCTGACCTTATACATGTATGAAAAACATGCCCTGGATGCAAGCTGCAACTAGTTGTGCTTATCAGCACACCTGAGATCCGAAGCGTTATGTAGGCCAAAAAGGCCATGAAATGAAATTGAATGATCCTAATGAACCTGGATCAACTTGATATAGACATGATGCTTAAGTTGAATAAGCACTCTCTAAACAACTTATCCATTTGTGAGACACCGCCATCCCCCTGTGTTGTTGCTCATTCAGTATATACTATGGTGTGTATTCCCTTTCCCATTGCCAAAGTGTCATAAAGTTAAGTCGGTCAAGTCATCCCTTAGCCTAGCCAGTTATTTTAGCCTTCACCCTTCACTAGCAAATTGATCACAGCTATGAAGTGAGTATGGTCTTGAAAGTCTGGTCTAAGTAATAATAATAATTAATGACATTATATATTTGGATTTTGATCGCCAGTAATGATTACTTTGTGTTATAATTGTTATTTGAATAAGTTGTAAAGCATGCATTAACCTTTGACACTTTGCAGCAGCTTCCGATGATGGTCTGAGTTATATTTGGTCATGTTGACTTGGTTAGACCTAGTTTAACCAAGGTCAACCATAGGACATGAGATGGTTGGACCTTGTGATGATATGGATAGATGATATATGGTCTATTGTACATGTACATGATGATTCTATGCAGCAGCTACAAGTTTATGATGATGATTCATGGTTTACAGCAGTATTTGATCATTTACAGATTATTATTATTTGACCTGTTCCGGTATATTGGATATATATTTTGATCTTGCAGAGACTCATATGGTGTATGAGTACACATATTGGATGGACTTGGACTCTCTGAGTCTAATGAGATAGTTTGTTTTCAGTTTCGGGCAGTTACAGTGATGATTGAGCCTCAGTAGGCTATCCCAGTGCAGTTTTGGTCTATCGGAGACCCTGTCAGAGCAGATGTGATTTTTATCCGGTTGACCTAAAGCACTGTGCTTGGAGGGGGTGGTCCAGCCACTTGTTTTTACCATATTACCCCCCTCCCGGACACACTGGTACCCTCACCTTGACAGCGCAGGCACTCCAGGAGGCAGTTTGGGGCAGTTTCACGCTTCCTGAGGCATTCCAGGATTGGTAGAAATGGCTATTGAGGAAATCGATTTGGGCTACTGAGGCAATGTTTTGGCATGGGATGATCAGTGATGATGGATTGATGTCTTCCACACCTCCTCCAGTAGTTTCAACTTCATCGGGGCCCGCATCCATCACTTATGGCACTTTCTGATGATTTCTGAGGTCTTTTGAGGCCTACGATTTGACCATGGAGGCACGATTTGGTATATTGATGACTATTTTATTATTATTGTGCTATGGGGATTGACCAAGGGTGTCTAAAATTACCCCTTGGACCCACCATAAGCTTCTTATTATATTTTGTCATCATGATTTGGTGGGATTCCCCTCTTCTAGGGCGATTTTGTCCACTCATATTATATTTTATTAGTGATCCATGTATTTTTCTGTTGAGCTCATCTCAACCATTGATTAGACATTTGTATCTTTTAATCTTAGCCACTCATTCAAAAAGTGGTTAGGATTTTGATGCCTCTCCTTCCTATTTAAAGGAGAGAGCTTCTCATTGTAAGGGGTCTTTGGCTCTTGGATTATTGGTATAGAAAAACTTTCTTGTGGAAATTCTTGTGGTCTCCTTTGCATCTGGTGTTCTTAGATGGTGATTGGAAAGTCTATTGCAACCTAGCATTTGGAATTTGTGGTAAGATCTATCTATTTTGGAAATCATTGTCTTGTCTAGAGGAGGGCGACTTCAACAAGGGCGATTTTGCAAGGCTTCTTCAAATCGACTTTCTTAGCATTTGCTTGTATCAGGGGGTTATCATTAGTATCATTGTGATCTATGCTATCTTTCTGTTACTTCTCTTTGTGGCATTAGTCTTATCTCTTGATTACATCAAATCTGATATTGTTGACGTTTGTTGTGCAGGAGAGAGGGCGCATTGGCTTCTTGGACTAAATCGATTGCATAGAAAACTACCTCAAAGATTCTCAAATTGATCGGGTTTGCATAGATCATTATCATCAAGGCATCTACAAGGTTACCCAGGTAAGATCCACAGGTTTGTTTCTCTTCTCTTGATCCAATCCATTGACCTAACTCATAAATTGATAAAACCCTTATTTCTTCAAACCCTCATTTTTACATTTTTTCAGATCTACTAAGATCTAGTGGCTTTTTGGGTAAGATATTTAAAACCCACCTCTGTAGTATCCACGGCATCCCGGATCTATAGTTTGGTGAGGATTGACCTCCATTTGACCCTCTTCCTAAGGCATTTAGCCTCTCCAAGCAAGGGCGCACTTCCTAGTTTAGTGGGTTGACCTAGATCTAGTATGTGGGTAGTTGAGATCCCGCTGGATTCATGATCTACACATCCAATAACCTACCCCCAAATTGTCACTTTTCTGATTTCTACCTTGTGGGCCCTATTCCACATTTTAAGGGATTTAATCCCCATTTTTGGACCACTTGGTATCTTCAAACTCAGATCTAGTAAGATCTAGCCATTGGATTGCCTTGAAATTGTAGATCCATACTCTAACTTGCTTAAACCACTTGGATCTAAAGTTTGGATGCATCGGACTTGTCTTGACCCCACTTATCCCACCTTTAGGCCTCCTTGGGTAAAGTCGCACCACCTTGGAGAAGTGAGTTGTCCCACTTCTAGGACGTGGGTACTTGAGATTTCAGGGGATTTGGAACGGGTATAATTCAAAACCTAGGTCTAGTAGGTCACTTTGTCAAATCTCGCCTTGGGGATAACATTCCCTGTTTTAAGGGATTGTGGTCCACTTAGGTCAAACCTAGATCTAGACCTATTCATCCATCAAGACTTTAATTGCCCACTTGTCTCATGGAATAGGAGTCCTTAACCACAAGTTAACTTTACTTTGACTCCATTATCCCAATTCCCAAGGCGTTGGTCTCTCTCCAAGTCAATTCGACTTTCCTAGATTGTTGGATTAACTTGTGGTTTGACCCTTGTGTGGTGAACTAAACCCTTTGATGCCATCATACTTCATGATTAAGCTTGTCACTTGTACTAGTTAGCCCCAATTCAACCCTTAAACTACACTGCATTGGACACGGTTCCCAAGGCAGTGGATTTTTTCACAATTGACTAGTACTCAGAATAGAAGGTCAAGTATGGAGAAAATACAAGTAAAATGCAATGATAACATAGAATAGAAGGTCCTGGTACAGTAATACTACCTGTTACCAACAAAGAGATCCAAAGAAGAAGTAGGGAGAGTCTTCCCCTACCAATACTTCCTCCTCAAAGCAAATCGGCCTCCACCTGTAGATGGAAAAACGTGGTACAAAAGATATGGCGAAACAAGATCTCCAATAACTCAGTGCAAAGGAAGAACCAACGAACGAACACCAAAAACATTCACCACAACACTAGAGTAGGATGCAATAATAATTTTCTATTCCAATAATCCAGAGCCACCCCTCCCTTTACAATGAGAAGCTCTCTCCTTTAAATAGGAAGGAGAGGCATCAAAATCCTAACCACTTTTTGAATGAATGGCTAAGATTAAAAGATACAAAAGTCTAATCAATGGTTGAGATGAGCTCAACAATAAAATACATGGATCACTCATAAAATATAACATAAGTGGACAAAATTGCCCTAGAAGAGGGGAATCCCACCAAATCATGATGACAAATATAATAAGAAGCTTATGGTGGGTCCAAGGGGTAATTTTAGCCACCCTTGGTCAATCCCCATAGCACAATAATAATAAAATAGTCATCAATATACCAAATCGTGCCTCTATGGACAAATAGTAGGCCTCAAAAGACCTCAAAAATCATCAGAAAGTGCCATAAGTGATGGATGCGGGTCTCGATGAAGCTGAAACTGCTGGAGGAGGTGTGGAAGACATCAATCCATCATCACTGATCATCCCATGCCAAGACATTGCCTCAGTAGCCCAAATCGAATTCCTCAATAGCCATTTCTACCAATCCTGAAATGCCTCGGGAAGCGTGAAACTGCCCCGAACTGCCTTCTGGAGTGCCTGCGCTGTCAAGGTGAGGGCACCAGTGTGTCCGGGAGGGGGGTAATATGCTAAAAACAAGTGCCTGGACCACCCCCTCCAAGCACAGTGCCCTGGGTCAACCGGATAAAAATCACATCTGCTCTGACAGGGTCTCCGACAGACCAAAACTGCACTGAGATAGCCTACTGAGGCTCAATCATCACTGTAAGTGCTCGAAACTGAAAACAGACCGTCTCATTGGACTCAGAAGGTCCAAATCTATCCAAGATGTGTACTCATACACCATATGAATCTCTGCATGATCAAAATATATATCCAATATACCGAAACAGGTCAAATAATAATAATCTGTAAATGATCAAATACTGCTGTAAACCATGAATCATCATCATAACCCTGTAGCTGCTGCATAGAATCATCATGTACATGTACATGGACCATATATCATCTATCCATATCATCACAAGGTCTAACCATCTCATGTCCTATGGCTGACCTTGGTCAAACTAGGTTTGACCAAGTCAACATGACCAAATATAACTCAGACCATCATCAGAAGCTGCTGCAAAGTGTCAAAGTTAATGCATGCTCTACAACTTATTCAAATAATAATTATAACACAAAGTAGTCATTACTGGCGATCTAAATCCAAATATATAATGTCATTAATTATTATTATTACTCAGACTAGACTTTCAAGATCATACTCACTTCATAGCTGTGATCAATTTGCTAGTGAAGGGTGAAGGCTAAAATAACTGGCTAGGCTAAGGGATGACTTGACTGACTTAACTTTGCGACACTTTGGCAAAGGGAAAGGGAATACACACCATAGTATATACCGAATGAGTAACAACACAAGGAATGGCGGTGTCTCACAAATGGATGAGTTGTTCAAAGAGGGTTTATTCACCTTTAACAGATGCGCACAATACATAAGACAAATAAGGCCAGCAATTGTTTTGATATAGCATTTAAGTTCCATTGCTTTTTGGGCCTGAAGTTTCCATAGCCTTGATCTATGTGTATTTATAAACACATTGCATAGATTTACATTTATTTAGGCTTTCTGCTGCAAGTGTGTTTTTAAGGCACTTGTTTACCTGAGCACTTCTAGGTGTGTCACAAACAGCTTGTTTACCTAGGTATTTACATTTCCAAAAGATATAACATTTTATTTTCATGGCCATTTTCCTTTGGCATGCCTTTCATTCATGTGTGTTGAAAAACACATTGCATGAACGGGCATTTCATACAAGATATAGCATTTCATTTTCCAGATTTTGTATTCATGGCAGCACTAAAAGTTTCAGGTTTAGCCAACACAACTTTAGTGACTAGGGGGAATTCACAAGGAACTCCAACTCACCATAGGTAAGTTTTGTCACCAACTCAGAGCTGAGACACAATAGACAGGGAAGCTCATCCAATATAGAGGCTATAGTGGGGAAAAGATCCTCCATGTCACTAGTTAAGTAGCAAGTCAGGGTGATAAACTAAAAGGTAGGCAATGGATGGATGAAGACAATGAATAGTGGTGCCAACACTAGCAAGCCAAGGTATGGTGGAATGATCACCTCTATTCTCCCTAAGGAGGGTAAAACCAATGAGTATGAATAGTGAACTTCTAAGTCTGATTAGGGACAACATAATATATATAATATGATCAACCAGGTCCACATATCTATATGATCGCCAGATCATGACACTAGGTGCTAAGAGATGCTATAAGAATAAGTATAAAAGCAATATAACCATAACACAATGATATACCTACTGAGTCATATACCTGAATACTCATCACCTGTACCATCATCTGTCCTCCGAAACTGCTGCTGTAACTCTGGGCACTACTGACTGCTCTGTACAACTGGTATAATGGCTACATCGGTCATCTCTCTGAGTGTCCTGAGACTCAGTCATGGCATGGGGAATACAACTGTTCAAAATCTGATAGTGATCCAATATAGATGCTCATCTCAGCATCTCAATGTAAGGGAACTGGCTGAATAGTGTACTGGAATTAGAAAAATAATGTATGGTAGCCCGACTACTATATATGTGATAACATCTGGCTCCGGCTGGGACAAGTGTTCTGCTGAAATGAGCGCTTGAGAACCTCAGAATCTCTGGTCCTCGAACTTTGCTACTCGAATCCTCAATTCAACACTCTTACCATTTTGCTTCCAGCTTTTTATTTTGCACCTATTTCTGCATTCACAAACATCAAAAATACCTCATGCAGCATGTATGGGAAAAATATAAAATCCAACTGAAATAAAATCTATCCTAAGACAGAAATATAAATGCATGAAATATAAATGCAGAAAGTAGATTAAATCACTAACATAACTTGCAAATTTTGAAATTTATTGTGCAGGAAAAAAAAAATGACAGGTACTCAGTTAAACTAGGAGCTTACAAATGAGCTTAGGAAAAGAAAAACAAAAAGGTGCCAGACTCAATGGCTGAAAAGACTAACTACTGCCCAAGTAGGCTTATTTGGTTTCCTACCTACTCTAATCTAACCAGTCATCACAAATGCTAGGTAAAATCATAAATCTAGTGCAACCATTCGTCAAACATATTAGTGATTCTTCTTTGATTTCTGGTAATGAAACAAGTCATGATTGGATTAAAGATCAGAGAATTTGATAATGCAATCTTCCAGGTTTGCTCAAAAATTGAATAAAGGTTTGAATAGTGCAAAATGAAATCATGCCAAGGAAAAGATTGATTGATGCAAACATCCTCCATCCAAGAATTGATAGGATCATAAAATTCATGCAAGTTATTGCTTAAGATTGAAAGAGGAAAAATATAAGGCTTGCAACTCAATTCTTTTTCACAAAACATAGTTTCCTCATTTACTTCTCTTACATATTCAATTTGATTCTCCTTGGGATTGATGATCAGATAGAAACCAAGTGGTGATAAATTAAGGTTTAGAAGACGAAAGGTCAAAATCAAACCCACTTGATGCTCAAAAATGGAGAAAAGATGAAAATGATCTTTAAATATTTTTTCTAGCCACCGAGAATGATTGATAACTTGACAACAAGCAGTATGGTTCCAAAGTGACTGAAAAGGGACATGAAGTGCTTTTTCTCCAAACATGTAATCATGCTTATACTTCCTATTAAAAATATCCAAGGCAAAAGATCGACTAGAGCACCAACCCAATGATGATTGAAAGAGTTGGGAAAGGAGGGGTAGGATTGCAAATATGAAAATTCTCCTGAATGGATAAACAAGTTTGACCTTGGATTTTGATAATAGAAAACATTCTTTATTCTAGGAATAATTTCAAGCTTTA